>OOIL02003144.1:1393088-1429061 GCA_900332095.2 Cuscuta campestris
TTTCTTTTCTTCATCCCTGGGTTTTATGCACACTCCTTCACCATCCATCAACCAACATTTCATGAGGTGGTGGCTTAGATCAAATAATAACATTTATGGATTTCTTCGCCTTCATCTACCTGGAATCATCACATGGCACATCTGGAAATCCATCAATGCAATGATTCATGATGACAAAATCAACTTCAATGCAGGAAAGCTCATAGAAGACATCTGTACTCATACGAAACTCTGGCTCCTAGCTAAATGCCCTAAAAATTTCAGAGTTGCTGATGAATGGTTGGAAAATAAAGGCTTACTCCCTCGATTTCTCAACCACCCAAAGCCCAGAATGGTAAAATGGTTAGCTCCACCCAAAGGTAGACTGAAAATCAAAATAGATGCTTCCTTCAACATGACGTCATCTCGTGGTGCTGCTATTATTCGAAATGAAGAAGGCAGTTTCGTTAGAGCAGCTTCCTTCCAAGTTAGTGCTCAAACACCATATCAAGCAGAGCTGGCAGCTTCAATAAAAGGTCTCACTTGGGCATTGCAATTCCATGCACATCTCATCTATGAAACAGATGCCAAAGAGATAACTTTACGGCTGAACAGATACGTTCATCATCATTCCTCTCCTTTCCCTATTGACACTCTGGGGTCTCTCATTCATGATAACAACATCTGGGTATCTCACACCCTCCGAGAAGGCAACCACCCAGCAGATTTACTTGCTAAAGAAGACAGAGGCAAAGACATAGTTTTTATTGAATATTGTACCATTACTTCTTGTCCTTCTATTGTAAAGTCCACTCTATATAACGAGCGATTTCCCTCTTTTCGTTTCTATTAATAAAATCTCCTTTCGCTTAAATATATATATATATATATATATATATATATATATATATATATATATAGTGAGAGCTTTCTACGCTCCGATTTAGTGACCGGAACTCCACTCCTAGCAAATCGTTCAGGTCGAAATTCTTTACAAACTCACCGCCACCCCTCATATGCTCCACCAATCCTCAAATCTCAACACTTATTTTATACAGAACCGGTGAATGGACAAATCCCTTCCTCTTCCAAGGAAGATTCAGCCCCGTCAAAGTTTTCAATTGAGATTCTTACCAACAGAGATAGGTACACTGACATCTTAAAGGGGATTCCGTCAATCAGAGATGGAAACAAAAATCCCTGCCAATCAATAGCAATCTCTAAAACTCAAAAGTTTCAAATTGAAGGCAAGACTTTTCTCTTTACACCTTCAAAATTCAATAAGAAGATATGTATTACAGAAATTCAGAGGAGCAGGAAGCTGAATATATTGCTAGGTTTAGACTTTTGTGCTTGGCTACTGGATAATCTCCAATCTGTCACTCAAGAGGGATACATACGGTCCTCTCAACAGAGGGAGAACAAGAGATTGCTTTCAGTCTCGTTCCAAGCCTTTAGAATCGGTAACCACTTTAGACTTAGTGAATTCCACCAGGATGGAAAGGTTTGGATCAACATTCCAGAAGGAAACCAAGGTTTGGGCGTAACCTCCTTTACCTCCTACTTTAAGGTGGCTTTTGACTCTCTTAGATTATCTCTTCCCCCACCTCCTCCTTTTTTGGACAAAGCAGTTGTGTGTTTTAAATCCTCCCCCACATCGTCAGTGCATTTTGAGCTCTCAATCTCTTCTTACCTGCTCAGTTTAGATATCCCAGGTGATCATAGTCACACACCTATTCACATTCCTTCTTCTAAGACTCATTTTTTCCCACTCAAGGAACCACAACAATCAGTTTCTGCAACCCCAATTCCCCCTTTTCATATCCCCTATAGCCCTCTCTCTCCAGCAACTCAACCTTTTCTTCTAGGTGCAAAGGATTGCTCACAACCGAAGGAGATCCAACCCCACTTCTTGGGGTGCTCCAATTCTGATAATGATGATTTGGAAAGATCACAGTGGAACGTGAGCTACAACTCAAGATCAGAGAAGCAGACAAAGCTTTCTTTTAAGCCTTTTCTAGAAGAATCAGAAGAAGAGTGGGTTATAGATAGAGGGTCGGAAGATGAACCAGACTGGCATGCTAAGAAAGAAACGAGTAAAAGGAGAAATCAGAGGAAGTTTGAGCAGCTATGCTTACAGTTTAAAGACTCCCCCACGCCAAGGAGGAGCAAGAGGTTAACAGACCTGAAAAGTAGATTAATTTAGGAGAAAGGTTTGCTTAAAGTCCCTAATTTCGTCTCTGTTTTGCTTATTCAATTAACTTTATGAAGGCTGGTTTCAAGGTCTGCTTTTGTGCCAAGGCTCGTTCTGTTTTAGCTCTCCATCAATTAATTTTTAATAGTTTGGAATAGCCAAGAGTTCCTCTGTTACCTTTCATCAATCTTTCCATCTTGGACTATTTCCCAAAAGATACAGAAAGGGAAACAAGACATTTTGGAGAATAGCTATTGATTTACAACCAGCTTGTCATGGTAAATAGCTGTTGATTTACAAGCAGCTTGTCTTGATACACGTTGGTTTGTTGCAGATGTATTTATTACATCACATGCTGTTTGAGGGCCATTATACAGCAATCAACATGCTGCAATAGACCCCCCTTTTTGGCCTACTTTGTTTTGGCGCCTTTCATTTACATTTTAGTATTCTTGTAAAGTGTTATGTTTAGACTTGCTTCTATCGTTTTGGGCTTTGGGCAGTACACATTCTGCCTTGTATTTTGTTTTTCCTTTTTCTTGTAATAATAATTTCATTTCAATTATATATGTATATATGTATATATATATATATATATATATATATATATATATATATAAAATTTCCGGCCACCCCTCAACATCTACCACACCCGCGCTCCCTTCCACCGTTCACCCCACCTCGGTTTCAAAAAACACTCACATTCAACCTGCAGCAAAATAATGGAACCCCAACACACCTAAACTGGGTAATAGCTATGCAGCAGCTACAGTGGCATCTTCACACTAGGTCACGCCCATAGCGCTCCCTCTTCGTGAATCCCCATGCCACCCACACACATTCACTCCCCATTATTCCTCATTACTTCTCTATATTATATATCACCCTCGATCTCCTCTCCATTTCCCTCATCACTTTGTAACCCCCAACACCGATTAACACCCACAGCTCTCCCTCACCCTTCCATTTGTGTTCGGCCAAGCAACAGCCAAGGGAAGCAATTCCGACGAGGAGGTGAGGAAGAAGGAGGAAGGAAAGAAGGCTCGCGTGTGTAGTCGTTTGTCCGTTCGTTGTTCGTATGTTCCATCTTCCCGTTCGTCAACCCCTTCGTTCTAGAGGTGAGTACATTGCCCTCTAGCTTTAGAATTCGTAGTATATTTCATATCGTTATTTTCATACGATTACCCGACTAAACCTACGTGAATCCACATGATTATGGTTTTCCCGTTATTAGGGTTTATGGGTATGAAACTCGTTAACGAAATCGCCTCGAAACTCGTTGAAATCATAGATTTCTATACGTAAAATCTTAAAACGTTTATTTCAAGTTTCAACGTAAACCCGCGTGCCCCGATAATCGATTATAAGGGTATGACAATCGATTATCTCACCACGCTGAATTCTTTTGTTTGGGTGCAAAGCTTAATAATCGATTATCACACAGTGATAATGGACTATTAGACTCTGCTGAAATGTGAGCTCAGACACGGTTCCACTTGAGAATCGGTTACCGCGAGGTGATAATCTATTATTAGGCCCTATGAACTTGAGTTCTGAAACTAGCCAATCTGACAATCAATTATCACAAAGTGATAATCGAATATCAGGGGCTACAGAACCTTGGGTTCAGGAACTGCAAGGCCTGATAATCGATTATCAACATGGAATAATCGATTATCAGCCAGTCCAGAACCCAACCAAAGGATTACCATGCTAAGAAACAAAGCATTTTCAGAATAAAACCAATACAGAATTAAATATACATATGGATTGAAACTAAGACTTCGTTCAAAATAAGTCATTCATATCATCGTATACATCCTAGACGCATGTTGTAGGATCATTCATATCATGGCATAATCGCGTTAAGAGCTCAGGTCTAGTGTGCCTCTTCTGCGGTCCCGTCTAGGAGTCTTCAGGGTCTAACTGGTTTCATTTGGAGGGCTTGTGTACATACATGGTAACTAGGCTTTCAATTACCACCCACAATTTCTAGTCTTCTTCAGGGGACTAAGGTTTTCTCGGCTCATCACCGCGTGAGATGATCACCGAAGGGCAGGGGGTCCCTGCGCAGTCTAACTCATGCATCATGAATCATTGGCATTGCATCGTTTGTAAATAATTATGCAGGTCTTAATTATCAAATTTGTATGTGGTATCTCGTATTTTAGTACAGGTACGATTATGTCTATATCCGTGTGAAATATTTCTGTGTTCTACTGTTAAATTACCATTCAGCTTATGCTGAGCATATATCGTTGTTTTTGCTATACGCGGGTAGGCGTGAATGCGTGATGATCATGGAGTCTCACCCGGATGATTGGGAGATCGGGGCGGCAGAAAGGCAACGGTGTGGACTTGATTTGTTACTATTTAATATTATGAACAGTTTTCGGCTTGAACCCACCTTTGTCGCACTTAATTCATTTTGACCGAATGTTTGGTTTTTTAATGCTTCTGCAACGTAACGTTTCATTTACTCCAAACATTTAAAGGGAATTAATTTCCCAAGAGTTTTACTTTAATAAATATATTAAGGGTTTTTCCGTTTTACAACATTTAAATCCAGAAGTTTCATTTAGATGGTCCTAAATACCATCTGTGTGACCCCTCCGGCCCGTTGGGCCGCGACAAATCGGGTTCGCATGACGGACGGTGTTACACCATGAGTTTAAAGGGATATCCAGGCACAACCTAGACTGCGAACACAAGCTTCGGGCCACTAACTCCGACCGGAATATTCCTCTCATCACCAAAGGTCGGCCTAAGAATACCTACAACAAGCAACAAGACAAAAGACCCTTATCAAAGATCCCAAAGCAAAAGGCATATACTACAAAAGAATACTGATAAAAGTCCACCTCAATCCCCTCCACCAGCCACCCAGCAACCCCAAACAAATATCTCCAATAGCCCCTACCCCACCCAACAACAAAGCAAACCCTCATATCCAAGCCAATCCAATTCATGTTCAATCTAGAACCAACTCACCAGATAACCTACGAAACCCAACCTCCAAAATAATCCCCCCAAACACCCCATCTCCAGCAAACAACCCTCAGCAAAACCACATAATAGAACCCAACCATAACAATATATCCTCTAATCCCATGGATGAAATCTAAAATACAACATCACCCATAATAATCTTAACCCAACCCACACCCTCATCAGCCCAACCCACTGAAACTTTGAAAACCTCTGAACCCAACCAAAATCCACCACCAGGATGCTTTCAGTTCAACTCAACTACACAAAATACTCAAAACACCAGCCCCATTCAACCCCTAAAATCCACCACCCACATAATCCAATCATTAAATACCCACTTGGACATTCTCCCCCAACCCTCTGAAGACATCATGCAAACCCTTGCAGGAGAAATCTTCAACATCAACAAAAATAGGTAACGAGTCTTGCTCATCATCATTCCGAGATGACACAGGTATTAAATCATCCCCCCCCCCAAAATACTCTGTCACTTACCTCTCGGATGAAGAAGCCTCCCATCCAAACAAAAACTTCATTCCTGAAAACCACATCAACTCCACACCAACAGATACACAGGAACCACCAAACCAGGAACAAGCAGATGATGACAACCAAATCAAGTCAAGGGAAGAAGGCTTCATAATGGTCACTACAAGAAAAAAAAGAATACAGGAGAAACATAGCTCAATCAGTTCACAATGGTTAGTATCCCAATGAATTGTCTCTTTTGGAATATTTGTGGAATACCCTCCAAGCTCCAGAGGCTATCCAAAATAATAAAGGAGCATAAAGTAAACCTCATTACAATCATTGAACCAAAACTCCAACCCACCAAAATCACCCATTTCAACTAGACTAGGTTTCACAAACTCCATACATAGCTCCAGCAACAGAATTTAGATGATGTGGAATGATTCCCACTTCAACCTCATCTCTCATAGTGATAAAGGCCAGATTCCTAGCACCAAGCTATAAGATAGGATCAACAAAAATCAGCTCACTATAAGTGGAGTCTATGATAAACATACAAAAGAAGAAAGAATACAATTATGGGAGAACATCATAGCTCAAAGCAAGGTGGAAATCTTCCCTTAGATTGTGGGAGGTGATTTCAGCTATATTTCCTCTATTGAGCACCATAAAGGGAAAAGCTCTCCCTGCCTACAGAGCATGGTCGACTTTGACTAGTGCATCATGGAAAGTGGACTCCTAAATTCTCCATTCACTGGAAACCCCTACAGTTGGACTCGAGTTAGATCCTTGGGAAGAATCTAGAGGAGATTAAATAGGATTTTTGTGAACATCCATTTCCTAAATCAATTTCAAGAAATCTACAGACATCACCTTCTAAGAGGCTCCTTAGACCACTGCCCTCTCCTTTTCAAAGCCCACAATCCATCCTATACTGGCCCAAGGCCATTCAGATTCCTTAACTATTGGACCAATCATCATTCATTCAAGACGACTATGGAAGATAACTGGTCACCTTATAAGGGGGTGGAATGAAAGGCCTAATGTACAAACTCCAACAACTAACCAGACATCTTAAAGACTCAAATAAAACAACTTTTGGCAACATCTTTTCTAAAGTCAGAAAGATGGAAAAAAGTCTTCAAAAAGCCGAAACTAATTTTGATGACAATCCTAGTGTAGAAAACAAAAGCATACTCCACCTTACAAGAGCACTACACACCCAATCCATCAATAATGGTTTCTGCTACTGGAAACATAAATATAGCATCAAATGGTTTAAAGAAGGAGACTATAATTCATATTTCTTTCATAACACAGTTAAGGAAAATAGAATAATATTCCAAAAAATTTAGAGAATCAAATCCTCTCAAGGACATTTGTTGGAAGAAAATAACCTTATGATTGAAGAAGCACACTACTTCTACACCTAACTATTCTCCTAGAAAAAAAGTGAAAAAGCTGAAGCATTTACAGTTAACATTCCAACCCTAATATCCTCATAAGAGAACCACCCTCTCACTACTCTCTCCAATGAAGAGGAAGTTAAGGAAGGTATATGGCACTTAGACCCTACCAGTGCTGCTGGACCTCATGGCTATACAGGGGAATTCTCTAGAAGCTGCTGGAACATAATCAAAGAGGATGTCACCAAAGTTGTCCAGGAATACTTTCTGGGAATCAAAATTCCTCACTCCATGGCCTATTCAAACATCATCCTTATACCCAAAAAACTACACGTTTGGTACAAAAAACTACTTTCTCAAAGTAGTGTGATTCAAAGTGTTAACAGGAAAATGAGCAACTTCCTTTGCGGAAGCAAGGAAGGAAAACTCAACTACCACTGGACTAAATGGGACACCATCTGCCTACCTAAGGAGGAGGATGGACTAGGATTCACAAGTTTGGAAACTCTCCAAAGATCTTATGAGCCGAAAATGTGGTGGACATGCACATCCAACAACTCTATCTGGTCCCTTTTTATGCATCAAAAGTACCCTAGAGGCTTTTCCACCCCCAAATCGATAGACTCTCCTACATTGAAAAGGATCTACCACACAAATGATAGTACTGATGATATCCTCAGCATTGATGAGCAAAACCACCTCTCCTGGAGCAATGGTCTGACTAGCTTCAATTTACGGCTTACTAATGAGAGAGAAAAATAGTCATAGCACCTTTCTCAAGAATTTCTGAAACCAAAAACAATACCCTGAAGTCTCCTTTTTTATTTGGAGACTTTACAATCACACTCTCCCCTTCCCAAAGCAGCTAACAAAATCCAAAACTTGTCTCTCCTCTATTTGTTTTCTTTACAAGAACAGTGAAGATACAACTAATCACACACTCAAAGATTGTATTTTCAGCAAGGCAATTTGGAACGAGTTTGAATCCCTCTTCTCCATCACAAGAACAGCAACACATGGAATAAGAGCTTACCTCATGACATGGTGGCAACAAACAGAATCTTCAAGCCCCAATAACACTACCAAGATAGTCATGCCACGCATAATCTGTTAGCCTTGGTTTGCTAAGCCTCATGTTTTGATGTTAACAAACAATATAAGAGCTTGATGTTTGTTTAAGTGTTTCAGGTACAACAAGAATCCATTAAGATTCGGTACTCAAGAATGAAGTTAAAACACCAAACTAGCGTAAAATATAGGTAGAAAGCAATGTAAGGATATGATTTTATATACCTATATTCACAAGCTCAAAAACACTCACAAAATATGTTTAAAACCCTTTTATAATCATTTTCAAACATCCAAAAGGTTTTAAACAAAATTGGAAATGATTTGGACAAAAATGAAAAAAATTGTCAAAATGGTCATAAGGTACCTAGGTACTGTATGCACGGGACCCCCCTACCGTGTGGACGGGACCCACCTACCGTAAGGGGTACCGTAAGAGATAGGTACCGCCAGAGAGTTTTGGCCTGAGAAGGTACCTAGCTACCGTAAGCACAGGACCCCCTACCGTATGGACGGGACCCCCCTACCGTGACCGTTGGGTTACTGTTCCTGATTTGTGATTTTGAATTAAATCAACCCTAATCACCTCCCAACGGCTAATTAACATCTTCCACTATAAATACAAGCCCAATCATTCATATTTCTTCAAGAAAAAAAGCTCTAAACATTCTCTCTTTTTATTCCAAGTGTGTTCATCCTTCTATTAATTATTTTCAATATTTTGGCTATTTTAAGAGCCTTAAATTCCTGATTTTTATACACACACTTTGAGCTTGTGTTTCTAGTTATATACTCTCATATTCATAAGTTTGAATTGTATTTTTGAGAGAGTATACTTTCTTTCTACACCGGCTAAGTTTTGTTCTTCATTTTTATATTCTAGCCGTTGTGTAGAATCCTCTTTTGTGTTCTTCAAACACACCTTCTTACGGTCGAGAATAGCCGTTAAATTCTCACGTTGTAACGGTCAAGGATAGCCGTATAAATCCTTGGGTAAAGGTTCAAGGATAGCCTTTGAAATCCTTGGGGGAACGGTAGAAGATAGCCGTTAAATCTTCGTTGTAAACGGTTCAAGATAGCCGTGGTGAAATCTCGGAGTGAATCCTATTGGCAAGGGTTGTTTGCCAAACTAGTGCAGTGCTTTGACGGAGTTCAAGAGACCGGGACTTAGTGGATTCGGAAATCCTTGAGGAGGAGCCTCGAGGTACTGGAGTAGGGAGTTCTCGAACCAGTATAAAATCGGTGTGCATTTTTATGCTTTTATTTCTGCGTTTTATATATTGCTTCCGCATTTGCCAACACCGTTTTTATTAAACTCCGAAAAGATTTTAAAACGCCTTATTCACCCCCCCCCCCTAAGGCGTGGGCACAACGACTAAACCGACTAACAATTGGTATCAGAGCGGTTTCGTAGTTAAAAGTGCTTAACCGCACCTACGACAAAGATCCACTTGTTGTGTCCCTTTTTAAATTTGAATTTTTAAATCTCAAAATTTTATTTTCCCTATTTATTAAAATTCAAATTTATTGAAAAATGGCCCAAATGGATTCCCAAAGCATTCACCGCCCTCCGTTTTTCAATGGCCAAAAATATTCTTATTGGAAAATGCGGATGGAATACTTCATTCAATCTATTGATTTTGATTTATGGTTGAATGTACTTCACGGGCCGTTTGTGCCGAGTAATGGTGATTTTGCAGGATTATCGTCGGAAGATAAGAGAAAGTTATCAATGAACGCAAAGGCAATCAACATCCTCTATTGCTCTCTCGACCCCGATGAATTTGCACGAGTATGCTCATGCAAAACGGCCAAGGAGGTATGGGACTTGCTACAAGCTACTCATGAAGGCTACGTCTCAACTAAGCAAACGATGATTGCCCTTGGGAATTCCGAATACGAATCTTTCAAGAAAGGGCCATGCGAGACGATCCAAGACATGAACAAAAGGTTCAATGAGATCGTCAATAAGTTAAGTAAGTTGGGTAAGACGTATACTACTTCCGAGCTTAATACGAAAATTCTATTTTCTTTACCAAAAGAATGGCATAGTAGTATCGTAGACTTATTACCCAAATGTGATACGGCCAAAACCGCCCACATTTGGTCTTCCTTGTATTCTCACGAACTTTTGTTGAGAAAGATAAAAGAGGAAGAAATGCGTGAAAATCCCAAACTTACAAACGCCTTCAAAGCTTCCAAAGAATCATCAAGTGAAGAGTCAAGTGAATCAAGTGATGATTCAAGTGACTCAAGCTCTACGGAAGAGTCAAATGATGAAGAAGATGAAGAGAAGGCAATGAGAATGAAGTATACGGATTTCCTCAAATGGAAGAAGTGTGTGAAGAGGAAAGAAGTATACTCAAAGCCGAAAAAAGAACGGCATAAGCCAAGGTAAGTTTCTCTTGCTCATTGGGATAAGATATTTTGTTTGGTTTTAATTCTTTTCAAAAAAATAAAACCTTATCCCATACGTGCTTTTATTTCTTTTAGCCTTGGTTTGCATGATTAAATAATATTTTCAAAATCCATTTTAAATCATGCCTTTTATAAAATAATCCCCAAAAATCCCTGAAAAATAAAGTTTTTAAAAAAACTTGCATAATTTAAGGGGGAGTTTTCATTTTTAGGGGAAGTTTAGTTGTAAATGCACCTTTTGCCCAATGATCTCCAAACTATCATTTTTCCTAAAAATTCATTTTGATAGGGGGAGGGTTTCAAGAAGTTATACATGGTTAAAATTTTCAAAATGCCCTTTTTGATTTTGACAAAAGGGGGAGAAGATGTATACTTCAAAGTGGTGCATATGCAACTTGACTTGAGTGCATTCTTGTGTAAACTTTTGCATCAAACGTAAACTTTTAATAAACACAAGAAAAAGTTTAAAGTGAGTATTTTAAATATGCTTATTCTTAGGGGGAGCTTGCTTGCTTCATTTTTATACTCCCGCCTAACTAACTTTGAAGTATATTGTTTGTCAACATCAAAAAAGGGGAGATTGTTAGCCTTGGTTTGCTAAGTCTCATGTTTTGATGTTAACAAACAATATAAGAGCTTGATGTTTGTTTAAGTGTTTCAGGTACAACAAGAATCCATTAAGATTCGGTACTCAAGAATGAAGTTAAAACACCAAACTAGCGTAGAATATAGGTAGAAAGCAATGTAAGGATATGATTTTATATACCTATATTCACAAGCTCAAAAACACTCACAAAATATGTTTAAAACCCTTTTATAATCATTTTCAAACATCCAAAAGGTTTTAAACAAAATTGGAAATGATTTGGACAAAAATGAAAAAAATTGTCAAAATGGTCATAAGGTACCTAGGTACCGTATGCACGGGACCCCCCTACCGTGTGGACGGGACCCACCTACCGTAAGGGGTACCGTAAGAGATAGGTACCGCCAGAGAGTTTTGGCCTGAGAAGGTACCTAGCTACCGTATGGACGGGACCCCCCTACCGTGACCGTTGGGTTACTGTTCCTGATTTGTGATTTTGAATTAAATCAACCCTAATCACCTCCCAACGGCTAATTAACATCTTCCACTATAAATACAAGCCCAATCCTTCATATTTCTTCAAGAAAGAAAGCTCTAAACATTCTCTCTTTTTATTCCAAGTGTGTTCATCCTTCTATTAATTATTTTCAATATTTTGGCTATTTTAAGAGCCTTAAATTCCTGATTTTTATACACACACTTTGAGCTTGTGTTTCTAGTTATATACTCTCATATTCATAAGTTTGAATTGTATTTTTGAGAGAGTATACTTTCTTTCTACACCGGCTAAGTTTTGTTCTTCATTTTTATATTCTAGCCGTTGTGTAGAATCCTCTTTTGTGTTCTTCAAACACACCTTCTTACGGTCGAGAATAGCCGTTAAATTCTCACGTTGTAACGGTCAAGGATATCCGTATAAATCCTTGGGTAAAGGTTCAAGGATAGCCTTTGAAATCCTTGGGGGAACGGTAGAAGATAGCCGTTAAATCTTCGTTGTAAACGGTTCGAGATAGCCGTGGTGAAATCTCGGAGTGAATCCTATTGGCAAGGGTTGTTTGCCAAACTAGTGCAGTGCTTTGACGGAGTTCAAGAGACCGGGACTTAGTGGATTCGGAAATCCTTAAGGAGGAGCCTCGAGGTACTGGAGTAGGGAGTTCCCGAACCAGTATAAAATCAGTGTGCATTTTTATGCTTTTATTTCTGCGTTTTATATATTGCTTCCGCATTTGCCAACACCGTTTTTATTAAACTCCAAAAAGATTTTAAAATGCCTTATTCACCCCCCCCCCTAAGGCGTGGGCACAACGACTAAACCGACTAACATAATCGCCAATGAAATTTAGAAAGAAAGAAATTGTAGAATCCATGAGTAAGGTTAGAAATCACCTTACCAAATCACTTAAATGATTTGGAAGAAACTCATCGAATGGGCGTCGATTAAAGATAAAAGGAAACTAAGGTTCAACCAACAAGACTTACCAATCATGCACACACCAGCAATTAATATTCTCAGATGGAAAGGTAAAGAAGAAGGAGTGATCCTTAACATAGATGTTCCAACAAGAGATGGATTGATGGCTGGAGGAGCAGTTCTACAATAAAAAACAGGTGATTTCATCATCGGTAATAGCTTGATCGTCAAAGGAAGGAATCTGCTAGAAGGAGAAGCATAAGCGGCGACAATGGGAATAATGTGGGCGGCAAAATTTTAGAGAGGACCTATTCATCTCAGGATGGACTCAAAAACCATAGTCAACAAAGTCAACAACAATCAATGCTCAAAAAGAAATTTACCCATCATACAATCAATTCTTGAGACCAACAAAGGAACGATACGCAACATATATCGAGAGGAAAACTCAGCCGCTCATAACCTTGCCAGACATGCACTACACAACAATATTTTTACACAGTACAATTGGTTCAATTTACTCCCAAAATCTGTTAAGGGAGCTACCATTTGTGACCTTTCTTGTATCAATTTCCGTATTCTCTAATCATCAATAAAAATTTCTTTTTACATATATATGTGTGTGTGTCATCTTATCATAAATTTTCATTTTTTAAAATTTTGTATCAAATTAAATTAAGAGTCTTTTGTTTGAGGAAACTCCCAATATATGTAAAAAAAATTAAAAACCATTCCTGGCAGTGAAAGTCAGAGTTTTATTTCCTGGCAGTGCAACACGGAGTTCGCTACTCCGTTTAATTTCGAAATAATAAGAGAAACGAAGTTCGCTACTCCATTTGGAGTGGATTTATTTCCCAGACGGAGTACGCTACTCCGTTCGGATTTAATAATACAGAGACAGAGTAGGTAACTTCGTTCCTCTTCAAATCTTAGATCTAGCCACTCCTCCCCATCCACTTGTTCTCCCATCCACTCGTTTTTCCTTGGCCAGACAGAAAAGAAAAGCCCACGCCGAGAGAGAAGGAAATGCCAAGGGAGAGAAGTGCAACGAGGGGGGAGATCGATGGCACCCAACCCGACCAGAGTCAGGTACTCCGTTTCGTCCTTAGTTTTTTTAAAATTTGTTTGATTGTTGTTGTACAAGATTTTGAATTTTGTGAAAATATTGACAAATATATATTTTAATTTTATAAATTTGATTTTGTAAGAAATATATCTAGTCATAGATTGTATGTATAAGTGCTTTTTTGGTATATTTGTTTCGATGATGTTGTAGTTGGTCTATACAAAATTTTGAATTTTGTGAAAATATTGACAAATATATAGTTTAATCTTACAAATTTGATACAAAATAGATTGTATGTATAAGTGGTTACTTCATGATTTTTTTAATATATAATTGTCTTGTTATATTTTTATTAATTGAATATATTCTTATGTTGTAATCTTTGAAGCAAATGGATGTACATCCAAGACCTATTTTACGAGATGTTTTAGTAATCGAAGCGGGAGACCATAGGTGTGATGCGGTTTGGGGCGATGAAGAATATGCTAAAAATTTATTAAAGTGCCACAAGACTTGTACTAGTTTGTATACGAGGACTCTTATTGTTAATAGACCGGTTCGTGTGATTGAGTTTTTACGAGAATACAGATTTTATGGGGCTGAGAAAGTTGGTGGCTTGCAGTTGGACTGGGCTTTGATCACTGCTCTAGTGGAGAGATGGAGACCCGAGACCCATTCATTCCATCTTCCCTTCGGAGAGGTTGGAATTACTTTGCAGGATGTAGAGCTTTTGCTTGGATTGCCCGTAGATGGCAATCCATTGGTGGGGATGACTGGCCGATCCAAAGATCAGTGGTTTCAGATTTGTGAGGACATGATTGGATTTAGGCCTCAGACATCCGATATTACTTCTACTATGATTAAGATGTCTGCCATTGTTCCTAAACAACTAACTGATCATAGTTTAGATGTAGATTACTTGCAGCATGCTAGAGCGATTATGTTTAAGTTGTTGGGTGGTAGCCTATTTCCCAACACGACGGGAAATAAGGTTAGTTTGTAACTTTTAGAGATTATCATGGGTGACGCAAACATAGTGCGAGGTCGTGCGATTGGTTCGGCGGTACTCAGTTACTTGTACCGTAGTATGTGTCGTACTAGTGCGACGAGTGCAGCACAGATTGGAGGTTGTCTAGTCTTGTTACAGCTTTGGGCTTGGGAGCGTTTGCCTATGAATAGACCTAGAGGGGTTATACCATTGGATCACCTGGTAGATGTCCCATATGGAGTCAGGTATTTGTAGTTTATTTATGTATATTATAAAATCATATTGTATGTTTCATTCATGGTTGTGCATAATCCTTCACTTCTAGATGGGTGTGTTACCATCAATGGTCAGATGGTACCACACACTCCATACGAGCATACAGGGACCAGATTGCTAGAGGGAGAGGTGAGTATTCATGATATCATAATGTTATACAATTTATAGTTTAGTTTGAATGTGTATCTTAGTAGTTGTTTATGCATGCAGTTTGTTTGGATGTCGTATCCGAATCTCGAGACCCTACCGCCCTATTGTTCAGCTGGAGCCAGAATATGGATTTCTACAATCCCCTTGATCTATGCGTACGTAGTGGAGATGTACTATCCTGATCGCTTTTGCAGGCAGTTTGGTTCCCTGCAACACGTCCCTCAAGTTGTTGTCTATGACCGTCATCTACACCAAATTAAGTCAAATGTTATGCAAATTGGCGATGGTGAGAGACAATATTCAGAGATGTGGGAGGGACGTTATGATGCTACAGTGCAGATGGAGTTTGGGATGGTGGATGGCACACCGGAGTATCGTCAGTGGTACTACCTTCGGGGTCGACGACGGATAGGGACCCCTGTCCATCAGCACGGACCAGGGTACATCCCCATTTCTCCGGAGCTACAGACTGCAGTAAGTATTCATAAAGTACATAATTCTAAATTATATTTTTTAAAACTAATCAATAATTTTGTATGTAGTTATACTGTATGGCGGATTGCAGTCAGCGCCTTGATCCTGGTAGGCATCCAGATGGGTTTGTACCTTCGCACAAGGTATTGAGAGTTCATGAGTTGTTAAGAGAGTGTCTTCGTGCTCTTGGACATGCATCTATCCTTGATCACCCACAGGATCAGCATGCCTACAACCCAGGACATATCAGGAGACGAGCAGATAAAAAGGCGTGATGCACCTGCTGTCGGAGTTAGACGTGGAGGGCGGGGTAGTCGGAGGTTGCAGGTCGATGATGAAGATGTACACATCCCCATTCAATCTCCTCCTATGACCCAGGATGATGATGATGTTAGTGATGAAGAACATATTCAGAGCGACACTCACACACCTTCATGCATGGGTGAGCCGTCCAGTTCACATCCTCCTCGATTCCACATAGAGCATCCTCCGAGGCGCATGCACGATGTATCACCAGTCACGTTTGATGGAGATGTGTTTAGGGGCGATTTTTTTACTCAGGATAGTCAGATCACAAATGAGTTTGGACAATTTGTCTCCACTACTACATCGCCGGTAATCCATCAGATAGTGGATGACGTAGAAGTGGAGGGTGAAGGAGAGCAGGGTCTTCGTCCAAGACGTAATCGACGTGGAACACAATGTGGTACTGGTAGCCACTATCTTTAGTAGTTTTCTTATGTTTAATATATTGTGCTGGGTACTTAATGTTTCGATGTTTTAAAAAGTTTGTTCAGATATTTGTTTATGTTGAAATATTTGGTTTGATAATTTATTTTTTTACGATGTGTTATGTTGAAATAATACTCACTCCCACCTACCCTACAATAATAGTCACACCCACCTTCTTAATAATAACACTAACTTCCACCTAACTCCCTTTTCACTCCCAACTACCAATATCCACCACCTCGCACCTACCCATTTTACTCACACCCACCTAATTAAATAAAATACTCACCCCCACCTACCCTACAATAATAGTCACACCCACCTTTCGAATAATAACACTGACTTCCATGGGACAATTATGGGATCAAACCATGAGCCAATTGTGGATTTGCAAACACAACCCACGAACTCACCGACTACATTTGAGTTCAGGTATGTTTTTGGGCATTCAAGGCATCCATTGATGGCTTTCACTATTGTCTTCCGATTGTTTCAGTGGACAGAACTCACTTATATGGCAAGTATAAGGGAACTTTATTAATTATCGTGGCAATGACGGGAAATGGTGACATTTTTCCCTTAGCTTTTTCCATTGTGGATGTTGAGGATGATGCAAGCTGGAAGTGGTTCATGACAAATGTCATGCGACATGTCGTGCCTCCACATCGCCATATATGCATAATATCTGATAGGCACGGTGGTATTGATCACGCATTCACAAATGTTCTAGAATAGCAGGGAGGTCAAGTCACTCGAAGATTTTGTCTCCACCACTTGCGAAGCAATTTCCATAACAAGTTTCTAAGTAAAAAACTAAGGAATATGATGTACAATGCTGGTGAGACCCCTAGCAGAAGTGACTTTGAGCAGACGCTTCTCCAGATAGCATCAAAAAATCAAAAAGCTTACAACTGGCTTATGGCTATTCCAAAACACATGTGGGCATTGTCCATGATGAAGGTGGCACACGCTATGGTATAACGACCACAAATTCGTCAGAAAGCTTCAATAATGTCCTTAAGGGATGTCGTTGTTTGCCCGTCTTTGCCATTGTGAGGTTCACCTATGACAAATTGGTCAAGCTTTTTGCTGATAGGCGGACCAATGGATATTTGTGGCAACAATCCGGGTATAATTTTCCAATGAATGTGTGGAAAAATATCAAGAAAAATGAAGAAAATAGACTTTATTGTCGTGTTGTGCAGCACCACGCACATCATGGGATATACTCTGTGGTTGTGGATGGGTCCTCCAACAATGGTCACTGCGAAACATTTGCGGTAAACTTAAATGCACGAACATGTACCTGTGAAGAATGGGTAACATTTCACATTCTGTGCATTCATGTCCACACGGTATGTCATCAGTGTAGAGTCACCGTGGATCATTTGATTCCTAGTGTTTTTTCAATCCAGTCCTACATCAATGCTTATTCGGGCATCCTAATGCCGCTTTCCGATGAGGCCGAATGGCCTACTCCAGGATACGAGATAGTGAGACCAACTGCACGAGCGAGGACACAAACCAGTCGACTTACAAGAACTCGCTATCCGAATAACATGGACTACCGTCCACGGCGACGTCGCAGTGAACAATAGCTATATCATGGATTCCAATTATGTCTAAGTTTATGTTTTATGAATTTCACAAAATAAATTAGTTATGGCATGTGTTTTGTAACCTTATTTTTATGAATAAATTTTATGTAATTTATGAATAAATTTGTTGGGATTTACTTCTTATTTTAATTTCGGTGTATGTGATACGGAGAACCCTCGTGCGGCCAAAGAAACTCATGCAGCCCATGCTCGGCCAGTGGCGTTGGGCCGTCCGCGTAGAAAGGTCGGGCCACCCCGACGTTACCAAGATTATGTTTAAATATCTGTTTTTAATAATTATTGTAATTTAGATTTTTTTTAGGTGAGCGTATTATAAGCTCCTTCGAGGGTTTCTTTTTTTCTTTTCGGTTCTTTACCTCGACGCCTTTTTTGAACCGACAGGTTAGATAATTTAGTAATTAGGGTTTGGGGATGTGTTATTATAAATACGAGAGGTTAAACCCTTCTCACACAGGCATTAATAATAAACCTCTTCCACCCCAATCTCTTTTCTCATCTCTCTCTCCCTCTAACCCTAAAAAGGGTTTTTCTTCACCTCCTCCTTAACCAAACGTACGGCCGAACAAGAGGACTGGCGGTGGTGAAGGGTTTCTGGATCAAAACCCTTATCAGTATGGTGCATTATTTAAAGTCAATAAATAATTATTTTTTATGCATTTTATTTTTAGTAGAGTGTTTGTTTCATTATATGTAAATAATATCCTGCTTTTTATAAAAAAAATTGTTTTTCAATTATAAGAAATAAAGGAAAAATTTGATTTTTTTAAAAAAAATATAGGAACAAAGTTGAGAAATAAAGAAAAAATTTGACTTAAAAAAAATAATACTCCCTCCGTCCCAAATTATTTGTCACATTTCTATTACCGAGGCAAAAATATCAAGTTTTTTCAATTCATTTTATTTATATATTGGTAAAGAAATAAAAAATAAAAATTACATATCAAAAAACCACATGAAAAGTTTTTCGAAATAAGAGGTGTCAAGAATATTTTATTTTATCAAATAATCAATGAAAACGTAGAAATAAACAAAAGTTCACGCGCCTGTTGAAAAAGTAAATGTGGCAAATAATTTGGAACGGAGGGAGTACGTGAATGGAGTTGGCTAAGGAAAAAAATTGATTTTTTAAAAAATTATACGAACAAAGTTGAGAAACTTAAGAAAAAATTTGATTTAAAAAAAAGTGAATGGAGTTGGCTACTCCCTCTAATTAATCATTTGAAACGGAGTTAGCTACTCCGTTTTGACTAAAGAATTTATGACAAACGGAGTAAGCTACTCCGGTTTGCATTATTTGAGAAAGTGCATTTTAAAATTACACAGGGAATATAATGGAACAATCTTCAAGAATTCTACACATGCAGTGAAATGATCGCCCCTTTTGTGAAGGATCAAGCTGCGCAGTCAGCTTCCACTTCTAACCACTTAGTGCCACCTGTCATTTCTAACTAATTTCCCTTGTATTTTGGATTTTCTGTTTGATCTGTTATGGTAGTTTATATAGCTAGTTTCTTCCTCCTGTTAGATCAGATTTTTAGAGACAAATTTGAGCCTCGGTTTAATGGATTTTTCCTGCGTTTGTTTTACAATTTCTTCTTCTCCAAAGAAACTTAACATGGTATCAAAGCCTATCTTCAATGGCGTCTAGATTTCCGATTCTTCTGAAGGCTTGAATTCATATTCTGATTCTTCTACAATTGTTCGAGATATTCATGGCGGCGGAGAATTCTTCCTCGCACGTTTCAATCGACATACAAAGTGAATTGTATCTGCATCCCACTGATTCACCAAATTTTTCGCTGGCATCACAGAAATTGAACGGCGAAAACTTTCCGCAATGGAAAAGATCTGCTGAAATTGCGTTGAGAGCCAGAAACAAGTTAGGATTTGTTGATGGAAGCTCGAAACCACCAGATGTGTCATCTCCTACCTTCGCACAATGGAATCGTTGCAACAATCTGGTAATATCCTGGATTCTACACTCTGTTGAATCTGGAATTGCGAACAGTGTATTATACTGTGAATCTGCCAAGGAAATATGGGAGGATCTTGATGATCGCTTTGGACAAAGCAATGCACCAAAGCTATTTTAGCTGCACAAGGAAATAGTGACTCTGGTTCAAGGTTCTGATTCTGTCTCTGAATATTTCACCAAACTGAAAGGACTTTGGGACACATACTTAACAATGATAGTTCTACCACATTGCAAGTGTGAAGGAGCTGGAAATTACATTAAACTGCTTCAGAATCAACAATTGATGCAATTTCTAATGGGACTTAATGATAGCTTCAAAACTGCTAGAGGTAATATCATTATGATGAAGCCTCTTCCTACTTTGAGCCAAGCCTACAAACTGATTGCTCAAGAAGAAACTCAAAGGGATTGCAGCAGCTCTAGTCCATTGAGCAGTGAGTCCAGTGCTTTGGCTTCATTGAATCATGTTTCTGTTGGCTCTAACAAACCTGTGTTTGGAATTACTCCTAGTGGAAGGAAGTCCAAATACTTCTGTCAGCATTGCAAAATCTATGGTCATTCAGTTGAAAGGTGCTTCAAAATCCATGGTTATCCTAAATCAAGTAAAGGATACACTTCTTCAAATGATCAAGGGAGTCAGGCAAGAAAGATTGCTGGGAATGTGGTTTCTGAAACAGAGAATGTCATGACTGGGCAAACTGTCAACACAAATCACGTTCATCATTCTGCTGAACTGCCTATGTCTCTCACCAGTGCTCAATATAATCAACTGATTGCCCTCCTAAATAAAGACAATCTTTCAGACAGAGATGATGGTGGAGTCCCTGGTTTTCTTTCCAGTCACATGGCCTCAAGTGGTCACTTAGCAGGTATTAGTCATTGTTTCTTTTCTTCATATGACAATACACAATGGATCATTGATAGTGGAGCCTCAGATCACATTACCCCACATTTGACTAATTTTTCTTCATTCAAACCCATTTCCAAACCTTGTTCCATCACCATACCCAATGGCCAAAAAGCCAGTGTGCTTCACATTGGAAATGTGAAGTTATCAAATGGAATTATCCTCTCTGATGTCCTTCATGTCCCAGACTTCCATTTTAATCTCATTTCTGTCCAAAAATTGGTTTCACAGCTGTCTTGTTCATTGATCTTTTATCCCTCCCACTGTTTGATTCAGGATCATGTGAAGAAGAATACTTTGCTGGTTGGTAAACAGCATGGGGGTTTATACTTTGTGCAACAGCTCACACCTCCAGTTTCACAAGTCTCTACCACCTCTCCTTTGTCTTGTATGTCTGTTAGTGAGTTGTGGCATTGTAGATTGGGGCATTTGCCATCCAATAGAATAAAACACATTGTTCAGTTGCCTTGTATTGATTCTTCATCTTCATCTGTATGTCATGTTTGTCCTCAAGCACGTATGCATAAACTTCCTTTCATTTCCAGTTCAATAAAAACAACTTGTGTTTTTGAAATGTTGCATGTTGATATTTGGGGACCATATAGAACTGCAACTTATTCTGGTCATAAATTCTTTGTAACCATTGTGGATGATTTCTCAAGAATTACTTATGTTCAACTGCTTTCCCACAAATCCGGTGCTTTCTTAGCCCTAACCAGTTACATTGCTTACATTCAGAAGCAATTTAATGTTCATGTAAAGGTCATTCGTTCAGATAATGGGAAAGAATTTGATGATACCTCAGCCCAAACCTTTTATCAAACCCATGGGATCATCCATCAAACCACTTGTGTTGACACACCTCAACAAAATGGAGTTGTGGAAAGAAAACACAAACACCTTCTTGAAACAGCTCTAGCATTATTCTTTCAGGCCAAACTTCCTACTAAGTATTGGGGAGATTGTGTCTTGACAGCATGTTATCTCATAAACAGATTTCCTCTCTCTGTTCTCAATGATAAAAGTCCATTTGAAATACTTTTCAACACTCCACCAACATATGATCATCTCAAATCCTTTGGGTGTCTCTGTTTTGCTACCACTTTGGCTTCTCACAGAACCAAATTTTCCCCTAGAGCTGTGCCTTGTGTCTTCCTTGGTTATCCATTCCATAAGAAGGCTTACAAACTTCTTAATCTTCAAACCAGGCAAGTATTCTACAGCAGAAATGTGAAGTTTCATGAGAATTATTATCCTTTTCATAATCTCTCATGTTCTTCCTCTTCCATTCTTCCTAACCCCCCTCCTATTTCCTCTGATATTTTCTTCCATTCCACACATGATACTGACATTCCATCTTCTCTNTCCACCACAACCTGTCCTCCACATTCTTCCACACCTATTCCACACCTTTCAGTTCCTACCCAACCTAGGGTTTCAACAAGGCTCAGGAAACCTCCTTCCTACCTTGACCAATACAGCTGTTCTATTCTTCCTTCTAATTCCAAATCTCTAACATCTCATTGGTGCAACTTTGTTCATCTTAATCACCTCTCCCACAATCATCAAGCTTTTCTCACTCACCTTTGTTCCTACACTGTACCTACTTCTTATTCTGAGGCTTCCCAAGATCCTAGGTGGATTGTTGCTATGAATGAAGAAATAATGGCTTTGCAGGCTAATGATACTTGGGAACTTTTAACATCTTCCTCTTGGAAAGAAGGCTATTTCTAGCAAATGGATTTATAAAGTAAAGCTCAAATCTGATGGCAGTTTAGAAAGGTTTAAAGCCAGGCTTGTCATTCAAGGAAATCACCAAAGATATGGGATTGATTTCACTGAAACATTTTCTCCTGTAGTGAAAATGTCTACCATTCGCTGCATTATAGCTCTAGCTGCCTCTAAACATTGGGAGCTCTCTCAACTTGACATCAACAATGCCTTCTTGCATGGGGATTTAACAGATGAAGTCTATATGAAGATTCCCTTGGGGTTCCCCAAACCTTCCACCAAAGTTTGTAGGCTAAAGAAATCTCTCTATGGACTTCGTCAGGCTAGTAGACGATGGTTTCACACTCTCTCTACTGCTTTTTACAGTCAAGGATACATCCAGTCCAAATCTGATCCAAGCTTATTCATCAAATACTCCAACAATCATATCACCCTTGCTGCTGTCTATGTTGATGATATACTTGTGACTGGGTCAGATCCTCAAGCTGTTATTTCCCTCAAACAATTCCTTGATGATCGTTTTACTATTAAGGATCTTGGCCTTGCTCATTACTTTCTTGGTTTTGAACTCAGTTACACTTCAAAAGGGATTGTACTTTCTCAAAGAAAATTTGCCCAGGAACTTCTTGCTGAGCACCACTGTTTACATGACAAACCTGCCAAAACCCCTCTTCCTTAGAACTTTAAATTTCAACATGGTACATCTTCTCTTTGTACTGATCCCACTCCATATAATCCCACTCCATATAGGAGTCTGATAGGCAAGCTTCATTTCCTCACACACACCAGGCCTGATATCTCATACTCAGTCCAGATTTTAAGTCAGTTTATGCAAGCTCCTGAGGTTGATCACATGAAGGGTGTCATTCATCTTCTCCATTACTTACTTGGTACCATAAATCAAGGCATTCTAATGAAAGCTTCTGATCAGTTATCTCTTCATGCCTTTTCTGATTCTGATTGGGCCTCATGTCCCTTCTCCAGAAGATCTGTTACTGGCTATATTGTCCTTCTTGGAGGTTCTCCAATAACATGGAAGTCCAAGAAACAAAGCACTGTTTCCAAATCTTCTTCTGAAGCTGAGTATAGGGCCATGTCTCAGGCTGCTTCAGAGGTTACCTGGTTGCTGCGCTTAGTGGAAGAACTAGGAGTCTCAAATCTCAAGCCAATCACCCTTCATTGTGATAATCAATCAGCACTTCATATTGCCAAGAACCCAGTTTTTCACGAGAGAACCAAACACATTGACATCGATTGTCATTTTACGCGAGAGAAAGTTCTTAAAGGCTTAATTCAGCTCTCCTATCTCCCTACCACTAATCAACTTGCTGATGTTCTCACCAAGATTCTGCCTGCTAATAAGTTTCAGACTTTGTTGTCCAAGCTGGGCATGGTTTCTCCTACACCCAGCTTGAGGGGGGGTGTGAAGGATCAAGCTGCGCAGTCAGCTTCCACTTCTAACCACTTAGTGCCACCTGTCATTTCTAACTAATTTCCCTTGTATTTTGGATTTTCTGTTTGATCTGTTATGGTAGTTTATATAGCTAGTTTCTTCCTCCCTGTTAGATCAGATTTTTAGAGACAAATTTGAGCCTCAGTTTAATGGATTTTTCCTGCGTTTGTTTTACAATTTCTTCTTCTCCAAAGAAACTTAACACCTTTTGTTTAGGACGGAGTGACTAGAAATTAATTTGACTTGAAATCGATAAATAGGTGTAGAACTTTTTTGCGGGATATACTGTTTTGAAGAGAAAAATATATCAGTCTTATCTAAATTGCTCCGTAATTTTTCAGTAAAAAACGGAGAGAAAGGGAGGGGGAGTTGGGGAGAAGGAGGGGGGGGCGTAATGGGTGGGGGGGCAAGTACATGCCGCCACAGCCTCCTCGAGCAGTTCGATAAAGCATGCATTTAATGAAAGCCATAATGAGATATCACCGATTCCAAGTATCATCATTGCCAGATTTAATAAACCTACAAAATGGCGAAACTCTTATCCCGAAACCTACGGAGGAAATATAAAATGGATGGGGTACATCTAATAAACAACGCAGCCTAAAATAGTTTTAAAATATTACTTCCTCCGTCCCTATTTTTGTTATAATTTTATTTTCTCTTTTTTTGATAATTTTTATTTATTTGTGTATTTTTATTGATTATTTGATAAAATAAAATATTTTTATCACCTCTTATTTTGTAGAACTTTTAATATTATTTTTTAACATATAATTTTTATTTGTTATTTATGTATCAATTTATAAATAAAATGATTAAACAATCGTGAAATTTTACTTCATAATTTTTATTTTGTAATCAAAATAGGAAAGGGTATAATATTTGGTTAATGTACCATATTTTTCTTTAATTAATAATCAAAAATTAATTATAAGTTACTATAAGTTTTATTTTTAATTTGTATATTAATATTTAAATAAAATAAATTAAAAACACTCAAATTTTACTTCGTTTTACGAAAAATATAAATGATTTAAAAACGGAAGAAATATACGGAGTAAAATTCTATTTGGAAGGGATTGGGGTACTTCTAATAAAAAACGCAACTAGCTTGTAGCCTCCTACTGATAAAGGCGTAATATATAGGCAAATCACAACAGTACTTTAGCGAGGGGCTTCTTCACACACAGTAGGTAATCATATGCTAGTACTAGGGCAGTAAGATTAGGTCAGTATCCTACGGAGTACTATCTGGTCTATCACCCAACATTACCGACCTACTTCCTCTATCTCTGCGTGATAAAACTTAGATGGAATAAGGATAACTGAATTGGGTAATAAGACACTTGGGCTAAAGCATATTAAAAGATTGAATCCAATCAATTGCTTAGTTCAAGACCTTATATACCGATAATATTTCTATTCAACTTCCGATGTGGGATAGACTCTAACACTCCCCCTCAAGTAGATAACCGGGTCATTTTGAATCTAACTGGTTGACCACTTGCAAAAGAACTCACATTTCCTTGATTTTTTTTAGCGTCAACATCTAAAAGACCACGAGTCGCTGGGTGTGGACTTCCAGACGATCAATCGTGTTAAACAGGCCACAAGTCGTTGGGTACATACTCCATACGGATAAATGGGCTAAAGACTAACAGGCCGCTAGGAATAACGTCTAGACGGACACCTTGACAAACGAGATTGGCCAAAATTTGCTCCGATATCCAAGGAACTCATTCAATCAAAAGTTCAAGCTTGTGATTGTGACTCAGGAAATATTATTTATATTCTAACACGCTCCTTCACGTGCAGCCGTAGTATTTTCGAGCCTTGCACGTGAAACCTTAAATTTTTTTAAATTGGGTGGTGCTGAATTTCGTACTCGTAACCTCTTAGTCAACAAAGCTCTGATACCATGATTGAATTTAGGATGAGGTAAGAATAACTGCATTGGACAATAAGGATGTGAGAAAGTTTACACAAATATTGTTTGTTGACATACATAAAATGACAAAAAATTACTCCCTAAACTTTGTTTGCCTATTTTTATTTTTTATTCCACACTAATCATTGTATAAAATGAATAAAAAATAATTTCAATCAAATATTGTAATGGAAGAAAATTTGTGGATGGAGGGTGTATTTATTAAAAACTCATTTCTAAGCTCAAATTGATCAAAGTAAAATTAGTTAAATCTTAATTGGTACTATAATACTACTCCCTCCGTCCTAATTCTTTCTTCCCAATTTGACTTTTTCCCATTTTTAATTTTTGGAGTAAATTCCATAAAAGGTCCCCAGTTATAGGTCATTTTACATATTTAGTCCCTACATATTAAATATTACTAATTTAGTCCCCAATTATTATATTTATTTCCACGAATGATCCTTTGTTAACATTTTCGTTAAAAACGTGGATAAAATTATAAATTCACTCCTTTCTCTCATCAATTAAGCTTTCTTCCTCCTTTGCACTCCTTTTTCAAACCCGTCGCTGAGTTTCTAGCTTTGAACCCTAAACCAAAATCATCACTTTTCTCTCAATTGTTTGTCTAACTGGAGGAACGATCATTTAAGTTTTTGGGTTTAAGAGCTTCAAACTCAGCGACGAGTTTGGGAAAGAGTATGAGAAGATGGAGGAAGCATAATTGAGGAGAGAGAGAAGTATGAATATATAATTTTGTCCACGTTCTTAATGGAAATGTTAACAAAGGACCATTCGTGGAAATAAATATAATAATTGGGGACTAAATTAGTAATATTTGATATGTATGGACTAAATATGTAAAACGACTTATAACTGAGGACCTTTTATATAATTTACTCTAATTTTTGGCTTTGACTTCAAATTTTACTCTCCTTAAAAAAGATTTTTTGAAAATTTTTTTTTGCAATCATTCAAAATATAGAGTTAGAAGATAATTGGTGTAAATACATGAGGGTATTAATATCATTTGTCATCTTTTTTTCTAATGGGAAAGTAGTTTTAGAACGGAGAAAAGGGGAAGTGAGAAGAAAGTTTTAGGACAGAGGGAGTATAATTTTTTAAAAATAGTTTTTAAACATATTTTCTATAAAAAATTGATAAAAAAACATACTCCCTCCGTTTAGAAAAACCATTCCCATTTGATTTGGGGGCAAAAATAAGGAAGTGTTAAATTATAGTTGATTTCCAATTTTGCCACTGATGTGATGGGTAAAAGTAAGATGTGATGGATATATTATTAGAGAAAAAGTTTGATGTGATAGGTATGGTATGAAAAAGTAAGGGTAAACGTGGTTTTTTAATAGAAAAGGGAAGTGTTTTGTTGGAAGTGGAAAAAATAAAAGAAGATGTGTTTTTGAGAACGGAGGGAGTAATTATTTTAAAGATCTTTTATGTAGTACTCCCTCCGTCTCAAAACCATCTTCCCGTTTGTATTTACGGATTTGACTGACTTTATTTTAAATTCAATTTATTTGATTGTAGGTGTAAAATTAAAAAAAATACTCCGTACATATTTAAAAACTACATTAAGAGTTCTACAAAACGAGAGGTGACAAGACTATATTATTTTATTAAATAAGTAGCAAAAATAGGTAAAGAAAGTGTTTTAAGTTTGACCGTGTAAATAATAACTGGGAACATAGTTTTAGGAAAGAAGGAGTATATAAGACATTACCATATTATTTTATTAATTGAAATCTGAGCAAAGCTGTTGCAAATTTTAATTTTGGATTAATGAGTTTTTGAAAAGGTAATTATTATTTTAGAAAAATGAGTGCAAGGAGAGGGAAGAAATAATTAAAGATAGAAGAATTTTAAAATTTGAAAGTAAATTGTCAATTGTTTTTTAATTTTCTAAGAGCAATGCTAGGAGTAAACCAAAGGTGTACCCCATTTGTCCCCCACCCCCTTCTCCACCACTCATTTTTATCTACTTTTTATTTATTTAATTTTTTTTTAAATTCTTGCCCATTTTTATGATAATGGAAGGGGTAGAGGACAAATGAGGTACACCAAACCCCTAGCATTTTTCATTTTCTAATAGGATGAAAAGCAGCAATGGAATGGAAGATCAGAGTTAAAAACAACAATTCTTTTCGATTTTCGCACACGTATCACGTAAGCAATGTCATGTGTCGAATTCTAAGATCTTGGAGTCTCTTAGATTGATTTTTTACTTGGTATGCTAAATAAATCTAAATAAATGTTAGTATAAAAATTTGATGTATCAAGATTACATTTTAAAACAAACCAAATTATATTATATTTATATTATAATCAAATATATATTTCTCATAATTTATAGTCAATTCTAATACTCTATAAAAATAAAATTAGAACAAGTAATTTAGGACTAAGGGTAAGGTAATACTCCGTACAAAATTGAAAAACATCGAGTATACACTTTAGTTTGAATCATTTTTTTATAGAAGAATCTATCTAAATAATACTCCGTATTAAAATATAGTAACTTTCCTAATGTAGTACGGAGTATAATATATTTTTATTTTCCAATGTAGTATCATTGGTTATCGTCTATTCGTCATTGTTCAAATAAATATCCAGCGTCATTGGATATTATTCAAACTAAATGTTCATCATCACTCGGCATTATTCCCACCACTAGACATTAATCAAGTAATATTTAGGGAATAAAAAAGTTTAAGTACTACATTGAGAAATGACATGTCTTTTAGTACTATTTAGTACAAATTTCACTTTTTTATGAGTAAGTTTGGGAAAAAAAGACTAAAGTGGGATTAAAACATTGAAAATATATCAAAATAGGACTTTCATGCATTTAGATTACCAAACGTGGTCATGTACATTACCAAAAAGTATAGTAATGTGCACATGCACAGTGACACATTACCTTCACATTACCAAACTGTGAATTCCTATTTCGAGAATCAAAACATGCAAATCTTATTTTGATATTTTTCTATATTTTAATCTTATTTAGGGTGATTTCTATATTTTAAATATTTTAAATTCTTTAATACGGAGTATAATATTTCAGACTCTGCTCGAATCACCAGAGCTTAACACGTGGAACTTCTACGTGGAGTTTTTTTAACACATCAATGATGACTGTACACATTAATTGAATTTAAAATCATTTCTAAAAAAGATTTCATATATGGAAACTTAACTTCCCCTAAAATTTAAAAATTACTTCCATAAAAATTAAAAATTATTTTGTTTTACATATTTATTCTCCGTATTTTAAATGTATTTAAGTAAAAGAAAATTTCAATTTTTATAATTACAAATGTGTTGGGACATAGGCTACCACCCAACAACTTAAACATAATGGCTCTGGCATGCTGCAAGTAATCTACATCTAAACTATGATCTCTTAGTTGCTTAGGAACAATGGCAGACATCTTAATCATAGTAGAAGTAATATCAGAAGTTTGAGGCCGAAATCCCATCATGTCCTCACAAATCTGAATCCACTGGTCTCTGGATCGGCCAGTCATACCCGCCAATGGATTGCCATCTACGGGCAATCCAAGTAAAACCTCTACATCCTGCAAAGTAATTCCAACCTCTCCGAAGGGAAGATGGAATGAATGGGTCTCGGGCCTCCATCTCTCCACTAGAGCTGTGATCGAAGCCCAGTCCAACTGCAAGCCACTAACTTTCTCAACCCCATAAAATTTGTATTCTCGTAAAAACTCAATCAATGAACCGGTCTATTAACAATAAGTGTCCTCGCATACAAACTAGTACAAGTCCTGTGACACTTTAATAGATATTTAGCATATTATTCACTAGCCCAAACCGCATCACACATGTGGTCTCCCGCTTCAATTACTAAAACATCTCGTAAAATAGGTCCCGGATTTACATCCATTTGCTTCAAGGATTACAACATAGGAATATATTCAATGAATAAAAACATAACAAGACAATTATATCAAAAAAATCATGAATTAACCACTTATACATACATACAAATTTGTATCAACTTTGTAAGATTAAACTATATATTTGTCAATATTTTCACATCATCGAAACAAATATAACAAAAAAAGCACCTATACATACAATCTATGACTAAATATATTTCTTACAAAATCAAATTTATACAAAATTCAAAATCTTGTATAACAACAATCAAACAAATTTTAAAAAAAATTAAGTACAAAACGGAGTACCTGACTCCGGTCGGGTTGGGCCCGTTGATCTCCCCATCGTCGCACTTCTCTCTCTCGTTGTTTCCTTCTCTCTCGTCCAGGCGTTTCCTCCCCTCTCTCGGAGTTTTCTTTTCTGTGTGGCGAAGGTAAAAAACGAGTGGATGGGAGGGGAGTAGATCTGAGATTTGAAGAGAAACGGAGTTACCTACTCCGTCTCGGTATTATTAAATCCAAACGGAGTAGCGTACTCCGTCTAGGAAATAAAATCATGGCAAACGGATTAGCCTACTCCGTTTCTTTTATTATTTCGAAATTAAATGGAGTAGCGAACTCCGTGTTGCACTGCCAAGAAATAAAACTCTGACTTGCACTGCTAGAAATGGTTTTTAATTTGTTTACATATATCGAGAGTTTACTCTATAATATTCGGTTAATGTACCCTATTTTTCTTTAATTATTGATCAAAAATTAATTTAAGTTACTATAAGTTTTATTTTTAATTTACTTCGTTTTACGTAAAATGTAAATGAATTAAAAATGGAGGAAATATAAAATTCTTTTGGGATATGTTAGGGGTACACCACTCCCCTTTCTACCATTCATTTTATTTTTTTTATTTTTAATTTTATTTTGAATATTTCTTGCCTTTTTTGTGGTGATGGAGGGGGTGGGGATGTTTGGAGTACACTTTTGGTGTACCCCTCGCATTTTCCAATTCTTTTTGAAGGGATGAGGTACTTCTAACAAAAAACGCAACTAGCTTGTAGCCTGCTACTGATAAAGGCGTAATATATAGGCAAATCACAACAGTACTTAAGCGAGGGGTTTCTTCACACACAGTAGTTAATCATATGCTAGTACTAGGGCAGTAAGATTAGGTCAGTATCCTACGGGGTACTATCAGGTCTATCACCCAACATTACTGACCTACTTCCTCTATCTCTACACGTATATAAATATACGGTACTAATACGGGGTAAGACTGATGATTCATTCGTTATACGGAGTATAAAAAACAGTTTGCAATTTTTTCTACGGAGTATTAAAATTAACCTAGGTAGGATTTTTAGGTGATTTATTTAATAATTGATGTAGATTTGAGAAATATAAATTTCACTCTCTCCATCACTTTGAGCTCTTAACACTTGTGTTTACTGTTTAGAGAGAAAAAAATACTCCTGTTTTGAAATAAGAAATTTAAAAAAAATTGAAATTTAGAAAATAAATAAAAATAAAGCAAGAAATTAAGATAAAAGAAAAAATAAGATCTAACTCATGGTAATTTTCTGTTGACCCCTATGGTAAATTAGAATTTTATAGACCTTGGTAATGACTACACAGTATTTGCATAACTAGTACCGAGTATTTTAATTTGGGTCGTGCGATAGTGGTGGAATGATATTGTTTTTTACTCCGTATCATATTAAAAACATGGAGCATGCTACCCTCGTCCTAGTTTGTACCACAAAATTTTACAACATTGGCATAATACCAGTTGCACTTACATTTAATGTCAGTACAAAGTCTTGGGGTACAAAATATGGTCAAATATGGAATACAAGTAGAATTTTCCTAAAAACATTATTCTTCTCACATGCATTAGAGCAATGAAAATACACATAATGTTGGGGAGCGTCAACCGACTTTTAACGCCGATGTGGCGTTAAACACCGCCCCCCGAAGGCGTTATCTCTATGTTATGGGGCGAGCGTCAAACATTTGACGTTGCAAATGGCCTTCTTTTCGGCCGTTGGCTACCCCCTCCAACGTCTATTTAGCCGTTAAAACAAAAAAATCTTCTTCATATAAATTCCATTTATTTTTTAAAAATCAAACACATACATCTCTCTATCTCTCTTTCTCTTTTTAAATTAAAAAAACTTCAATTTTTTCCCTCTTTTTTCATGAACCTTTTCGGTTTTAACGTTCCTCCGTCCGGTCTCGAGCCAAACAAGTAAGCGATATGATTTTTTCAATTGTGCAGAAATAAACTGTCAATGTTCAATATGCAAAACTCGGTAAATCTCGAGGACCCAGAGTTGGTACCGGAAACTCAACCGGAACCAAGTGCACAAAAAATAGTACATGTCAGAAGAGTCACAAGAGGAAGGGCGACAAGCCGATGACCGAGGCGGCATGGTCCATTCAGAAGTGTATGCCGGAGGATGAATCGTTGTTGGCGTCAACTTGTGTTGATGTCTCCGAGCATCCTATCTTTGGTTAAATTTATGTGTTTTTTTAATATATTTGTGTTATTATTTGTATATTTGTGTTAAAATATTTTTTCCCGTTCAATTATATACTTTTTAAAGGTTCCAATCAAACGAAGGATACGATGTAGGATCGTATCGAGGAAAAGTTCTTCGCAATGATAAGCACGGACGCCTCGTATAGTATCCAAAAGCAACTCACTTCTAAATGGGGCCACATACATCAACCGTAAAGCCCGAAAGTTTATCAGAATTTACGAGGAATGCTTTCAGTCTCGGAAGAGTAGGATGAACGATGCTGATGTTCTGCGGCAAGCCACCGCCCGGTACCAAGACGACGGGCACCAAGACAAGGTTCCCTTCGATCTTTGGAGAATTTTAAGCCGTTCACCTAAATGGCAATAAATCAAGAACCATGAGCACAAATCCTCAAAGAAAAGATCCTCAATCGAGGCCGAGGTTGAGGTCGATGATACTATCTATTTGTCCGAACAAAGGCCTCCCTTCAACGTATACGATTCCGGTGATGGGGACCCTATCACATGGCTGATCAGAAGAAAGAAGGCAAAATTCATTGTCTCGGGTTCTGGAGGATCCGTCTCTATTTCCTCTCACGATGATATCGGTCGGGCAATGGTTGAACAACTTCGGGTGTTCAATATTAGAGAAGAAGAGAGGGATAAACGAAAGCAACATAAAAAAGAAATAATGGAAACTGACCTTGGCACATAATCGAGCTCCAAGCGTATGCTTTACGAGAGAAGACAAAAAGAGATGAAGGCTAAATGTAATTTGCTTTAGTTTTTTTATTAATGTATTTTTTTATTAAATGTCCTTTTTTGTTGAATATAATTTTTATGAATTATTGTTGTTTTAATTTTTTATTTAATGAATGTAATTTTGTTATGAATTATTCTCGTTTCAATTAAATAATTAAATAATTAAATAATTAAATAATTAAATAATTAAATTTTATTAATTTAATTTTAGAAGATTTGTATTTAAAATGTAAAAAAAAATTGAAGCCCATGTTTGAAGCCCCGGGCTTCAAACTCATTTTCTGTGAATCTTTGAGTTAAGTTAAAGCTGACGTGGCACGCAAAGAGAGAAAATTTGAAGTCACCAAACTTCACGGGTATTAACTGTGCTCTTAGTATCATTCCCCACCCTCATGTTGATTCGATAAAACGATTCTTCTCTTCCTTATTATTAAAAAATATTAATTCACTTTATGGTATGTTTGGGAACATGGATTTAGATTTCAAATCCGGATTTGGCTTAAATTCCATGTTTGGGAAACTCAAGCATTTTGAATTTGGATTTGAATCAAATTCTTTACATTCAAAACCAAACTTAATTTGAAATCCATGCACCTCCCCTTGTCATTTGAAATTCAGGATTTCAAATTTTGGAATTGAAATGCATGAATTGAAATGAAATGCTAGTTGCCAAACACTACCTTAGATAATTTGAGTCCTTTCAAGGGCGGATGTATTAACTAGTTAAGCGTTATTAGGCAGAGATAAGTATGAAGAGATACTATAATCTTATCAAATCAATAACATATAGTTCTAATATTTGGCTAATCTAAACATATCGTGTTTGTATTAGAGTAATTTAAAACATAAATTTATCTTTCATAAGATTTTACTTTTTAAAATTTGTTGTAAGTTTAAATTTATACTAAGAAGCTAGATATTACTCCGTAAATTAAGAAATCATCTGTTTGTGCTTAACTGTTTATTCTTTCTTGAAATATAATGTCAAACTCGAAAATAAGTTTTATATTTGAAAAAAATGTGAGAAATTTTACACAAATATTGTTTGTTGGCATACATAAAAGTAAAAATCATCCTAAATAGGGCTAAAACATAGAGGAACGTACCAAAATAAGACTTTCATGTTTTTTTTCCCAGAATAGAACTTTGCACTATGTAATGTGACTTTGCATTGTGGTAATGTGGCAGTGTACATGTACAAATTACTATACTTTCTTGGTAATGTACATGACCATATTTGGTAATGTAAGTCCTATTTCGGGAATAAAAACATGGAAGTCCTATTTTGATATATTTTCAATGTTTTAGTCCTACTTTGGTCTTTCTCCCTACATAAAATGACAAGAGATTACTCCCTCCATTTATATGGTTAAACTTTATTGGCCTATTTTTGTTATTTGTCTGATAAAATAATTAAATCATAGAAGAAAATTTTTGGATGGAGAGAGTATTTAATAAAAACTAATTTCTAAGCTCAAATAGATCAAAGTAAAATTAATTAAAACTTGGTACTATTAATAATTAAAACAGTTTTTAAACATTTTTTCTATAAAAATGTGATAAGATTACATAATTTTTTAAAGATATTTTTGTGTAATTGAATATATAAGACATTACTATAATTGATATTTTTTAAAGCTTTTTTTAGAGATATTTTTTAAAAAATTGAATATATAAGACATTACTATATTATTTTATTAAAAATATTCATACATCCAAAATCCATGTGTAATTGTTAAGATTAATTAAAATCTTTAATGTTGGATTAATTAGTTTCTTATAAGGTAATTATCATTTTAAAAAAATGAGTGCAAGGAAAGGGAAGAAATACTTGAAGATAGAAGAATTTTAATTAAAAATTGAAAGTAAATATTGTCAATTATTTTTTAATTTTCTAATAGGATGAGAAGCAGCAATGGACTGGAGGAATTAAAAAAAAAACAACAATTCTTTTCAATCTTCACAGAGGTGTCACGTAAGCAATGGCACGTGTCGAATTCTAAGACCTTGGAGTCTCCTAGATTGATTTTTACTCTCTATGCTAAATAAATCTAAATAAAAGTTGAAAAATTTACCTAAATAAGACTAAAATATAATGATTTTTTAAATATATAGGACTAAATGTTTTTATTTCCCAATGTAGAACTTTGATCATTATCAATTAGTCATTATTCAAGTAAATGTCCATCATTATTGATACATTATTTCTCCCACTAGCCATTATTAAGTCCTATTTAGGAAATAAAAAAATTTAAGTCCTACATTGGAAAATGACTTATGTATTAATCCTATTTAATGCAAATTTCACATAAAAGTTATAACAATTTGATGTATCAAGACTACATCTTAAAACAAATCAAATTATATTATATTTATATTATAATTAATTAAATATATTTTTTATCATAATTTATATTCAATTTTAATATAAAAACAAAATTAGAACAAATAATTTAGGACTAAGAGCACTGGTAATACCCCTCACGCCCACCGGCGTTACGGGGCGTTTAACGCCCCGGGGGCGTGAAACACCGCCCCCCGCCGGCGTGAAACGGGCGTGAATGCGGCTGCGTCATTCCTTTGACGCGGCGTGAGTTCGGCGCTGCTCCCTCCTAACGGCTAAAAAAGCCGTTGCACCCCAATTTAAAAAAAAAAATTTTTTTTCTTCCTATAAATTCAACCCTCCCCAACCAATCTCTCACACCTTCTCTCCAATCTCTTCTTCTTTCTTATTTTTAAATTTCAAAATTCAAATCCCTCCTCCCAATTTTCAACATGAATCCTTCCGGCTCCGGCTTCGTTCCCGACAATCTCCCCCCGAGTGACGCCGCGATGTGGTTCTACCAAGAGTGGGGCGATCGACCGCCGATATACGAGACGCAACAATCGGGGTACGTCGACCGAGATTCGGTTCAGGAGACTCAACCGGAACCGTCCGGATCGAAAAAAAGTACACG
>OOIL02003144.1:1432004-1462901 GCA_900332095.2 Cuscuta campestris
GGTTGTTCATGAAACTAGAAGAATCGAGGAGTGAGTAAGAAAATAAATTTTCGTCCAAAGCAAACTAAAATCAATTTCTCCTTTTCTTAGTTGAAAATATCTATCTTCAAAAAATATTCTTATCATTTATATAGCCAAACCTATGAAATTAAAATTAATTTTTTTGATATATATTTCTCTCAAGGATATAGATCTTATGCGTTACATTTTTTTGATGAGAAATCTGAGAACAAAAAAAATCTTTCTGCCCCATATATAGGACGAGTGTGTGGGTTCCCAAATTTCTTCCTCCCGTGTAAGAGCACCGGAAATGGTCTTGAAGCTCCAGGGTTTCAAACTTCGTTTCTCTACTACGTCAGTGTTAACTTACCTCACTAATTCACTGGAAATAGGTTTGAAGCCCTGGGACTTCAAACCGGAGCTTCAAACATTCATTTTCTACATTTTAAGTACATATCTTCTAAAATTAAAATAATAAAATTTAATTATTTAATTTTATTCATTAAATAGTACATTAATGAACAACATATACATTCATTAATTAAAAAAATTACATTCATTTATTTAAAAAAATTAGATTGATTAAATAAAAAAAATTACATTCATTAAATAAAAAATTAAATTCATTAAATAAAAAATACATTCATTGATAAAAAAATTACATCCACTGAATACAAAAGGTACACGGTGTGATAACTGGAAAGGAGGTGGTGTGGGGGGCTCCAACGGCCGAATTTTGGTCTGCAATTACGTCAAAAGTTTTACGCTGCAAAAATGATGGTGCCATAACTAGAAAGGAAGACAATGTTTAACGCCTCTCATGCGTCAAAACTAGCTTAACGCTGGTGGGCGTGTGTGGTATTTCCACTACTCTAATATAGTAATTGAAAATTTGGGATTAGGCCGGACATAGAAGTAAGTAGAGTTGGCAAATCGGTCGGTCAGGTCAGGTTCGGGTTCGGTCACTTCGAGTTCGGGTTACTTCGGGTTGGGGTCAATTCGGGTTCGGGTTGAGAACTGTATGTTCATGACCAAGTGTCATCGGGTTCGGGTTGACCCAACGGGTTATGACTTTGGTCTTTAAAATTTTTAAATTTACATTAACACTTACATTTTCTATTTAATAAATTTAAAATATCAAAAAAAGTATTAAATCTTTTAGATTATTTTATTTTAAATTTTGAAATAATTTTTAGATATATAAATCAACATAAGGAATTTAAAAAATGCTTAAATTTTGGAAAAAGGTAAGATAATCATGTAATATCATTAAAATTTTATCTAAAGAATATAAATTTATACACTAAAAACGAGTACTAAAGTGTATGATTTTAAAAAATTCTTACTTTAGCGGGTCGGTCAGGTCGGATTCGGGTTCAGTCGGGTTTGACCCATTTTAAGCGGGTCATTTCAGGTTCGGTCAACTTTAGGTTCGTTCATCAAAATCTTAGTTCAAAACCCAGTGTTTTCGGATCGAGTTTCGGGTCAAAAATAGGCCGAGTCATTTTTTACCAAGTATAGAAGTAAGAAATCCCAAGAACGCCCTCTTTTTTGGGCACCAGTGTGGGACCCATTCTATTCGTTCCTTTTCTATTTCTCTGCTGTGTCAATGGAGAAGGGAACCGATACTGAGCTACGGATTACTCTTTAGTCCTCTCCAATATCTTGTCCCAAGTGTCTTCCTAAACTTTCTCTCTCGCTTTTCCTTCGCTTCCGTACAACAATGTCGAAATTGAACCCCGCTGCCAAGGAATATTTCCCTGTCACCTCCCGACCATACATGCCGAACATCCTCCATCGGCATCTCGGATGTCCGCCGCATGCGGCGGCGAGGACCGCGCACGGTTTCTGCACCCCGCGCACCGTCGGGGTCATCCAACGCACTCCCTGCTTCGGGTATTTCACCGGCGGCGTCGTGGCCGTCCGTAAAGAGGCGGCGCGGGCATGCTCGAAGAAGAAAAAGAACCTCAAGGCCTTTGTCTTGCCGCCGAGGTTGCAGGAGAAGCTGAGAAATCTAGACATTAGTGGGAAGGTTGAACCCAAGATTTGGAGACCCGTCAAGGCCTCCGGCAAGGCCACCGGCGGCGTCGTCGTCGATGAATCGCTGTCTCCGGCGACGGGGAAGACTACAGTGATGATCAAGAACGTCCCCAACCAATACCGGTACTCCTATTCAACCTTTCTTTCTTGTTTATTTTCAGCAACATATACACAGTAGATCCCATCATTAAAATGGGGTTTTCATTTCAGATCCAATTGAAAAATATTATAATCAGCAACATATTTTATTTCTTTTGTACCATACATTTTTCTTCCCTAAAAACAATCCATTCCTGTGCAAAGTACTGAAGCACATAGTATAAGGTAATAAATTAAATTAGTCCAAGGGTCATTCCCATTCCCATGTGTGGAAGTCCATTTCAGTCCTTTTTGTTGTGTAGCCTTTGAAAAGGCACAAAAAAGGGAAGTCATTGCACTTTCTCTTCACTGTCTGTCCCTATTCCAAAGCATCAGAAGTAAATAAGTTTTGTCATGTTCTCCATATATATTTAATGTGTTAAATGTGCATTTATTTTATTTTAATATTTTGGCCGCATATCATTTATTATTGCTCATGTTTAATTTACTGAGCCCTCCATATATTCATATTCATTCATAATGTAATGATGAAATAGATAAACCCACAAATTGAAAGCCTTTTTGGTTTTTATTCATTGCTCAGGCGGGACAGTTTCATGGCCTTCATCGACAAGCACTGCGCCGAGAGCCACCTCTCCTATGACTTTCTGTACCTGCCAATGGACTTCAGGTGCGTCTCTATTCACATGTTTCCTTTTGTTTGACTTTGTTATGTTCTTGGGTCTCTGATTTGTGTGTCTGTGGCGACATTAATCAATCAATGTAGAACCAACAACAATGTTGGCTATGCCTTTGTGAACTTCACAACGGCCGCGGGTGCTGCCAAGATACGTGAGCTTCTGAGGTTTTACCAGTGGGGTGAAGTGAAGATTGGGTCTGGCACCTTCAATTCCAGAAAGATCTGTGAAATCACATGGGCACGAATCCAGGTTAATAAGTTAATTAATTTAATTCTTCCTTTGGGCTGTATTTGGATTAATTCCAGCCATTAATGTTATGTGTGGTGTTTGGATAATGAATGAGTTGCAGGGAAAGGCTGAGCTGGTGAAGCATTTTGAGAAATCCAACTTTATCTGCGGCACGGCGGATTATCTGCCGGTGGCATTCTCGCCGCCCCGAAATGGCATGCCGGGAAGTTCGGAGCCACAGACGGTGGGCAACCTGATGGGCCGTCCGTTGGCTGCTATATAAGGAATGGAATCTGTGTGTTTTTAGCTAGTTTAGAGTACTCTTTCTACTAGTAATTGCCTTGTTAGCTAGAGCGGCCATTGCCATGGCCCGTGTTTTAGTGTCAACCTGGGTTGGTTGGACATCCAGGGTGAAATGGAAACATGGGCTTGGCGGGTCTTTGTCTGAATTGTTGTTCTTCTCTTTTCTTTAAAGTATGTTGTGATATTAGCCTTTTTTAGAGTGTTCCCTTGGTTCGAACCGCCATGGATGAACCCTAAGTCATGCTGAACTGGAGCCCACTACTGCCTTCCTAGTTTCTCTATATATTACTCCTTAACCAAAATTTTCAATTAGGTTATTGCCTTGCTTTGTTTTTCTTTTGCCAAAATATTACTCTTGTGTATTCCAAGTTTTCTTTTAAAAATCATGCATTAGGGCTCTTATATATATATATATATATATATATATATATATATATATATATATATATATATATATATATATATATATATATATATATATGACCACACATTTTGGTGTCAATGCTTAACATTTGAACGAATAATATACAAAATATGTCAAGGTAAAATCAACTCTTTGAATTGTATTCCTCANAATTAGGTTATTGCCTTGCTTTGTTTTTCTTTTGCCAAAATATTACTCTTGTGTATTCCAAGTTTTCTTTTAAAAATCATGCATTAGGGCTCTTATATATATATATATATATATATATATATATATATATATATATATATATATATATATATATATATATATATATATATATGACCACACATTTTGGTGTCAATGCTTAACATTTGAACGAATAATATACAAAATATGTCAAGGTAAAATCAACTCTTTGAATTGTATTCCTCATTTCGCTTTCAATTTGTATTCTTTTTCTTTACACGTTTATTGTCATTTGAGTGATATTAACATGGTTCTAATGTCTACATTTATAATGTACATTTTTTTTTTACTTTTTCCGTTCTTGAAAATTTTTCTTTCTTCCTTATTTCATTTGATACAATTTTTTTTTAATTTTTATTAAAAAATAAATTTTACCTCTATTAATTTTTAACGTACTTATTACATTTATTTACTATTAATTTATTTATCAAATATTATTTTTACTCATTACGTTAAAAAACATTTTTGGAAACTAAATATTAATTAAAATATATTTTTCTTAAATCTTTTAAAAATCACACCTCATGTTTTTAGGACGGAGGGAGTATTATTCATGTGCTCATATAAGAATATTTTTTAATTTATAAAAGGCATGCTTCTATTACACTACAAATACATTAAATTTATGAAATGAATATTGGACCCTAGGTTCATAGAAGATTGTATTACTCCCTCTGTTCCGGAAAACATGGGAGTTTTGATTTTGAAAAGAGATTTAAGGGTAGTGTATTTTGGTATTAAATTTCCAAAAATGTTCTTTGATGTGATGGGTAAAAGTATGATTTGATGGATAGCTAATTATTAAAAAGGTATGATGTGATAGGTAGAGTATGAAAAAGTAAGGGGTAAAAGTGACTTTTTTAATACAAATGAGAAGTGTTTTTTGGGACAAATAAAAAAAGGAGAAAGAGTATTTATTTAAATAATTGCAATTGTTAAAAAGTAAAAAAAAATCATTCAAAAAAGTTCAAAATAGAACTATGATCTACTAGAAAACTTCCCTCACCTGATCTCCCGTGTTAAGCAAACGATAACTCAGTTGAATCCTACAAGAGTAGGTCTGGAGAGGGTGTATAACTGTATATACGCAAACTTTTTCCTTATTTGAAAGTAGAGAAACTATTTTCAAAGACGGCCACATCTCAAAGTAGAAAGTTGTATTGATTGACTAATTGTCACTTCATTAATTAAAAAAAAGATAGAGTTTAGAAATCTATTTTCTTTATTTCATCAATCCAAAGCTAAAAAAGTGAAGAATTTGATAGAAAAGGGAAAAAGACAAAAGTAGGAATAAAATTTTAAAATATACTCACTCTGTCCACAAATAAACTTTACGTTCACTATTCACAGGGTCAAACTTTATTTACTTTGTTGGCCTATTTTCGTCACCCATTTGATAAAATAATATAGTAATGTCACCTCTAGTTTTGTAGATCTTTTGATATAGTTTTTTAATATGTAATTTTCATTTTACAATTCTACACCATTTTTCATATAAAATGATTTGAAAATAACTTCAGTCAAACATCGTAACGCGTAATGTAAAGTTTATTTGTGGACGGAAGAAGTATCAAAATAGGACTTTCATATTTTTTTTTCCGAAATAGGAATTACATTACTAAACATGGTCATGTATATTACCAAAAAATATAGTAATGTGTACGTGTACAATACCACATTACCACCACATTACCAAAAACTATAGTAATGTTTAGGGTGATTTCTCGATAGGAAACCATGTTAATAAAAACAAAAGAAATATACTCTCCTCGTCCCACAAAACCTTTATGGTTTTGACTTTTAAAAAATTTAAAGAGAATGTATTTTGGTGTTGACTTTTCAAAAATGCCGTGGACGTGATGGATAAGAGTAAATGTGATTGGTAGATTAATAGTAAAAAAGTGTGATGTGATAACTAAGTTAAGAATTAGGAGTAAAAGTAATTTTTTTAATATAAATTAGAAATTTTTTGGAACGAATGAAAAAAAAGGAGAAAGATTATGTAGGACCGAGGGAGTAGAATTTTAAATTTCCTCTTACATTATTCGTTGAAATAATATTACTCCCCACCCTTGTAAGACTCTTCTTAATTTTTTTTGGCTTTCACCAAAACATTTTTTTAAATTAAAATCACTAATACATCTAAACAAGGTCATTGCAATATACTCTATCTATTTTGGATTGATATACTCATTCCGTTCCAAATTAATATTTCTAATTTGACTTTGCACGAATTTTAAAAAAAAGTAAAATTGTATGGTAGAGACTGATGCAAAGGAGAGAAAAAAAATGTGAGTCACAAAAACCTTTCCAAAAAAACAGAAAGATTACGTTAGGACATTTCAAAAAGGAAATCATGGATATCGGGACTAGGGGTGGACACAGTACGGTTCTAGAACGGTTCCGGTTCTGGAACCGCCGGTTCTGGTACCACCCCCCAATTATTATCTTTTTTTGCTTTTTTTTTAAATTTTTAAAGTGTAAAGTTGTAAATGTGCAATTGTTAAAGGAAAGAATGAAATAAAAAAATCTAAAAATGTAGATGTTATTTATATATTGTAAAATGAGTAATACACGAACTGAAGAACAACTACATTTAATATCCTGACGGTTCAAAAAAAGCGACGAGGTAAAGTACTGTAAAGAAACCTTCGAAATAGCTTATATATCGCCCACCTAAAAAAACTAATTACATATCTACCTTAACATAAAACAAAGTTTATAATTTATTCCTAAAAACTCGGGCTTCCATCTGTGGTTGCATTCATGTAATGATCAAAATTCAAATTGTATCCAGACTCTTGAGCTCGATGTCTTGCCAAGAGCCAATCTCGGGTGCAAACAAGTGTTTCAAGAGATTTAGCGCCAAGACAACTTGAAAGTCGGTTAGAATGTGTTCGTTCTGCTTCCACCATCCGAGGACGTCAAACTCCACGTCTTCGTCTTCGTCGTAATCGCATGGCACCCCTTGGTACATAGCAAGTTTCTTGTGTGAGCTTACATTTGTACCACCTGAACTCGTCGAAGGCTGAGCACGCTTCCCTTTCTTTGCAAGAAGCCCACCGACTATTCCTTTAAAACTTTTTTTTTGATTTGGGTGGCGAAGGAGGTGTTGTTTCTTCCGGTACATTACCGTACGCGTATATCCCTTGAAATTCCTTAAATAAAGCCTCAAAAAGAGTAATAGCATTATCTCTTTTATTTTTGCATTCTATTAAATGGCGTAGTAATAATTATTTTCATCTAAAAAACAACTGTAGTAATAGTCAATTAGAATTTTATAATTTTCAATCTTAAAGCGTGGATCACAAATAATATCTATTTTATAAATATCAGGAATGTACAAATAATAAGCACACCATTTATCTTTCATAGGAGAGACATAAGGGTACAAATCTGGATCAGCCAAACTTTCACGAAAACATGTTGCATTGTAACGCACTCTTTAAAAAATGTATTTGTAGTTGGTTGGTAAACATGCGAAAAAGTAAGAGTTGCGTTATTAAAAACTTCTAATATGACATTCAATTTTCCAACAATAACAAATTCAATAGGTGAAATCATTAAAAGTAGTTCATCCCTAAAATATTCAGCAAGTTCCTCTTTGTAGCTTAGAATCTGTGCTATCAACTTGTATGTACAATTCCATCTAATGTTGATATCTTTGGCAAATATTATGTCTCTTCTACCCTTAGACTTAAAGAATGTCTTCCAGGAATTCGAATGAAGACGACTACCTCAAATCCTTCTAATTCCATTTTTAATATTCGTCAAAACCCCCATAGCTTTTAATCCATGTTAGACACATAAATTTAAAACATGACATGTACATCGTTGATGCAGAAATCTACCCATACTCGTAGTAGGGGGCAAATTTCTTTAAGTCTAGGAATAACAACAGTATTATTAGTAGCATTATCAAAACCAAATGCAAACACTTATCAACTAAGTTGTATTCCAACAGAATACGCTGAAACAATAGAAAAATATTTTCAGCACTATGAGAATCATTGAAATCACGAAATGCAAGAACACGTTTATGCATTATCCAATAACTATCTATCCAATGACAAGTAATACCCATATAAGACAAATTATGATATTTTTCACCCCAAATATCAGAACAAATAGTAACACGAGAATTTAAATTGAGAAAAAAATTTACCAAATTGATTTTTTCAACTTTATACTGTCGAATAATTTCTCGCTTAATTGTTTTCCTTGAGAAACCTCTTGCTTGAGGGTTTAATGCCTGTTGACAATAATCAATAAATCTAAGTTTTTCTGAAAACATGTATGGCAAATTTTCTTCACAAATCATTTCGGTCATTTTTTGCTTATTTTAATTTGCTCGTCGCTATAAGCAAAAAAGCCACCCTTACCCCTGTTAGCAAACCGAGAAATTTGGGTTTACACTTCTTGTCGTCCCTTCTTTTTCGCCACGTATTTGGCGTACTCCACGGGATGCCTCGACCTTAGGTGTTTTTCTGGACCACCATAACCGCCGGAAACTCCAATTTTAATGACGGTGGAACAATATTTACAAGTTCCTAAAACTATTTATGCCATCTTTTGTTTCTTTTAAAAAATGATAAACAAATAAATCTGATTTTAATTTTTTTACCTTTGTCCGGACCTTGAGAGGTAGGATTGTTGCTGTGCGGTGTAGGCTCCACATCCATTCCTGCTTCATCAATGTCCTCGAATAAACTTTCAAGAGTTTCGAGATCCGCGTTGCCTCTATCTGACATGTAATGGTCGAATTCTTGATCCGTCAAAGCGTCGCCCACAAATTGATCGGGGATACTAGGAAAGAAAGAGACGGAGTGTCTTCCTTGAGAACCGCGTGAGGTCGAACCGTTGAAGGTGGCTTTAGCTTTGCCTCTCCTCGAACTTCGGTTCACGGCGCCTATATCCACGGACCTTTTACCAGACTCTCTCGACATTTTAATATATATTTTTTTGATAAAAAAAGACTATATTAAAATATTTATAATATTAATTATATATTGAATTTCGAAAATTTCAAAATTATAATATTAGTAAATAATAATATATGATAATTGATAATATGAATAGTGAATGTATTTATATATTATTATATATTAATATTTTTAAAAAATTGTACTCCCTCTGTCCCGAAATATTTTTCCCACTTTCCTTTTTGGTCCGTCCGGAAATATACTTCCCATTTCCTTTTTTAGTATACTTTTTAAGGCTAAATATCAATAATACCCTTCTATTTTATCACAAATCTACTTTTTTAGTACTTTTTTAATAATAAGAGGAGAGATTTAAAAGTTTATAGTATGTGCATTTTTGAAACTTTTGCATTTTTTTACCAATTCCTTAATAAGCGTGCCAAGTCAACATGAGAAGAATATTTCCGGACGGAGGGAGTATTATATATATTTTTTGACTATTTCGAACTATATTAAATATTTAAAAAATTAATTATATATTAAATTTCGAAAATTTAGAAATTATAATATTAGTAATAATATATGATAATTGATAATATGATTAATGAATGTATTTATATGTTATTATGTAATATATTAATATATATTTATATTATTATATGAATATAAATTGTATAAAAATTAAAAAAAGATAATAAGATTGAGAGATTCATAGATTGAGAGATTGAGAAATGGATTGAGTGTGATTTTTTTGAAAAAATGGTATAATTTATAGTAATTTCCCCCCTCCCCCACCCTCCACCTCAAACGGCTAAATAGCCGTTGAGGTCCCCCCACCCCACTAATTTTTTTCATTTTTTTGCAGGTGTGGACCCCCAACCCCCCCATGGACTGTTGAGAAACGAAAAAGAAAAAAAAACGGTACGAAAACCGATGGTGCCAGTACCAAAAATTTGGCACCGGAACCAGTACCGAGGGGGGAAGGGGGGTACCGGTACCGGTTCCCAGAACCGGTGGAACGTGCTGCCCGACGGTGACGATCGTTGGTACCAGCGGTACCGTTGCCGGTAATGGTACCGTACTGGTACCGTGTCCACCCCTAATCGGGACCTTGGAGCAAGCTCAATGGGGCTCAAATGTGATTTCGTGATCAAACAGGAATAGAGCCCGAGTCCGGAACAGGAGGATAGGCCGAAGCCCAAGGAACAGGCGAAGTGGAGGGCCAAGTCTGGTCCAAAAAGGTGGATTAAACACGGTGTAAGAGGGAAACGTGATTCTCTAAATCGTGGGATTGAGGAATGATTACCTGTTACAATTGATGTATGATAGTTGATTTACCGATAATGTAGCGCACGAATTGCATAGCTTGCATACGATAGAATTAGGCTATAAATAGGAGTGAATCCTCCATTCTAGAAAAAAGATGAATCTAGCTAATACAAGCCTACGAGGGTGCCTGAGTAATATAATGCCATTCAAACTACTTATTTGGAGATGACCCTGAACAACATCACTGACATGATAGCAAACGTCATGGATAAACTCGACCTGGCCTTGCCGGTTCCCTCTAGGATTCCTCATAACCCGGTTGGGCACCCGCGCAAAGTCTTGCGAATGACTAGGGCACATACCTGCCCTATCTTACAAGAGCTCCATACCCCGAAGAAAATTGAGAGGGAGAGGGAGGCCATCAGTAGACGTCTCTTGGAGGTTGGTCTGGCCATCAGATACGTGACATTATACACTGCCACATTCGTCATTATACATTGCAAAGACTGGCATTATTCGTTGTATATTTGTCATTATTTCTTTGTTTAATATTATGTATTCGCATGTGTGACTTTATACATTGACATAATTGCCATTACATGATTACGTGTGACCTTAAATGTGATCTTGTTTGATACTCTATGAACATTTTAATGTAGCAATGATGACAGCGACGATGGTGAGTATAGATTCAACTTTCACATATTTAGTTAATAAGATTTTTGACAAGTAATGGTCGTTCATCTCTTTTTCATGCTCAGGGCATTGTTTATGGTCGTTCATCTCTTTTTCATCACTTTCAGGTACTATCTCCGCTTCTACCTCCCCAAATTCATGTGGCCTAGTGGAATTCCAAACTTTTAGCTGAAATTTTGCTTGAAACTTGTCTCAATTCTCGACTTTAAGCGGATCGGAGAAGTCAATAAAGCTTCAATATCGGAAAATAAAGATGAGTATCACTAGCATATATAGAACGATGAATCCCTACCTATCAGCTTAAGCTTTTGGGTTAGAATTGTGGATCCCGACTTTATATGCAAGTGGTTAATTTTACCCGACACTCTATCCGTTGTTCTCGGCCGCCGTAATTTTAACATGGTATCAGAGCAGGTCCGGTCCGGGTTTGATTGTTCTTGGTTGTTTGGATGTGGGTTTAGCAAAAATGAGCTACCCATCTGTGGTTTGGGCTGAGTTGGCTAAAAAAGGATTGAGATGCCACCACCCGTTGTGTGGGCTAGCTATAAGAGATTGAGATGCTAGACCCGTTTATCCAAGTGCTAACTAGGCTAGACTAGTTACCACTTGCGGGGGAGTGTTAGAGTTCCCACATCGGAAAATAACGATGAGTATCACTAGCATATATAGAACGGTGAAGCCCTACCTATCAGCTTAAGCTTTTGGGTTAGAATTGTGGATCCTGACTTTATATGCAAGTGGTTAATTTTACCCGACACTCTATCCGTTGTTCTCGGCCCGCCGGAATTTTAACCGCCAGAGATTACTGATTTTGCTCGGTACTCGCATGCCCGTAAAATTTTCACCTCTCGTCTTCAAGGATCGTATATTGAAAAGAATGTGTCGAAATGCTATTGATTGAAGAAATTGACGGACTATCTGGATGTTTTGTAATACATTCATCGATTATTTTATGTAGTGTAGATTTGTGATTGGAGTTACATGAAGTTATAGTAGTTTGAACTTTCCCCCCTATAGTTTGATCATGATGATCAGATTTTGACTTAAACATTAGCTAAAATCGTTTTAACATAAATACAGAATACTTTCATTTCAAAAAACTTCAGAGTCGGTCATATAAATTCAACCATATCGGCCAAATAATCTTAACAAATATGGGCTTTTAATTTTTCTAGAGATTTTTGTTAATATTTCCGAACATTTTGATTGTAGTGCATTACAATGTGATAATAGATTAATATGTAAATTACTTCTATTTAGAGGAGTTTAAGTTTAAATTCCTATTTTGAAAATATGTCAGATGTTTTACTCCTAGTTTGATCCTTCTCTTAACATGCAAACAAACACTCCTTCCGTCCTACAAAACCTTTCTAGTTTTGATTTTTAAAAGATTTAAAGAGGATATCTTGGTATTGACTTTTCAAAAATGACCTTGGATGTGATAAATAGATTAATAGTCAAAAAAGTATGATGTAATAAATAAGTTAAGAATTAGTAGGGATAGAAATAACTTTTTTATAGAAATGAGAAAAGTTTTAAGAGACGAATAAAAAAAAGAAAAAATTTTTTTGTGGGAAAGAGGAAGTATAATTTATCGAGAAGCCGTAATAGTAACTGAAAATTAATTTGAGAGAGGAATTGTGTTATTATGGGGGAGGGAATCTAGAACCTAACATAGAAAGAAAAGCTTCTTCAAATTGGGTAACTTGGCCATAAATAACAAATTAGAAGACTGAATTCCAACTAACGAGATGCCTTCTTCTTCTTAGCGATGGCCACCCTCTTGCCCTTGAGAGTGCGGCAATTGTTCTTAGTCCGTTGTCCTCTACATGGCAACCCTTTGATATGTCTTATGCCTCTGTAGCACTGAATCTCCTTCAACCTCCTAATCGCAACTGCGTTGAATCTCCTCTGCAACAATTTGCATCCCAAAAATGCAACCAACAATTATCAATCATTATCTCATCAACCAAAGCAAAATCAATGCACATTTTAGTTACTGCCTAAAACTTCATACAAAGTAAAAAGCAAAGAATGTGAAAAAAATGACTCTTTAAGTTCCATTGGCAATGCAGATATGTTGTTGGAAATGATATCAAAACAATTTTAAGTGTGTATTGATCACTGTTTTCCAATGCTATTTCTCATAAACTGCTTAGGATAACATTTACATTAAATTGTTGTTGTATTCATGCCAGGGTCCATGCTACATAGTTTACTGGGAATCTAGTAGACATATTTAAGCACTTGAACTTGACCAGTTTGACCAATTGAATGTCTCACCTTCTGATTGGGCCTACTGAGCAAACCGAAGACTAGCTTAAGCCTCAGTGAGCCCCTTTTTTTTGTATCTTAATCAAAATTTTCTTCAAGACATAGCGAGCCATTTGAATATATACATTTCGCATCATAAACCCAAATCTTTATGTCAAAATGCAATTAAAACCTAATTATGAGGATTACTATGTTTCTGATGACAAAAGGACACACGATAGTGAAATTGTTTTCTAGCATGGATTACATACAACAAGAACGTGAGAGCGTTTCTGAGCTCATGTCAATGTGAACGAGTGAGGGGGTAGGGGGAAAACGTAGTATCAAACTGAGGGAGGAGGGGCACTGTTACAACTACAAGGCTCATCCATTAGACCCTAGACACATTGCTGCATAGCTTAAATTCACAGCCCACACTTCATAGAGAAATAAGAAGCAAGGGATGTCTTATGTGACCATTTAATTTGGTCTATTATTTACTTGAAGTTAAAACATTGTCAAAATGTTTTTTTTGCTTCATTGGCTCGCGATGTATTGTGCAGACAGAAAGTTAGCAATAATATAAAAAAACAAGAGCTCAAATTAATGCGAGTTTAGGACTTAGGTTAGCCTCTGGTATGCTCAACACGTCCAATTTGAGGTTGAGGGGCTGAATATGGCAAACCACAGTAGAACTCTTCACAATGTCACATTTTTCAAAGGGTTCCCACGACCAGGACACCTTTGAGAATCAACAGCAATGAAATCACTTGTTAAAGCTTTCATCAAAACCCTTTTACTGCCAAAGAAAATATTTGACTCCACTTATTATCTTTTGGCCTTAAACAAAACTGTTTAATTATCCCTCCTCATTTTAAATGTCAAGGATGAACATATTTACAATTTAAATTTTTGTAATGTTGTACTTAATATCATATCTAAACTATATGCATAATGCATTAATAAATTAAATAAAAAGTATTTTTAATCACACAAATTCAAATGATAGAATTAAAAAAAACTGTTGAGGAAATAAGAAAAGGAGGATCAGGGAGGTGGTTTGACCAATGGATAGTTACTGGGAAAGGTAAATTGAAACAAAATCAATGTAAGATTTTACTTTTCTCATTCATTCTTTCGTACTAAAAGAAGCACACATTCTGATACTAGCAAGTAGGTCCAAAGCACACTTGCACAAGCAAGAGACTAAGGCAAAAATCACATCGGCATAACTACAAATAAAGGCCAAAAGGTCTACCCAATTACTCAAATCCTAGATCTCCAAGATTTCTACATAAGGTCATATTCTTGGCGAGATACCGAAGTTGTAAGTCCAGTCTAATAACCTAATTTGAACTCTTCCTCGGTTTACCTCTACCCCTTCTCATGCCACTACTGCAAGCCTTTCATCTCGCTTACATGTCCAAACTACATGAGCATAATTCCTCGCAGCTTATCCTCCACAAGTACCACTCCCACTCTTCCTCGAATAACTTCGACCAAGATCTTATCTGTCCTCATATGGTCACACATCAACCTCAACATTCTCATCTCTGCCACTTGAACTGGATGATTGTGAGCTTGAACAACAATAGCAACCTAGTTGTATCCCAGCCGAGTAAGGTCTGGGGAGGGTGTGTATACGAAGACCTTACCCCTGCTTGAAAGTAGAGAGATTGTTTCCAGTAGACCCTCAGCAGTCGGCTCAAGTAACACAGGCAACATATTGGGCATCGAAAGCACAAAAAACAAAAAAAAAGTAGCAAAGATCAAACTAGTGTATCAGCAAGCAAAAAACAGAAAGCACCAAATAAGGAAAGCAACAACTGCAAAAAAAAATCACCAAGCCCAAAAACCCACGCAACTACCCTAGTCCTTGCTCTCCATACACTCTTATCTACGGTCATATTTTATGTAAGGGCCATGAACTCTGTCATATGAGAGAAGACATGAACTTTGTCCAATGATAAATGTTGTAGTGTTTCTGATGAAGAATGTAGGGTTGCAACCAAATTGGAGAAGGAAGATGGTGTGAGAATGTGAGATGATACAAAAAAAACAATGAAGACTAACTCCCGAGCTATATACATTTCCAATTTTCTGATGAATTTGGCAGTTATATGCAAAACTTCTTATGGTCGTGAACCATAGATTTAGGAAAGACTAAAAACAAGGACACTAGCCAATCCTAATATTCCTCCAACTAAAATGTTATTTGTAATAAGAATGACTAAAATTTATAAGCTCTATGAAACACTGCATTATTTTTTGTTTAACTGATCATTGTCTACTTGGTGGACCAACACAAAGGTAGAAGGTAATCAAATAGACCCTACATGTCTGACGCTCTGATGGTCACTGCTAATCAAATGACATCTCCAACACAAACAACAATCCCACTATAATCCTAACTCTGTTAGGGTCTGGGATCCAGATGTGTACATTCTTACATGAGTGACTTCGGTTGGACCCTTGATGCATTATTGCATGTACTACCAAAAACTTCATTGAAAATAAAAAGGGAAGCTTAATGTTTCATATTGATTTAATCCATTATTTACCCAAAAATATAACAGTCAAGAATGCCTCTTATAGTTTCATTGGCAAGAAACAATATCTTCTCAAACATAATGTCAAATTCGAGAATAAAAAAGAGAAACATATTCGCAACACTTCCGGTGCATTTCTTTATCAACCTGCAAAAAAAACTTCTTTTACGGGCTTACTGGTTACTAGTGAGACATTTCTCACTAGCATATCCTATTTCTGTTTGCTAAGTTAATCTGTAGACCATAATCATTCAAGACGATTAGGAATAAACAGCATATGCATTAAGCCAAAACTACTAGTCTTTTGCCACAAGACCACCAAACACAAATGCAGAACGAGCTATTAAATTAGAAATCAAAATAACCACAAAAACTGAAATAAGAAGAGTTTAGGACTTACGAGATCCCCTTCAATCATGTACTTGGAGACTTGGTCACGGAGAGAGGTGAGCTCTTCCTCGGACAATTCCTTGGTGACCTTGTTCTCCATGCCAATATCATAGAGAATCTGCTTTGATATGCTGCGCCCAATGCCGTGGATGTACTGCAGCGAGAACTCCACTCTCTTGTTGTTGGGTATCTCCACTCCTCCCACACGCACGCACTTGATGCTCAAACCCCCAATCTGCCAAACAAAAGAAACAATTACAGTAAAATTGAGCTCTAGAAGAATCAATAAAGCGAAACCCTGTGGTTCTGTTTATCGAATAAAATGGAGAGAGATTTGACAGACCTTTGGATGAGAAAGAGGATTGGGGAAAGAAAGAGAACTTTTGATGTTTGAACAGAAGAGAGCATTGTTGCTGATAATGGAGAATGATGGGAGTACTGGCGTTGCTAGTGCTAGCGCCATTGCAGAGCAGAAGATAAGATGAGAAAAGAGAAACGAATGGATTGCTTACCGGATGGACGGACATGTGCTGGGCTGCTCGCTACCCGCTCTCCCAATTTTACATACATATGAACCGGTTGGACTAATGGATCGTTTCAAAAAATATGGACCTTTTTAGACCGCGGATAGTCCTTGACTCCTTGTTTTTAATGTGTAAAATATTTAATTTTTTCTTTTTTAAAAAATAAAAAGCACACATTCTTGCGTTTGACTATTTAACTTTTTAAATTTTGTGGAAGAGATAATCTAACACCATTATCATATATCATATATCATATATCATATATATATATGTAAAAGAGAGTTTGTAGTGTTGACATGTGGCATGCCACATGTGCATCCACATGTGCACTCACTAATGATGTGGATTTATGCATTTCAATTTATTGGTCCATTTTGATTTTTCTAAAAGATCTTTGAATGCATTTGCATAAAACTTTTTTCATTTTTTTAATAATTCTATAAATATATATTTCATCATTGTAAAATATACTCCATATTATATATATAAATATATATATAATTATTTTTATACTATCCACAACTTATTTTAGTTTATTACTTTTTAAAAAATGATTATATAAATTTAATCACATATGCATATATATTAATTAAATAATTTGTTTCAAAAATTTTATCTTATTACATTATTTATTCTATTGCTACAAATATTTTTTAACAAACTAAATAAAATAAAATTGCTTTCGTTAAAGGGTAACGACTGANTAATAATTCTATAAATATATATTTCATCATTGTAAAATATACTCCATATTATATATATAAATATATATATAATTATTTTTATACTATCCACAACTTATTTTAGTTTATTACTTTTTAAAAAATGATTATATAAATTTAATCACATATGCATATATATTAATTAAATAATTTGTTTCAAAAATTTTATCTTATTACATTATTTATTCTATTGCTACAAATATTTTTTAACAAACTAAATAAAATAAAATTGCTTTCGTTAAAGGGTAACGACTGATAAGCAACATTATGACACATATACATTCTCTAATGATGTATCATTATGTAATTAATCCACTTTTTTATTAAAATATTTTATTAATTTAAACTTTTTTTATTAGTACTAAATTCAATGACCATTAATTTTGTAGAATTTTTTTATTTTTAAATAACATACCAATATATATTCAACCAATTTAAAATATATTTTGTCACTATTAAAAAACTAAAACAACTAAAATTATATTTCTACAATCTCAGAAATTTAGAATATATACGAGCCCGTGCGAAGCACAGGGTTAACACTAGTTTTGATGTAAGATTGTGAAACCGACTCAAATGGCGTCTTAACTCTTACGGTGCTGCGTTCTCAAAACTGACTATTTCTACCCCCTAACCTCCTATATAAACCTTTCACCCTAGTCCGACCTAGACGTACCTACGCACCCCCTTCAATTACATCTTCCTAATTTTGGTAAAAAAATTTAACCCCAAAAGTCAATAAAATTTGGATGGTGTAATTGGAGGGGGTGCATTAAGACTGAGTTGGAGTGAAGGTTTACGGGAGTTAAGAGATAGCAACTATCAATTTTAAGACCGGAGTACCGTAGGCGCGCCAATTGTGTTGGTGTCACAATCTTACCCCAAAATAATATTGTAATATTACCTCTTCTCTAATTTATGTACATTATTAATTTATAGGGTAAGACCATATGTTTTTATTTCCTAATGTAAGACCATTGGTCATTATTCAACTAAATGTCCAGCATCACTTGGACATTATTCTTCTCACTAGACATTATTAATTCCTATTTAGGGATAAAAAACTTTAAGTCCTACATTGGGAAATGACTTATATTTTAGTCCTATTCACTGTAAATTTTACTAATTTATAATAACTATTTATGCAAGAATAATATTTTAATTTATAGTAAAAATTGAATAGATTCAACAAAACAAATTAACTTGTATCTTTTTCTAATTTGCAACTATTTATATAGTTATCACTTATTTGTAAATTCATAAAATTAATAAAAAGTATTTATCTAAAGATTGATATGATAAACGTATTTATGTAAAACTTTAATTCTGAAGTATATAAATATATTTGTATAAATATTATATTTCAACTATTCCCTTCGTCCTAGAAGAATCATAATAGTAACTATTCTAAATTTTTAATTGTTGGTGAATTTAGTGTTATCAGCTATATACTTTATGCAATTAGATTTACTTAGAATGAGTGAAAATTTTAATAGACATATTTAACAACTTCTGAGGTGCCGAATTCACGCTCATTCAACGATTTTACAAATTCCATAGCAGGATTTTTGGGATGACAACTCCTGAAGGGGGTCCAAGCAACAGCAGCCCCTGGCTATGATTAAAAATTTAAAATTTTGTTTTGGACATTGTTCCTTTATGAGAATCTAAATAAATAGATTTCAAAGTAATGTATAAAATAATGAATTCGAAGGTAATGTTTAACTCTAGCATCCTTTACCAAAAGACACACAACATTCAAATGAATCGCGAAACGATGTAACAATTCGTACAAAACTACAAAAATTATCGTTGGTGTGTTAACCACTATTTACACATTCGAATGTTTGAGTGCAAACATTTAAATGTTTCACAAAACATGTGATGTTGTATCCACCAATATGTCCATTTGGATTTTTTCCTATAAATAGATGGCCCTAGGGTATATTTGATTTCACAGAACTTCTACACTCGTCTTAGATTACCAAGATCTTATTCTATTGAAGTATTTTTTTTGTTATACTTCGTAATGACTTTAATCTGAAAGTGTTTTATACTTGATTCGCTAAGTTTATCTAGTTCATCTTCACGTTCTTTGTACTACGTATATCGATTCTTCTAACGTTACGACCCCTTCCGAATTTCAAACAAAGATTAAAGTTATAAGCAATATTTGTTATCCAACAAAGATAAAAGTTATTCCTTAAGCCATTTAATAACAACGCAAAGATGACGGGTGGTGAATTTGTGAGAGATTTAACGAGCAAGTTCTCAATAATCAAAAAGTTTGAAGGTCAAGACTTTCCAAGATGGCAAAAGAAGATATACTTTCTTCTTACTACATTGAAAGTTGTGTATGTGTTGAACATGTTGATGCCCAAGATCATGGAGGACGAACCGATAGAGCAAACAAGGAAACGTACAATTCAAGTGGTAGAACGATGACTAGATTTGTCGTGGTCATATTCTCAATGATATGTGTGACTCTATATTTAATGTTTATCAAAATGTTTGAGGAAAATTATGTGGTTGAGGATGCTTCTAGCAAGAATTTCCTTGTTAGTAACTTCAACAACTACTAAATGGTCACCTTTAGGCCAGTAATGGAACAATACCATGAGTTTTTGAGGATCCTCGGGCCATTCACCCAACATAATGTGAAAATGGATCAGTCCATCTATATCTCATCTATTATTGACTTGTTATCACCTTCATGAAAAGAGTGCAAAAACACTTTGAAGCACAATCAGGAGAACATGACTTTGGTGTAACTTGGGAGTCACCTTAAGGTTGAGGAAACCATTAAAGTCTTGGAAGATGAATAACCCAAGAGTAGGGACATTGCTGGACCTTTTACCGCTATAATGGTAGACGAAGACAAGAACACCAAAGAAGAAAAAAATTATATCGGAAACTAATGCAAGCCTAAGCATACGGGTAAGTCTTCCAACAAGAAAGAAAAAATGGGATGTTAGAAATGTGGCAAACTCATAACTTCAAGCAAAACTGCCGGGTGTGCAAACGGAGCAACCATACAAGCAATGATTGTTCAAGAAAAACATTCATGGACCTAGACAAACCCAAGGTACTGAACACTTGAAGAATTTCATAGAGAATTATGCGTCAATTATACCTCATGTGTTTTACGCTTGGGATGAAGATATGACATGGTGGGTGGATTTGGGAGCAATATATCACTTTTGCAAGGATAAACAATGGTTCACTTCATCGATGTCATTCGTTGATAGATAACTATTGCATATGAGAAATGTAGCCACCCAACTAATAAAAAAAGGAGCTAGAATTGTTAAGCTTGTATTTACTTCTAGGTATTTTATAACCCTTTATAGTATTGTGGACTAGGAAAAATCTTGAAGGAATTGGAAAAACTAAAAAGAATTGAAAGAAACTAGAAAAGATTAGAAAAATTAGAAAAAATTTATAAAAGTTGAAGAAAATAAAAAGTGTTGAAATATTTATTTTAATTTATACATTTCATATTTTATTTAAAAAAGTTACTCTAATTTTTTCAATTTTTTTTTATCTCTTTTTATTTTTTTCTATGCCATTACGGAGTATATTTTACGAAGAATTTTCTAGATAGAAGTAAAAGACTATGAAAACACCAAAATATGAGGCATTAGTCTTTCAAGAATTAAGACCAAAATATGATTTCACACTGCCATTGTAACACTACCATACTCACCACATTGTCACATTGCAACTATCACCGTTATATTGTCATTCGTCGCTGCCAATCACGCCGTTGCGTATCACCAACGATTGAATGATATTCTTACACCACATTGCCATTATACTCATATTTTGGTCTTAAAAGACTTAGGACTCCTATTTTGGTATTTTCATACTTTTTAGTTCCCATCTAGAGAGATTTCTTTATATTTTATCTCAATTCATATGCATAGTTTCTGTGTGATTCATACTTTTGGCTTATATTTTAAAACCAATATCAATCATATAATTTTTTATTTTTTCAGTTGAATATCACTAATCCATGTATACTTTTAATAATCTTAGTTGAAAGACACATTAACCAATTCATTCCCCCAAAAACTTTCACTATTTCATTTTTCTGAAGTCTCAAGAATATATAAATATTTTTTTACTTTCTAATTTTTATTATTTTTTTATAATAGTCAATTAGAGAATTTTTATGCAACAAAGATAATATTTATTATACATCCAACATATGCACAAAGGTTACAATAGGAAGAATACATCACCAAGGTGCATGATGAAACTGGATATTCAGAAGGCATATGACACAGTTAGTTGGGAGGCAATAAGAGGTATTCTGCATAGTTTCCTTTTTCCTGAACTGTTTATCAAATGGGTGATGTACTGTGTGTTGGAATTTTTGGCATTTTTAATAGGCATTAAATGGACCAACTGGGGTATATTTGTCAATAGGTCCACTAACGATTTTAACCGTTAATTAATGGACGTGTTTTCTCTTAAATGAGATAAATGTTTTGACAAATATTACGCCAAAAATGGTAGAGGGTGAATGAGAAATTGATTCTCAGAGTTAACCCGTTAATAAAAGAATATGGTGAGGATTGCAATTTTTGCAATTTTACTGAACCAATCTTCTTTTATTAATTTTACGTATTGTTTAAAATTAGTCCATTTTTACGGAGTTAATTGGCCATTAGTCTCCAATTATTCGGGACAAATTTTAAACGGAGCGTAGCGTAACGGACGTGTTAATGGCTAATTAATCACCATTAACACACCACAAATGCCATGTTTAATACTAAGCCTTAATGGTGTGTAGGTTACACCTTTTAAAATAGCTTAGTTATAAAGGTAAAAGGCTCTCTCCATTTTGTTTTGTGTGCTTCACGTGAGAAACAAAAGAGAAAAGAAAGGAAATCTTTCTTGTTTATTTTTGAGTGAGCTCTTGATTTTCCGGCCAAATTTCCGGTCATCCCCTTTAAAGTTTTTGGTCGCCAACGTTCCTACGTTGTTCTTGTTCGTTGGTGTGTGGTTGGTCCGTACATTCTCCACACACGATAGCGGTTTTATCCTGGGAGGAGAGTGCCCACGTTTTCCGGTACGGTAGGCGGGCACTACTACCTTAAGGACAGCTTCGGCGACTCCGCTGTCCTTCCACGGTGTTGTGTTTTGCAGGTTCAGTTCATAAAGACCTCGCTGCATTCTGTCCTAGTGCATAATGTCCTCGCAGCCCAGTGCATAATGTCCTCGCAGCCATGTGAATAACGTCCTTGAGTCGCTGTCCAGTGCTTAAAGACCTCGCTGTCCAGTGCTTAAAGACCTCGCTGTCTAGTGCTTAACGTCCTCACTGTCCAGTCCTTAATGTCCTCGTACAACAAGGCCGTTTGAAGATATAACAATTTATTTTCAACTTTGTTTATTTTGTAATATTCTGAATAAATTATAAATTCAGAATTTTATTTATTTTTATTTTCTGGGGCCGTTCATCTTCCCCGTCCGTTGTAATCCGTACAAGAATTGTAACACTGTGTTACCACCCTAGCTTTTTCTATGAATATCAATGGTGGTCAGTATGGGTTTATGAAAGGGGCAAAAGGGTTGATGCAAGGAGACCCTGTGTCTCCTCTTATCTTTGTAATGGATATGGAGTATTTGACAAGGAGCTTCAAAGTGGCTGTTCAGCAGGATAAGGGTGAGGCTTATTAGTTCAGTTCTAATGGGGATTATATCCTTTTGGTCTAGGATATTTATTTTACCCAAACAGGTCATGAGAGAGGTAATGTCTATATGTAGGAACTTCTTATGGAGGGTACCTATACATATGCTAAAGTTCCTTTAATTAACTGGAGTGATGTCTATTTAAAGAAGAAGTTTGGAGGACTGGGTATTAAAAATGCAATGAACTGGAATAAGGCTGCTATTATGAAGTTAAATTGGGATGTGGCAGGGAAGAAGGATATACTATGGGTAAAATGGATCCATAGCAAATATCTCAGATGTATGGAATTACACCCCAAAAATATTGTGTATACTGTAAAGGATGGCTATGACTGGTTACAAGGCACAAAAGAGATCCCTAGATGGAAAGATACTGTATGGAATGCACTCACCCCTCCTAAGATGCAATTTATAACTTGGCTGCTGATGAGGAATAAGTTGCAAACTAAAGAGAGGGTAGCCAAATATATGGCAATTGATCAAGACTATCCTTTGTGTGGCCAAACAAATGAAATTGTTGAGCACTTGTTCTGGGAATGTGGAGTAGCCCAAAGGATTTTAATCTCCTGCTTCTCTAAGTTTGGCTTCCAACAGGTGGGACTGGGCAATTTTCAAGAATTTGAAAACGCATTACAAAGGCTAGGCCTGAAAAAATGCAAGCAACAATTCAAAGCAATTTGGGTTGGGTATATATATGGTATTTGGAAGATGAGGAACCAGATCTGCCATCACAAGAACTGCAAGGAAGAAGAGATTATTGAATATATTTGTTTCTATGTACATAGTTTTTTTACTTACAAGAGAGTGATGTAATCTGATTGTAGATTCCTTTGGAATTGTTTGAAGTGAAATGAAAGGTGTGATTTTGTGCAAAAAAACATATGCACAATTAAAATGTTAACAATATTAATCTCACACAATTATTTTTATGTATATTAGATTAATGGATGGACATTTATTTTTTGCACATGCTCAGAACGTGCTTATTATTAAAAATAGTGCATTTATCCACGTTTAAAGTTACGTAATACTTAATGAAAAAAATAGAGTGCACAATTATTTAGATCAAAATTTTAAAATACTGACCAGAATAAATTTCAAAGAAACATAGCTAAACTAAGCTTTCAAAATCATAAAGTGAATTATAAATTAATAAATTTAAGATAATCTACGTTGACTCTATAATGATAACTAAAATAAATCTTGAAGATACAATGTTTTAATAAATTGTGACATTAAATTAATTTTTTTTTTGAGATGATAATAATAAAAATAGTAATAATTATCATAATAATATGAAAATTTACCTAAATAATTTTTTAAGTCGTTGGAAGAAATAAGAAAAAGTTAGAAGAAATTGGAAAGAGTTGAAAAAATTAGAAAAAATTGGAAGAAACTGCATTGAGTTGGAGAAAACATGAAGGAATTTGAGAATATTGGAAGCTAAAGATTAACACTCGAATAAATAGAGCCTTGAGAAAAAAATTATAGTTTTTAAAGGAAAAAAATAGTGAATTATGATAAAAACCAATTTACAATGCCGCTTTGGCAACAAAATTGTATTACAATGACGTTACAATTTTAAACATTTTTTAAATAATTTTTTAACAAGAGAAATTATTCCATGAACCAAAAGTCCATACTTGTTTTATGGATTTTAGTGAATTTGTAGCATAAAAAAATTTGTGGCTAAAATTTTGAATTTTGTTTACAATTTGAAAATAAGAAATTATCTAAAATATAAACAAAACATAATCTTTATGTCCTTGGAAGACAAGGAAGCTATCCCAATTTTCTCGATATCCAGTGTTCGAATTACACTCTTGCGCGGTTGCGCTTAAGAAGTTGAGATTGTTAGATTGAACTGGTAATACATTGATGTGTATACGAGCTACTAAAATTTTTGAAATAGTCCTTATCACCAAAATAAGAATACAAAAATAAGACTATTGCATCGTGATAATGTGTGACTGTGGATGGGCATTACACAATATTTTTTTGATATTATTTGTTGATATTATTATCATTATATATTTTAATTTCAAATTTTAAAATGTAAAAAATTGAAAAAAGCAAACTTTTATTTAAAATAATCTTATCTTTCTAAGACTGACCTAAAGCATTGGTTCTTCCCCCAATTCAATACACCCCCTCAATTGTTTTTAAAATATCACTAGGTAGTGCCGTAGTGGGTACACCGAATTGGGCCCTAAACTTATGTCGCTAAACCCTTCGGACCACCACTAAAATCACCTTGAGTCCCTCGTTTTGAAGCCCAATTCATAGCGCACTTAACTTTTTTTTCTCGTGTTCCACGGCTTCCACAGTTCCACCTGTGAATTGAATTCGAATGAGTATGGTCGGTGAATTAGTGGCTTAGTGCCGGCCTTAAAAAAAATTTGGGGTTAGTTTTCGGGCATTACAACATGAACTTTAGGAATATAAAAAAAATTGCATTGGTGTGCCCTAATCACGAGTGCTTCTTTAATGCATTTTGGGTGTATATTGTTTTCGTGGATCTTCTCACATAAAAAATTCTTTTTTTTATTTTTTAATGAAAAAAATATATGCTTATTTATGTAATAAGAAAATACTTATTTTGCTCAAATGTAGATCAATGGTGGACCTTAGATCCACCATAGAATTTTCCCAATATAGATATTTGATGGATTTTAATACAACGAGTCACCGACTATGAAAGCACGAAGAACAACTAATACAGAAACAAGCTTTTTGAATATATACACTCTATTATTTGTATTGCTCGACTTAACTTGGATTTGTACATGGTATATTCTTCTATTTAGGCTCCGTTCGATACAACTTATTTTTTCAAATCTGATCTGATCTGTTTTCAATACATTCAGATTTGATCTAATTAGATCTGATCTGATTGGATCTGATTTGGTCTAATCTGATTGGATCAGATGATCTGATTTGATTAATTATGATTTGATTTATAATTCAAATCAATAGTTTAATTTGACTTTATAATAACGTTTGAAAATTGTAATGATTATATAATCAATATTTTTATTTTATGATTATTTTTTAATAAAATAAAATTAGTTAATTCATATATTAGAATAATCATTCATATATGTAATACGGAGTAATATTTTTTATTTTATGATTACTTTTTTGTGAAATTAGAATATTAATTTAATATTTTAATAATTACTTCATATATACATTAGAATAAATATTTAATTTATATATACATTAAAAAGTAATTAAATTTAGAAAATCACTATATAGAAGAGATAGTATTTTTATTAAAATATCTCATCCTTATAAAAGATCAAAAACTTTAGAAACTCAAATTACAAGTAGCAATAAAAATGTATTTTAAAAGTAGAAGTAGATTGACATTGTCAATGTATTTTAAAAATATTTTTTCCAACGTCTAATAATTAAGGATTATTTTCTCAGTTTTCTATTTAGCTTTTTCTAAAATTTATTCTTTTTCATTTTTAAGAATAATAAGAATAATGATAATGATGATGGTGATGATGATGGTGATGATGATAATGATGATGATGATGATGATAATAATAATAATAATAATAATAATAATAATAATAATACTAATAATAATAATAAGAATAATAATAATAATAATAATAATAATAATAATAATAATAATAATAATACTCCCTCCATGCTAAAATGTTCTTCTCAGTTTGACTTTTCCCCATTTTTAATTTTTGGCTTTGACTTCAAATTTTATCCTCCTTAATAAAGATTTTTTGAAATTTTTTTTGCAATCATTCAAAATATAGAGTTAGAAGATAATTGGTGTAAATACATGAGGGTATGAATGTCATTTGTCATCTTTTTTTTTCTAATGGGAAGATAGTTTTAGGACGAAAAAAAGGAGAATTGGGAAGAACGTTTTAGGACGGAGGGAGTAATATATTAACAAGAACAACAACAACAACAATAATAATAATAATAATTGATGGGATCTGATCTAATATGGTCTGATCTGATTGGATCTAATCTGATTTTAATAAGAATAAAAAAATAAGAAAAAATAAGTTGAACGAAACGCGACCTTATAATGTATGCATAGTATTTAATCACGTCCATGGTATTACACCTAGATTGTGGTGACTTACTCCAATTGCAGCAAAAAAGACGCTCTCCATTACGGGCTCTACGGACCCCATCATCGGCCCACGTACCTAGGCCCAATGTACCTCATATCCTAGTGTGTATAGCAAAGGGAAATGAAACGGGCCTCTCAGTGGCCAGAAGTCTTTACTCGTTGGAGCAATCAACTGGAAACGCGTTGGGCCTATCTAACAGTTTGTCTTGGGCCCAATATCCATAGTGTTCATTGAAAAAAGTATAGATGTGTACAAATGAACTTTAATAGTTGAAACTTAATTGTTTTAATCATCTAGTTTTCTTTATCTATTTTCAAAAATTACTTCTTTTATTTAATTAGTATATGTATCGTAATAAAATATCATATACGGAGTATCTAATAATTATACAAAAAAAGTTAATATAATGTACAGAGTAAGTATTCCATCATTATTATAAAATTACAAAAATAAAAGTATAATGATATACTGGGTATAAATATAGTATAATTGCACTCCGTATTTAAATATTGAAATTTGAGATTGTATATGAACTTGCGTGGAGCATGAGGTTAGACCTAGTTCGTGTGTTTGCCTATTCAATGTTTTTTTGTTCATCACCCAAAACTTAATGCATGGGGTCCTAACAAGTTCAAACAACAAACCAATTAACTACTTGTCTGCACCCTTAACGAGTTAACGTGAAGAAAATAAAGCCACAACCACAGCCACAGCATAAATTTATGTCACATACCGACCAAACACATGCTAAACACCAAACTATGCAACCTTAGATTCCCATATGTATGACACGCTTTAACTCTTTTAACTGCTACGAGCAATTGTAAATGTGCATGCAAATAATAAATGAGCATGCAAATAATGAAGGAGGAAGCCTTACAAAAAAACAAAGTGCTCCAACTTCATCAATGTGCTTAGGAGGTTGGGACCATAAGATTGAATCATTGAACACATATTATATGGTATGAGAGTTACTAAAAAACTAAACGAAGAAGCTAAAAACATTTACGTTGTACTACCTCCGTCCCACTCTCTTTGTCCACTTTTGACTTTTGGAACTGTTCATCTAAGCACTTTGACTCATCAAATTCTCTCAATGTGTAAGCCTAAATATAGTCATGTGTGATCTTGTTTGATTTGTCTTAACATATAGATTATTAATATATAATTTTTATAATTTTTTAATATACAAATTACAAGATAAAATGGATTAAAGAAGTGCATTGGATGGTGTGCCAAAAGGTAAGTGGACAAAGAGAATAGGACGGAGGGAGTATATTGTGAAAATTNTATATGGTATGAGAGTTACTAAAAAACTAAACGAAGAAGCTAAAAACATTTACGTTGTACTACCTCCGTCCCACTCTCTTTGTCCACTTTTGACTTTTGGAACTGTTCATCTAAGCACTTTGACTCATCAAATTCTCTCAATGTGTAAGCCTAAATATAGTCATGTGTGATCTTGTTTGATTTGTCTTAACATATAGATTATTAATATATAATTTTTATAATTTTTTAATATACAAATTACAAGATAAAATGGATTAAAGAAGTGCATTGGATGGTGTGCCAAAAGGTAAGTGGACAAAGAGAATAGGACGGAGGGAGTATATTGTGAAAATTCAAACATTTCCAGAATCGAAGCCGTATACCAATAGTTACTCATTTTGTTCCAAAATTAGTGTCCTATTTACTACTCCCTCCATCATAAAAAGTTATTCGTAGTTACTATTCACACGGTCAAACTTTAATCACTTTCTTTACCTATATTTGTTAGTTATTTGATAAAATAATATAGTCTTGTCACCTCTTATTTTGTAGTACTTTTGACATTGTTTTTAAATATAAAAATTTTATTTTTTAATTTTACACCTACAATCAAATAAATTGAATTAAAAATAAAGTCAAACAAACCTCGTAAACAGAAACGGGAAGAATGTTTTAGGATAGAGAGAGTATTTCCGGCTTCCAAAAACTTTTATTTGCGTAAGTATTCCCATTGATATAATTTTTAGAGTAAATTCCATAAAAGATCCTCAGTTATAAGCTGTTTTACATATTTAGTCCCTACATATCAAATATTATTAATTTAGTCCCCAATTATTATATTCATTTCCACGAATGGTCCTTTGTTAACATATATTCCCGTTAAGAACGTGGATAAAATTGTGAATTCACACTTGTTTCTTTCCTCAATTAAGCTTCCTCTCTCCCTCGCACTCCTTTTCCGATCCAAACCCGTCGCTGAGTTTGAAGCTTTGAACCCACAACCAAAATCATCACTCTTCTCTCAATTGTTTGTCTAACTGGTGGAACCCAAATTCGAAACCAGTAACCTTCATCGATGAGTTTTACTGTTTATTTTATTTGCAATTTCTTGAGACTAACCGATAAAACTCATCCATAAAGCCTATTGGTTTTGATTTTAGGTTCCACCAGGAAGACTAATAATTGAGAGAGGAATGATCATTTCAGTTTTGGGTTTAGAACTTTAAACTCAGCGACGAGTTTGAGAAAGAATACGAAAGGAGAGAGGAAGCTCAATTGAGGAGAGAGAGAAGTATGAATATACAATTTTATCCATGTTCTTAACAAAAACGTTAACAAAGGACCATTAGTGAAAAATGATATAATAATTGGGGACTAAATTAGTAATATTTGATATGTAGGGACTAAATATGTAAAATGACCTATAATTGGGGATCTTTTATGGAATTTTCTCTAATTTTTAAATATGTAAGTTTATATTATTATCTCCAATTCAAAAATAAATTCCTATTTGAAAAAGTGTACCCCTCTATCCATAAATTTTCTTTTCATTTCTTTTCATGGTTTCTAATAAAATACTTTGACCATTGATATCTCTTTTTAAATATAGATTTATATTATAAAAAATTAATATTTCAAAACTATGTTTCAAAATGAATATTGATCGATATAAAATTTAGATAATAATTCAATGTAATGGATCTCAAGATCCAATATAGAAAATAAGAAATAAGAAGATAATCCCACACTATGCTGTATAACGATTATATTTTGGATATCTCTCCCTTATTAGGGGTGGACATAGTACGGTATGGTACGGTATTTAGCTCGAACCGATATCATACTTTCAGTTTGGTATGAAATTTTACATCATACTGATCCTGATCAAGGAATTTTGATTCGGTATGGTTCGAGATGGTTCGGTATCGGTTTCGAGATAAATCGGAATGAAAATATACTCACCTATTTTAAACTCTAAAATGTCACAACAATATTTATTTTTTGATAAATCAAAAGTATGTTAAACAAAAAATATAAAAAAATGAAAAAAATGAAAAATTAAATGCAATAAATGCTTATTATATTAAACTTAGTTTAATCTCACAAACTACAGTGACCAGATGATAACAAAATGATATTTCAAATGTGTGTTACTATTTGTAAATTCTTCTACAAAAAATTAAAACTCAAAATAAAAGTACAATGTACGCATAATAAAATTTGAGCCAAATTTTAAAAGTAAAGTTTTTATTAAATGAAAAATATAAAAAGATTATTATATTTATAATATATTAGTACATATATTCGGTTAAAGATTTTTGGTACGGGAAGTTACCTCATTCCGTTCCCAAATACCGAGCCGAACATTCGATTCGGTATTTTACCGGTACTTTTTAGGTTCAGTATTTTTCAATTCGGTTTTTTCGGAAATTTTCGGCATGGATTTGGTACTTTCTCACCCATATTACTTATCGGGGTGGGGGGGGGGGGGG
>OOIL02003144.1:1463002-1500793 GCA_900332095.2 Cuscuta campestris
GGGGTTATTTATACATACTGTAAAATATATGTATTATATATTATAATTATAGTTGTTACCTATTATAGTTAGAGTTATTATTATATAATATTACCTTATATAATTAGTCATTAATGAGGAGAATTCTAGAATATATTTCTCCACCTATAAATACATACTTTATATTTCTCTCTTATAAATTCAATCAATAAAATGTTCTTTGTTATTTTACATGGTATCAGAACCTTTGCTCTTGGTGACCTAATAGTTTTTGCTTCCGTCGCCGCCGTCCCCGGTGGTTTGTCCGGTGACGGAGCCCCCACTTTTACTTAGCTTGTTCTTTCTTTGATCCTAATTCTTTCATAATTCCATCTAGCAAAAAAATATATTCCCAACCAACCACAACCGTCTGTTTCTAGATCCATCACCGCCGCTTCTTGATTTAAGATGAGATTGTCACATCTACTTGCTCAGTAGGCATATCTTCAGTTAACAAGCACCCCTAGCAACAATTCAATCTTTTTTTATCCTCTAAATTAGTCGTGCAAGACTCTAGCTAGCGCACGTCAACCTTCTCCCTCTTTTGATGTCAGCAGCATGAGTCTGTTCGCAGCGACTTTTCTCCTCTCCTCATTAGCGCCATCAGATCTCTTTCATGGCAATCTTTCTTCTTCTCTTCTAGGCCGGATGCATTCAGTCTACTCAAGCCGAAGATATGCCTCTAGCTTCTGATTAAAATTCTGGTCACGATTCAAGTAAAAGTTGGCGTTCAATCTTCACCTCCCAAGATGTTGGTAGCATGTTAAATATATGTATTATATATTATAATTATGATTGTTACCTATTATAGTTAGAGTTATTATTATATAATATTACCTTATATAATTAGTCATTAATGTGGAGGATTCTACCTAGAATATATTCCTCCACCTATAAATACATACTTTGTATTTCTTTCTTATAAATTTAATCAATAAAACTTTCTTTGTTATTTTACACATACTATGATATAACGTCATCATCTCCGCCGTTTTTTCCCATCATCGTATCTCCAGACTATACTCAACTACTCTGCTTATTAGTCCCTTCGTTCACCCACATTGTGCACTATTAATACCTCATTGTGCACTATGAATTTGTAATGGCGGGATTCTGAGTTCCTCTCCGCAAACTCTATGTTGATCTTTGCGATCGCTAGAGGTTCGTTCTTGGAAAACTAACCACGAATGCTCATCGTTACATTTCTCTTTAGCTTCATCTTCTGATGTCAAGAGAAAAACGAACCCGCAACCTTCCTGAACTTCAAGTATCTATATATTTAGCCTGAAGGAAGGTCCTCACATCGTTTCATGATGTTTGTTTAGTTTTGATTTTTGTAAATAATATTGATAAACTTTGATGATTTGCTAAATAAAATTGGTATTAGATATAAATAAAAATACTCCCAATCATTTTATTTAATTAATGTATTAAACAATTTCTAATTAATTATATACTCCCTCCGTCCCCAATTTGATTACAATATTTTTTTCTCTTTTCTCGATAACTTTTGTATGTTTACGCAATTTCATTAAGTATTTGATAAAATAAAATATTTTTGTCACCTCTTATTTTGTAGAACTTTTGACATAGTTTTTTAATATGCATGTAATTTTTATTTCTTATCGATATACCGATTTTTAAATAAAATTATTTCAAAAGTAAAATATTTCTTTTCGTAAACCTCAATTTGTTATCAAATTGGGGACGAAGAAAGTTTTAAATATTGATCTGACAAGAAAAATTGGAATTGCGTTCAAACTTGAGGAGTTGAGGGTAGTATTGTGTGAGTAATTATAAATTTAAAGAGTCATTGAAACCACATGGTCTGCAGAAGGTGTAGTGTGTAGTAGTAACAAAAAGGGCAATTTTGTGCTGCTAAAACAGAAACCTACACAAAACCAACCAGGACGAGGACTACCCTTCCTTCTACGTAACTGGGAAACTCTCTTTTCCTAGACTAGACTTCTAGTATTCTACAAAATCGAGTTTGGTTCTTTTAGTAAAGAGATATCCAACGAAGGGTAAATAAGAATCGTATTGTTAATTCGAAGTAAAAAGGAAAAAAAAAAACTGATGAGAGAGAAAAGACTGGTCCAACAACATATAGAGTGAGACAGACCCATGCTCAATTACTAGGATCAGAAGATGCAGACCCAAGAAGATCCTAATTCCTTGCAAAGGAGAAATTTAAAGACGGTCAAAAAAGAGATGACATAGACCATAGTGACATAAGAAAAGAAATTAGTGAGTGTAGCACAATTGGTTGAGCAAGAGGTGTCAAAGGAGATAAACCGAATTATCTTAGTTTATACTCCGTATAAGATTTCGAACGACGTGCAAAATATCATTTCTTTTAAAATTATTTTATTTACAAATTGCTAAAAAATAAAAAGTGAAAATTACATCGTTTAAAAATAGATCAAAAGTTCTACAAATAAAATGCGAGAATAATCTTTTATTTTATCAAATAGTCAACCAAAAAGAATAAACAAAAAAATTTATCGATAGGCCGAAATAGCAACTTCTGCTTACATTTTGAGACGGATGGAGTAGTATATAATACTTCCTCCATTCTGAAATAGATTATAATCTTTTCATCTCTCTACTCTCATAACTTTTGTTTATTTGTGTATTTTTATTGATTATTTGATAAAATGAAATACTCTTGTCACTTTTTGTTTGGTACAACTTTTGAAGTAATTTTTTAATATATAATTTTTATTTTTATTAATATACTAATTTGCAAATAAAATTACATTCAAAAGATGAGAAATTTTTACTCGTAACTTCCAATTTGTAATCAAATTAGGGACATAACTAATACTGTATTTACCTTTTCTCGTGTGTATGGCCAAGTAAGCCAAGGGATGGTTATGAAAAGAAAAGTAAAGTCAAGGGATTTTTATTTGCAAGACTTGACTGGATTGCCCTCTACTTTCTCTGAAATTACAGTACTGCCAACAAATCTGGGTTTCTGCCATGTGGAGGATAATGGTTTCATTTTCATTGATGCTGCTTTGTTCTCGGCGCCGACTGCCGAGCGTGAGGACCACATTCCCCTCTGAATGACGTAACAATTTTTTTTTGTCAAAAACGTCCTTAATAAATTTTTCAGTTTTACTTCCTTCCTCCCAAACTTTTTGTTACATTTTGAAATTTTGAAGAACATGAAAAATATCATCTCTTTCAAATTTACTAGTATTTTTACTTGTGCGACACACAGAATCGAATGAATTTTTTTTTCAATTCTGAAACTTTTTCAATGCTATATTTTTTTGGAATAAAGAAATACTATCAAAAAAGAGCCAAAGTAGAAAAAATAATACTCCGTATTTAATGAATTAAAGGTGTACTCAACCAAGCTTGTTTTAATACCAAATTTTCTAAAAGATTTCAGGATATGCAATTTTTTTGGTATGGTTGCAAGGATTTTAATTCCATTGTCATCTAAAACCAGTATTTTTAAAAATGTCTTTGTCTTCACTCGTAAAACAACAATATAAAGTTAACCATGAGCCAACACCGACTTGGTTAATCCAATAAATGATAATGTTTGACCTTAACTTTTGCTGACAGTCACTGCAAAATATAAGACTAATAAAAATTGTCTTCTTTAGAACTTCAGAGGTAGTTCTGGATCAGATGGTACTAAATTCATCTAGGTATGTAAACATTTTTCCGACTTGATTTCCCAAAACCACAATAGTAGCGATAATGTTCTTTCACAGTTCTTGTAACGCCTCAGAAACCAGTCTAGTAGTTAATCGATAATTAAATAAATAAGAATTAATTATTATGACAATCTACTCTTTTAAAGAATTAAAAGATATTTTAGAAATTCTAATTGTCTCAATATAACAAGACTAATCTGATTATATTTGTAAAGATTTAATTAGAAGAGTGATCGTTATTAATTAATCGAAAGAATTAATACGGAACAGGTGGAACTAATAAATAATTGTCGTTTCAGTATAAAAGTTATATCATTGGGTAGGGATCGATGAATCGAATCCAACGACGCGAACAGATCTCAAATTGGAGCAATTGGGCCCGAAAATTCAGACAAGTTATTTTAAATAAAGGAGTACAAAACCCTAGGCTTATTCTCACGCGTCTACAGATTTCCAACGCCGCCCCCTGTCTTCTTCTTCGTTCTTCTTCTCCGATCGAGCCAAGGCCGCCAATCGCAGAACCCCATCGTCGTTCCTTCTTCTCCGATCAGCGCCAGCGCGCCGGCACCAAGGGATTCTCTCTCTCCCTCTCTTGATTTCTAGCAGCTTCCTCCATCAGCAGCAGCGACCGGCGGTTTTGCTCGACCAGCGCCGGCGACGGCAATTCCTCTGAGGAATGACGAGAGAACAGCCGGCAATCTCCAGTGGTGCCTACAGACGATAGGCGAATTCAAGCGGCTGGGCAAAAACTCCGGCGAAGCGCAGCGGCGATCGACGACTTCTCTCCGGCGACCGGACAACCACGGTGACCCAGCAACTTCGGCAACCTCCGGGCCATGAAGGTCAGATTCGGGCAGTGATTTTTGACCATGTACAGAGGAAGATGAGACTGAGCCGCAACGATGACAGATCCGGGCAGGCTTGGGCAGTGGCGAGCTTGCTTGGGTAGCAGTACCGGACTGTGCAGTAGGGTACGGGTGACTACATCTACGCTCCGTTCGAGTCAAGTTCTCTCTCTAATCAAATTGAACCCAATCGAGGTGAGTACGTGGACATCTAACACTAAAATATGCATCTAGGTTTGAAATTCCGTTCAATATTCTTATCGTGGTTGATCTATGTGGTTTATCTGTATAATTGTTGGTTATGGTTTCAAGAATTGCTGTTGTCAAATCAAAAGGGTAGTATGCATGACATAGGCATTGATTGATGAATTAATGTGTTTGATAATGTTTAGAATGTTAATATGAACTTACTGGTGAAAGTTCGTGGGGGCACAACGGAAATTACCAATTAAGAACTATGCAAACAAATCATCGAACTATGCTGCAGATGATGCAGAGAGCGTTACAACGCCTACTGGGCAGAATGCTGTAAATATAAAATGCGTAAAAAATGACACCAGATATGTTAACGCAGTTCGGAGAAACTCTCCTAATCTGCGGGGCCCACGTCCGTGTAATAGCCCTCCACTAAATCACTAGATGCAAGTTACACCGGTACATAACAACATGATGAGACACCCTTCTCCGAATTGCTATGACAAAACTTCTAATCTAGGATTTCTAACCCGAACTCTGTTCAGATCCGCTTCGGCTATCACATCTCCACCGAGATCACGAGGACAAACGTGTTGGCAGCCCACTCGTTCAGCTCTGGTTCATCTCCTGGTTGTCACGATCTGTTTTTCATTGTAGGACTCCTTTTTCATGTAGATCGCAACTTTTCTTCACGCAAGGGAAGCTCCTGGACGCGACGGGAATGCTCTACATCAGCGTATATTCTTTTTTTCCCTCTCGATCGCTCCAAGTAATTCCCAGGGACCTGCTGTGTTTTTATAGGTCTCTCTTAACACAATCCTAGTAGGAGTAGGATAGTAGAAGTTGGCTTGAACTCTACTTCCTTAATCTTGATCCACAGGTAGCCTAAAGAGTTGGGATTCCTTAGCATGTACAGCTGGAGTTATTATCATGTAATCACAATCCCAATAGGTCTCTAATTCAGATTCTAGCTTAAAATCCCGTGCTCAGACCTCTGATCTCGAACTGTGTGTTGCAGCATCGTGCTGTAGCATCTTCTGCGTCAACCTCGAAAACTGCAGCAGCTCTAGAAGTCTAAATAAAATAAACCTCTCCTAACAAATAGAGGTTTCTACCTAGTAAAACATCTATCACATATGGGATTCTATTTTGCCAATAGATTAGCCAACACCATGGAACTAACAATTGGTGTTTGTTGTTATGAGACTTTTGCTGGTTGATGCTGAAAATGAAACAGGTATGAATATGGATATTGTTGCGTCATACGGTAGGCAGTACCGCCAGGACGGTATCGTGCTACCGTCACCCTCTGTTGGTTTCTTCTGCCTCTGTCGGTAGCTGCAACCGTACGGTACCTAGGTACCGGACGGACGGTAGGCCCTACCGCCTGGTCGGTAGTTGGCTACCGTAGTAGTCCTACTGAAAGAGTTCATTGATTCGGACGGTACCCCCGGTACTGTAAGGACGGTACCCAGGTACCGTAAGGACGGTACCCCGTACCGTGACATGTACCTGATACTGGGTTTGTCGATCTATGTTTTCGTCAAGGATTCATCCCGAGACTCCGTGTGTTGCATGACGGTAAACATGGGTGTCTACACCCAGTGTTAGGCCGCTATTTGACTTATGTTGGATATCTTGTTAAATGCATTGTGGATTTATGAATGTTGTATTATGTACTGAAACTACTGATTAATGAATATTGGATATATCACCTAGAAGAACTCTAGGAAATGACCTGAATGGATTAGTGGCAAGGTATGCCATAAGTACAGTTAGTTAGAGCCATGTGGTACCTGCTGGGTCCAATGGCTGTTCGGGTAAAAACGTGTACACGGGGATCTAAGAACTGTCGTTCCGAAGGGGACAGGGATCTCACCCACCCAATGAGGAACTCCTGAGTTGGTTTGAGCTTGACCTTCGTTCCGAAGGGGAAGGTCATGACTCCATAGGCAAGTCGAATTGAGTTAAGCTTTAACCTAGTATAGGTTAAGAGCCAAGTACGATAAGGAAAGTAAAGTAAATTAAAAATGAAAGTTCCTAATACATATACCAATATTGTTTGTATCTTATGAATTGTTATGAAGTTGATTATGCATGTTATATCTCATGTGCCGTGTGATTGTTGACAAGCATGTTGTGTGCATGATATCATGTGATGATTGTGAATTAGTGGATTCACCTATGTGTATGTTCGAACTGTTAGATATTTCTCACTTAGCTTCAATGCTGAGCGTGTAGCCCTTTTTCCTATTTGCTACACGTAGGTGGTTGTGGTAGATTGATTCTGGAATCCATACCGGAGAGCATCATGACGGAGGAGATGTACGGATGCAGAGATTTAATGTTTGATTTAATTATAAGGCTTCCGCACTGTTTGTATAAACTCTGATATGTATTTAAATTAATTTAAGCTGTTTGAGTTTTAAATTAAATGTTTTTAAAATTTGTTGAAAAATATTGTATGTGGGTACCAATTTAGTAGCAACCCGGTTCGCTAATCCATTTATTCGGGTTATGCGGGTTGGGGTGTTACAGTTCTTTTACGATTAATCTTATACCATTAGACAAACCAGATGTTTGGTCCTCAATCACATAATTGGTACCCCCTTTTTTAAAATTATTTCATGATTGGGATCTTCAAATATTTGTTTTATTCAAAACTCAACTGTTACCCAATTGCCATCAACACCTACATCTGAACATGTCTAGCATGAAGAATCAGAACTCAAGTACATCATTTCATCTTCGGAAATGAGGGATGGGACAAATTTATTTATCAATTCTACAACCTCTAGCGTGGGTGCAAAAAGTGCCCTATCTTCAAAAAAGAATAACTTTGTATATTCTCCAATCAATTTGGATAAGTGAAGTCCACTATATTTTTTTGAGAGGATAACTTGCGTCTAAAATAAGGAATTTAGGCAGAATTTCAAGATCAACTCTTCCATCAATCACTTATCCAAGTTTTTCATCTTCAATTTTGATTATCTAATTAGGGAAGGCTTGTGCGTCTCTATGTGCGCAAGAGGACGTAGATGAATGCAATCTCATATTCTTTATCAATGTATGAACTTTACAATACGATCACAATTTTGAAAAATTGATGGTAGCACCTACAATTTCTCCCATGAAGCTCTGGGTAAAACAGCATAATTTACTGAAAATTATCTCATTCTCCCAGTGAATGTAGACGGTTGTGTAATGCCACAAAAAATCGGACTAGAAGAATTAACTACGTAAATAGTCGATTTCGACCGTGTAGGCTCTAGTGGCCTAAAAAATAAAAATATTAGGAAAAATATTTTTAATACATTGTTGGATTCTATTTATTTTTTGAGCTTCAAATACACAATCGGTTTTGAAATCGGACTTCGCTTAGAAAACAACCTAAAATCAAACAGATAAATATTTCTTCTAGAACAAGGATTTTATCCCAAATTCCACATTCATTCCCCCATATAATCCAAAGATTTCCCCACTCAAATAATCAATATTCTCTTTCCATCATACCCATCCCACACACTAATTTCTTTCCATTGACTCTTCTTCTTCCTTAAGCTTTCTTCCACCATTAATGGAGAAAGCTCAAGGTAAGTTATTGTCTCAACATTACCAATATTATATTCTACACCTAGTATATGAACAAGAAACAACTCAAGAAAGAAGGAGCAGAAGCCCCTCGGTTGCCGTTGGAACTATAAAGTTTGAGGATGATGTCAATTTTTCTGGGTAGAACTATTTGTTTTTTCTTTTTAAAAATAAATGCATATCAAGTGAAAAAAATTTCGGGTGTAAAATACATGTGATTATTTTTAGGTGATAATTTTCTTAAAATTTTACGTGAACAAATGTAATCATATTTCTTTTCTTACTAGAGTTGCACTTTTGTCTAACACAGTTGTGCATGCTGTCAATTTGGTGTGAAGTCGGCGGAGTTGGGAGTAATCGTTGCCGGAAGTTTCATTCGAAAAATTTTATAACCTTCATTAAGCTTCGAGGTAAGCCCGTAGATATATCTAGTGACTAGAATGTTCGTACAGATCGTTTCTACGTTCATAAATGGTCGTTTGGTTGAGTTTTGTGTTTGACATACTTGAAGAACCAAGAATCACAAACTTGAAATTATTGTTAAAACTATGAATTAATGATACCAAAATGATCTATGAACCTTGGAGAACATTTCTATATAATTTAATTGAAGTTTGGTAACTAAAAATGGTATTTTCAAATTTGGACCCGAACAAAGAAGAAGATGAACAGTGATCGAAAAACACAGAAAATGGATCGATCCATGGGGTTGGATCAATCCCCCGGGTGTGTTTTCTCTAGCTTGGATCGATCCAGAGCACTGGATCGATCCCCTGAAATTTTGCTCCAAAAATATTTCCGAAAATGTTATATCCTATTTTTTATACCAATCAATTATGATTAATATAAAGTTGATTTTTTGGAATAAAATGATGTTTTGACAACTAAAAGGACCTTACGTGATGCATGACGGTAAGCTAGGGTGTTAACACTCGAAGCTAGGCCGCTATTTGTTATTAAATATTGTGATGATTATTACTAATTGATGGTTATGAAGACGATTATTGATTGATGATTATGATAATTAAACCTTGATGAATATTCTGATTAAAATGATAATTATGAATGATTAAATCATAATGAATATATTAAGGATTGTGAAAATAATATGTATTGTTGGGGGTATGTAGAATAACTCTAAGATATACTCATATTAATGTTGATTTGAAGGGTATCTAGAAGAATTCTAAGATATGCCCAAATGACCATTTTAGTAAATTGATATTGATTTCAAGGGTATCTAGAATAACTCTAAGATATACCCATAGTGATGTTGATTTTGAAGGGTATCTAGAAGAACTCTAAGATATACCCATTTAAGTTAGGTCTTGCGGGTATGATGCCCGGTGGCCATGGTTGAAACATACGTACGGGATCCAAGATCCAAACTTGAGTACCTACTTGTTTGGGGGTACCACCCACCCGACAGTGAACATTCCGTTGTTCTGTTTTTGGTTGACCTTAAGCGAAGGTAAGTTTAAGATTTTGAAAACCCCTTTTTGAAAATTTTTATCTTAAAATAGACCTAGCTTAAGGGTTGTTTATGAGTACCTTAAACTGGAATATAGTTTAAAAACCTTAAACTAGAATTCGTTTAAGGGTTGGTTAAATTAGTGCCTTAGAATAAAAATAGTTTAAGAGCACTGCTGTTAAAATACTGAATGTGGAATGTTGTATATATCGTGAAACGACTTGAATTGAATATTGTGAATATCATGAATGTGAAACAACTTGAATTCAATATTGTGAATATCATATGAATGACTGATGAATGTTGAATATGAATATGAATGTTGAATTATGAATGATGAATACTGAATATTGATATTGAATATCTGAATTGAAACTTATGTGCATGATATCAAATGATTTGATTATGAATTTAGATTCAATTTATATGGATGTTCGACGCATTAGATATGCTTACTCAGCTTCAACGCTGAGCGTGTAGTATGTTTTATTTTCTACACGCAGGTTGATAGAGAGAATGCTGTGACGTGATTCCAGAAGCAGACGGAGGCTAGATTGTCGGAATGGATGTGATGGTTTTGAATTGAAGAACATAAATAAATTATGATTACAATTGGTTAGGCTTCCGCAATATTGAAAACTCCGTAGAACTGTTGATGTTATGAAAAATATTATTGTGATAAATAAAAGTGTTTGAAATGGTTTAAATTTTTACGATTACCAAGTTAATACTTTAGTCGGAAAGTGGATGCGGACTTGGACGGGTTATGGTGTTACAATTTAGTATTGGAGCAAATGGTTTTAAACCCGATCTTTGGGTCAAAATTTCATTTAAAAAAATGTCAATCACATCCACGACTCTCGCATCCCTCTGCTCCAGGAAAGGCAACGAGAATTTATTTGATAAATATTGAGTGTGTTAAAATCTCATTAGATAACAATTGTTAGTACTGAAGTTGTATCGAGTATAGACTCAAGTTGAATTTTCCTACTCGGCAAGAGACTCAAGTTGAATTTTTCACGTTTATTTCTACGTTTTCATTGATTATTTGATAAAATAAAATACTGCTGACACTTGTTATTTTGAAGAACTTTTCATGTAGTTTTTTAATATGTAAATTTTATTTTTTATTTATATACCAATATGTAAGTAAAATGAATTGAAAATTTGATATTTTACCTCGATAATAGAAATGTGAGATGTATTTAGGGACGGAGGGAGTATGTGTTCGAAAAATTAGGATGAAAAAATAATCATTTAAATGACAACTCATCAAATACACTATTTCTATGCACTATCTTAAAATACTGACCGTGCAAAACACGAATTAGCGATATACCCGGAGTAGTAAATATTTAATAAGACAAATTATTATCCTTGTTGTCTCTTGTCCTTCTTAACCAAATAATTTTACATTTTTCTAGGAGAAAGTCAACCCATAACTTCTAATTGGAGATGGACAAAAAAATCTTGCCGCATAAGATCGACATAAGGATTAAGGAGTACTACTCCGTATGTATCAGGAATAGTGAAAAAAGAAACCGGATAATAATTACTCCCGTAATAACTAGTCCGTAACATGTGTTCGGCAAACATTTGAGACGTTGCGTACTACAATTCCTTTTTGGAAATATTGCGTAAAAATATCGGACCTTTACCAGTTTTTTACTGTTTATTTATAAGACGTATTCTAGTCTTTACTTTTTATACTATTTTATTTATAAATTGGTTAGATATAAAAACTAAAAAATGTAAATCACATATTTAAAAATAAATAAAAAACTATTAAATAAAAGAGATAACAAAATTATTTTATTTTAAATGATAAACAAAAACACAGAAATTAAATAATAAAAGTTTTCATCCGTATAAGAGCGGTGTGTTGTCAATTTTTTTAATTGAGTGTATAATGCACAGTACAGTACTACTGGTCCTTTTTCAATTAATTAAGAAAGTTGTCAAAAGAAAAAAAATAAGGTTTCTCCCTACCCCTCATTTTCTAGTTCACATTCATTTCACTAATTAATCAACTTGTTGAATCTTTTTTCACAAAAAGTTTATAGCACTACTCCAACAAATTCAGTATTATACGTTAATATTCTCATATTGAATACTTCATGTGTCTGTAAATGACAATGTCATTCTGGCCTTGTTTGGAAATAAGTATAAGCGTTTAAAATAAAAATTTAACGGTGTAGATTAATTCAGAACATACTAACACTAAAAGTTAGTGTCAAATAATCTTTTAATATAATAACACTAATTTTTAATGCCGATGTCAAAGGACTTCCAACAATTCACATAATTTTATGACATTACTCCGCCTCCCACTGTACATGCTTAATCAATACACCAAACACATAAATTCTTGTTATTAAGTAACTCCAAAATCTCAATCTTATTAAGTAACTCCAAAAGGTTGGAGACGGAGTGATGTCGCTCTTGATCAAGTATTTAACTTTAATTTCAATAGATAAATTTGATGTGATTTTTTAAAAAAAGCAGTGACGAATTTCTTAGTACTATTGACTCGATTATAACGTGGTACGGAGTATTTATTTATATTAATCATCTTTTAATGGAGAAAAATTATAAAAAAAATATTAATTTTAAAAATAATGATTTAAAATAAGAAACACTCAGAAGATTGAATTGGTACATGGAGCAACGACTTTGATTATTAAAAATTAAAAAGTAAAAAAGATAAAAATAGGGGGAAAAGTTCTATTTTTTTTATTTTTCAAACCAATTTTTTTTAAAATTTAAATCAATGTTTTTAAAATTTTAAATTAACATATTTTTCATAGAAAATATAGACTTTGTTTCTTTTTGAAGATCTGATTTGATCTGATTTCTTGAAGATTTGATCTGGTCTGATCTGATCTAATTTGATCAGATTTTTTGAAGATCTGATCTGGTGTGATCTGATCTGATCTGGTTTGATCTGATCTATTATGGTCTGATCTGATGTGGTCTAATCTCATCTGATCTGGTATGGTCTGATCCCATCTAATCTGATCTAATTATAATAAAAATAAGTAAAACTTTTAAGGATTCTTCGAAGTCTTCAAAGAGCACTTATCCCATTCCGCTGAGACACCAAATGCATGCTACGTTTTGTTGGGATTTTTGGCATTTTTAATAGGCATTAAATGGACCAACTTGGGTATATTTGTCAATAGGTCCACTAACGGTTTTAACCGTTAATTAATGGACGTGTGTTCTCTTAAATGAGATAAATGTTTTGACAATTTATACGCCAAAAATGGTAGAGGGTGAATGAGAAATTGATTCTCAGAGTTAACCCGCTAATAAAAGAATATGGTAAGGATTGCAATGTTTGCAATTTTACTGAACCAATCTTCTTTTATTAATTTTACGTATTGTTTAAAATTAGTCCATTTTTACGGAGTTAACTGGCCATTAATCTCCAATTATTCGGGACAAATTTTAAACGGAGCGTAGCGTAACGGACGTGTTAATGGCTAATTAATCACCATTAACACACCATTAGTATGCCACAAATGCAATGATTAATTCTAAGGGTTAATGGTGTAGGAGTTACACATTTTAAACACCTTAGTTATAAAATCAAAGGGCTCCTCTCCATTTTCTTGTGTGCTTCACGTGAGAAAGGAAAGGGAAAGAGAGAAAACCTTGTTTATTTCTTTTTCTAGAGAGAGCTCTTGTTTTTTCTGGCCAAATTTTCCGGCCATCCCCTTTAAAGTTTTTGGTCGTCAACGTTCCTACGTTGTTCTTGTTCGTTGGTGTGTGGTTAGTCCGTACAATCTCCACACACGATAGCGGTTTTATCCTGAGAGGAGAGTGCCCACGTTTTCCAGTACGGTAGGCGGGCACTACTACCTTAAGGACAGCTCCGGCGACTCCGCTATCCTTCCGTGGTGTTTTCTTTGCAGGATTAGTTCATAAAGACCTCGCTGCATTATGTCCTAGTGCATAATGTCCTCGCAGCCTAGTGCATAATGTCCTCGCAGTCCTGTGCATAACGTCCTTGAATTGCTGTCCAGCGCTTAAAGACTTCGCTGTCCAGTTATGCGTTCTGTCCAGTGCTTAATGTCCTCGCGGTCCAGTGCTTAACGTCCTCATACAACAAGGTTGTTCGGAGATATAGAAATTTATTTTTCCAACTTTATTTATTTTGTAATATTCTAAATAAATTATAAATTCAGAATTTTATTTATTTTTATTTCCGGGGCCATTCATTTTCCCCGTCCGTTGTAATCCGTACGAGAATTGTAACACGTTTAAGTGTTGTAATTATTGTATGCGTGTTGGTCATACTTATGTGAATTGTTGAGTTAAGCGTTTTGTTGAGATAGGTGATAGTGTGTCGGTCTTGAAGAGATCTAAATGCGGGGAGAAAGACCCAAGTAGGACTAAAACATTGAAGATATACCAAAATAGGACTTCCATGTTTTTATTCCCGAAATAGGACTTACAATACCAAACATGGTCATATACATTACCAAAAACGTATAGTAATGTGCACATGTACACTGTTATATTACCACAATGCAAAGTCACATTACCACAGTGCAAAGTCCTATTTCGAGAAAAAAAACATGAAAGTCCTATTTTGGTACTTTTCTCTATATTTTAGTCCTATTTAGGGTGATTTCTACTAAATGGGTTGTAAAAGCCTCTTCAATTAACCCGTTAGAACCTAAAGAAAAGGGGTATCTTTGTTCGAATTCATTTTTGCAGAAAAATAATAAAAATAGAGCAAAGAAGAAATCAAAAAATTGGTACAAGTGGAAAGATGGTCATCCTCGACCAAAACTAAGCAAAGCACAAAATTATCAAAATCCTCCGAACAAAAAGAAAGAAGTATACAACCCATATCACCTCTTCGACTATGATAGTATGATGGCTACGTTCCATTACGGAATCCAAAAAGAGAACGGCAGAAACCCACCAAGGTAAGTTCTTCGAGTCTTTTGGGATAAGATTTTTCTTGTATACTTAAGGCCTCTTCTTTAGGACTGTAAAAAAAAGAGTTAGATGTTGGAAAAAACTAGAAAAAACTGGAAGGAACTAGAAGAACTGGAAGAAACTGGAAGGAACTCGAAAAAACTGGAAGAACTGGAAAAAATTGGAAGGAACTGAAAAAACTTCAAAAAAATGGAAAATGTAAAAAAAACTTAAAAAAATATTTATTTTAAATTCTTGTTGTTATAAATTATTATTATTATTATTATTATTATTATTATTATTATTATTATTATTATTATTATTATTATTATTATTATTTATTATTATTATTATTATTATTATTATCATCATCATCATTATTATCATCATCATCACGTTATCTTAGCGAATGTCTTTAAGAAATAAAAAAAAGTATTGTTATTTTTTAAATACAAAAAATTACTTTTACAAAAAATAATTATAAAATAAAGTTAGCATAAATATAAAAATATAAAATTTTAAAAAGTCTTTGTAGCTATATTGCACCTCAATTTATTAATGCAGTATTTATTACAAATAATATATTTGTAATTATAATTTATATATTAAAACATTTTTTTGAATATCATACATGTCACATAATCAAACCTATTGTTTCTTTCATGATTGACATTTTATTTTCATTAAATTCCTATTTTTGGAATAAAGACATAGAACTTTTTTGTTTACATTTTTTATGTTTTACTCATATTTTAGTCTTTTTCTCTAAGCTCTTTTGACTTACAATTTTTTTATATAAAAATTAGAAAAATGAGCAATTTTTAAGTAATAAAGGGAAAACAAAGATGTCTTATAAAAAGTTATATTAATAAAACAATGAATGTAAGTATTTTATCCATAATTTTTTTAGTACAATTTAACATATTGATGTTTTCCTGTTTTATCATATAGACTAATATACAAAAAAATGTCTTATTCATATTAAAAAGTTGATGAAAAAAATAATAAATGTGAATCGTAAAAATAGTGAGATGAAAAAAATAATTTATAAACTATAGTTATGAATATAATAGTTGTAATAATAATAATAATGATAATAATAATAATAATAATAATAATAATAATAATCACATTAAAATATACTCCCTCCGTCCTAAAACTTTCTTTCCGGTTCGCAAAACGAAGAAAAATCCCAAGTTTTTTCAATCTATTTTATTTAAATATTGGTATAGAAATAAAAAATAAAACACACATATTTAAAAACTACATCAAAAGTTCAACAAAACAAGTGGTGACAAGAATATTTTATTTTATCATATAGGCCATGAAAAAACACAAATAAATATAAATTCCCGTAAAGTTGAAATAGTGCTCTGGGAAGAAAGTTTTAGGACGGAGGGAGTATCATTTTTAGAGTAATTGGTTGAGGAGTAGAAAGAATTTGAAGAAATTGAGAAAAGTTGGAAGGAACTGGAAGAAACTAGAAGAAACTGGAAGAAACTGAAAGAACCTAGAAGGAATTGGAAGAGCTGGAAGAAACTAGAAGGAACTAGAAGAAACTGGAAACAACTGGAAGAAACTAGAAGTTAGGAGTTCAAGCCCTAAAGAACAGGCACTTATTATCATTTTTAAATTAAAAACTTATCTCATATGTGCTCTAATGTGTTTATATATCTTTTGTGTGCATTAGCCTTGGTTATTGCATGATAATATAAAATCTTGTTTTTTTTATTATTTTCGATCATGTTTTATTTAGGGGGAGTTTTGTTGTAAACGCACCTTTTTCTCAATGATCTCCAAATTATCAACATTTTAAAAATTTATTTCTTGATAGGGGAAGGACTTCAATAAGTCATACATACATTAAAATCTTTGAATTCCCTTTTTTATTTTGACAAAAAAGGGGAGAAAATATATACTTCAAAGTGATACTTTTACAACAAAACTTGAGTGCATACTTGTATGTTATTGTTTGCATTAAACTTAACTTTTAATAAACACAAGAAAAGTACAAAATGGGTATTTTAATATGCTTATTTTAGGGGGGGGGGGAGGGTTGCTTGTTTCATTATCTTTAATTTACTCCCGCCTAACTTACTTTGAAATATATTATTTGTCAACATCAAAAGGAGGAGACCGTTAGTCTTAGTTTGCTAAATCTCGTGTTTTGAGGTAAACAAACAATATATGAGCTAATCTTTGTTTGAGTTTTTTCATGTACAATAAGAATCCATTAAGAAACAGTTCTCAAGAACGAATTGAAGTCAAAACACCAAACTAGCATAGAATATTATTTTATGTACCTATATTTAAAAGTTCAAATGCACTCAAAACATATGTTTAAAACCTTCTTATAATCATTTTCAAACATTCAAAAATTTTTAAACAAAATCGAAAAGAATTTGGCCAAAAATGAAAAAAACTACACAGTGGGCTAGGACACCCCTAGTGTCTGCCACGGACTCCCTACCAGAAAGGGTACCGTTAGGAAAGCAACCGTCAGAGAATATTTTCCTGAGAACGTACCTAGCTACAATTAGTCCAGGACCCTGGTACCGTTACTCCAGGACCCCTACCGTTAAATACCTTTTGTAACGATCCGAAAACCAGCTTAGTAGTTAGACGTATTTTAATAAAAGTAAGGGAGAAAGACCCAAATAGGACTAAAAGTTTGAAAATATACCAAAATAGGACTTCCATATTTTAATTCCCAAAATAGGACTTACATTACGAACCATGGTAATATACATTACCAAAAAACATAGTAATTTGCACATGTACACTGCCACATTACCACAATGCAAGGTCACATTACCACAATGCAAAGTCCTATTCTGGGAAAAAAACATGAAAGTCCTATTTTGGTACTTTTATCTATGTTTTAGTCCTATTTAGGATGATTTCTATAAAAGTAAAATATTAAATTTATTTATTCAAAAATGAATAATTTGTAAAGTTGTCCGTTTTAAATAAAAAATAGATTTTCGGATAGGTCTCATAAGATGGTGAACAACGGTATATAGTTTGTAAAATTTGGACTTACATCTCACGTGTAAAGCATGTTGAGTAAAATAGTATAAAGATTTTATTAATAAAATAATATACTCCGTAATAAATAAACTGGATTATGTTATGTGTACCCCAAGATTTGTACCCGCAGTTTTGCACCAACATTTTGTGTTGGTGTAAAACTAATTTTTGTTAAACGCACCAACATTTGTGTCCGTGTGAATTTTTATTAACGCACCAACACCTGTGTCGTTGTAAAGCATCGAAATGTTTGTGCAAACCTGTGGGTGTACAAATGGGATATATTTGTTGGTGTAAGTGTAGCATGGTCCAAATAAACTTCCTAAAATCTAAATCCTAAAGCTACTGCGACGCCGCTGCTTCAGTCACCGGAAATAGAACTGCCGCTGGAACACCACTATCCGTTGCCGCAGTTCTTCTTGTTGGTTGTTTGGTTAGTTTGGTTTGACTAATTTGTCAATTAATCGAGGTGAGTACGTGGATATCTAACGCTATATTTCATATATAGATTTGAAATTCACGTTCGTAGTTTCGTATGATTGAATTACGTGATTTATTTGATTATAATTGAATTATGATTTATTTATATTATATGATATTATTAAAATTGATTGAATGAGGATGACCAGATACGTTCTCTTACTTCTAATTTGTGTGACTTGCATGATGATCTATTTAGATATTTCTATTCTCCTGATTTATTGTGGATATAATGTAATATGCCTTGTACGTATAAAATAAACTGAGTTTGTTGATAGCTTGGATCTGGATAATTAAAGTTAATAACGTAGGTTACCTAGGAGAACTCTAGGTATACTTTGTGAGAATTGAGATTGTAAGCTGACAATAGGTTGTAGAGCCTTGTGAACTTAGTGTCCAGTGGCATTCGGAAAAGATGTACACACATGAAATCTGGGATCTGATTTGTAGGATTATTGGAGGTTCCACCCAACCGCGTCGTAGGTACCGGGTTGACCAGAATCATGGCCATAGGTAGTGGTTCTAATATCATGGAATGGACTTGAGTCATGGCCGTAGGTAGTGGCTCTAAGTCCTAAGATAAGAATGTGGATAATGAAGAATTGGCCTTAACCTAGAATAGGTTATGAGCTAGTGTTGGATATAAGTTGTGGTAATGACTTGAATAATGTGACAGTGACATGTGCAGGTGGAGAACCAAGGTAAGTGACAGAAAGTATGTTATTATAATGTAGTTGTTTTACCTGTTAAATGTTATGTAATATTATTACTGTTGTATTGTGTGCATGATATTGTATGAAGTTATGAGCTAGTGGGTTCGTCTATGTGCATAGTCGAAACGTTAGATATTTCACACTTAGCTTCAATGTTGAACGTGTAGACCTTTTTCCTATTTGCTACACATAGGTAACATGAATGCTGAATAAGGAAGTAATCCTGGAAGGCAGCGAGGGCAGAGAGGTGGATAGGTGCTGGCTGGAGGAGTTATCTAGTTTAATTATTTCATTTAAATTTATTATGCTTTTAAGGGCAAGAACCCAAGTTGTATTTTGATTTAACTAGTAAAGGCTTCCATAGCGTTTTATAATACTCCGATTGATATTTAAGTATTGTTTTGAATTGAATGTTTTAAGTTGTTTGAAAATTATTGTGTTTGATGCTGATTTAGTAGTAACCTGATTCGCTAACTGGTTGGTTCAAGTTACGCAGGTTGGGGTGTCACACCTTTACTACTCCAAATGGCCATAAACAATCATACCTCTACTCTCTTTTATTCGTAACTATTTTTTAGGAAAGGACATTACCTCTCCTTTTTTTTACTTATTCCTTTTTATTTCTCTTGTCTGACACCAAAATAGAACATCCGGAAGCATCAAACTCCACACTCAAGAATTGGGTCATATAGGACGTAAGAATGTTAGAATTGAGGTGAACCCCCCACTATTCTACGGGAATCAGCATCCTTTGACCGGGGAAAACGAATAATGAAATTAATGAAATAAGGTTTTGGCATAGGGTTCAAAGGGCTTTTCTACTCATAAACTAAGGGGTCGGATTTCCACTTTCTTTATATCTTTATATTCGTCTAACTATTGCAAGTTCGGATGATTGAATCGCCCGAACTCCAATTTGTTCTGGGTTAAGTCACAAACGTATTTGCCTTACTTCTTCGACAACCCAAGCTAGAGAAGTAAGACTTAATTAATGGCACTTTAGTTGTTGCATCTTTGTTGGATCCCAGAAAAAAGATGGAGCATGTAAGGTTTTATTTTGAGAAGCTTTATCCAGGGCATGCTGACTCAGAGTATACAAGATTGAAAAAAATGGTTGGAGAATTTAGTTAATGACTATGAGAAGACTGAAGAGGGACTCTACAATGAGAAGCAAAGATAATTCTTCTTCTTCCAATTTGGATAATGTGTCATGAGATATTCCTGAGATGGATGATATGGAGTGGGAAAGAAATGTTTCTATGATGCCAAAAAAGAAACGTCCAAGATCGGAGGTGGATCTTTATTTGGATGATGATGTGATGATAGTTGATCCAAACCCGACTCATTGTCATCCATGTATTTGAGAATGAACATTACACTATTTCAAAATAAACACTACATTATTCGTAAATAAAAATTACAACTCTGATTAATAAATGTGTTAACATAAAAACTACTCCCTCCGTTCTCTAAAAGAGTTCCTACTTTGAAAAAATGGGAAAATAAAGAAGTGTTAAATTGTAGTTGACTTCCAATTTTGCCCTTGATGTGATGGGTAAAAATAAGATGTGATGGGTAGGTTATTAGAGAAAAAATGTGATGTGATAGGTAGAGTATGAAAAAGTAAGGGTAAAAGTGGTTTTTTAATAGAAAGTGAAAGTGTTTTGTTGGAAGTGAAAAAAATGAAAGAGGAAGTATTTTTTAGAACGGAGGGAGTATGTTGTTTCAGAATGATGACTACGTTGATTAAAAAACATCACATTATTTCAAAAATGAATACTTATACTTTGTGTGAAAATAAGTACGGAGTACCCCTTTACTCCAAAATGAATACTACAGCCAGGGTTATACAATGTACATATACTTTTCTATCACAATTTTGATCACATATTCTTTGCTGGGAGGAGAGGCCACAAATGTTTTTGGGTTTCCACTTTTTCCCCACCACTAAGTTCCAATCAACTTGTGAGCATTCTTTTGCAGTGCCCCAAACAGTTTAAAAAGTGAGAATTGTGGCAGTAAATAAAATAAAAAAAGTGGGCAAAGAGGAGCCAAAGAAAGAAAGAACAGCCGTCCATCACATCTTTCGATACCTTTCTCTTCTTTTCATAAACTCTCTCCCTCTTCCCCGCAGACCCTTTAACTGCATTTTAAAGCATACCAATGACCGATAGACGAAACAATTCCCCCCCTTTAACCCCAACAAATTTCACCAAAAATTTTACATGCTTTAATTATATACTAAAATGTAAAAAAACAATTGTTCACCTTTTCCGTATGAACTGTACAAAAATTCATTATTCATTACTCGAATCATTCTGGGAATTAATCTAATCACTCATGAATCATGATCCATCCATCCATCCCTATACATTTTTTTTTTCAAACCTCTTCAATCACTAAAAAAATTGCTAAAAATGAAGAACTCATGACCAAATCTTTCCATAAGCCCCTTGTGCCTAGAATTTTACATGTACAAGTAACTTGCATCAATCGGCCATTGTTCGTAGTCTCCTACCTATCTTCGACAAAGATTCTCCCAATAAAATCCCGAAACCTTCGCGAATACAACTTTGGTTCAACAGCCGAGATCGAGGCGGGGTCCGCTTGCAACGATTTGTATGCGTGCTCCAATTTCTTGGTGATGTCGTAGTCTTGAAGAATGTCAATGATTCCAAAGTAAAGGATGGCATCACTGGTTTCGCCGCGGTGCGAAGGTGGCAAGCTATAGAACCCACCACCTGGGGAGTACTGGTCGAAATCACTTCTTCGAGCTAGTCGCTCCACCCTAGCAGGCATGTTTGCCCCTAAGCGGATCGAGGTTTTACTGGTAAAATGAATGTCCAAATCAATCTTCCTCAATTTCACAAATGACAATTTAAAACAACAACAATCCAGTTGAATCCTACTGCAGTAGGGTCTAGGGAAAGAGGAAAAAAGGGATGAAACCATACCGGCCAGCAACAATCTTATCCATGGTCTGAAGCTCTGCTTCTAAGAGTCTACACCCCCGCATATACTTTTCGTTTTGGTATGAATCGCTCTTCCCTGAAATGAATGAAAGATGCATTTGAAAACCAATGTGGCTCGTCTTTTTATTGAATGCTATTAATTCTATTACAATGTAATATCTGCTCACACATACTTTCTTACCTACTAAAGAATAAAAAGTCACGGGTTTCTCATTCAAACCTGTGACTTCCTATTTGGGAGAGTCACAGTTATGCCGCTATAAATAATAAAGAAAAGATAAGGGTTGGAAGAGTACCCGTTCGCAAGAGGAAGGGAGACAAGCCCATTTTGTCCATGGTATTATGGTCTTGTCGGAAATGAATGCCAACAAGAAGACTATAATCCATTATTCTCTCCGATACCAAAAATTCGCAATCCCGGTCAATTTGTCTGTTGTAGAAAACCCAACAAGTTAGACCGGTGGAACAACAGCCAAAACAAAAGGTGTGGGTGACTGAACAAGTTGGATACTAACTTGATTAGTTCTTGATACCAGTTTTGTTGGAGGCGAAAGACATAGTTGAGGTCAAGATCTTTAAGAGTGGTGGTTTCGTCAATATCTGCCTCGGCTTTACATGTCGAGCGACCATGAGAAGACCCTTTAAGGTCAAACCTCCTGTGAATTCGGTATTCCGAGCAGAATAAATTACCCATCACAATAAACCGCGTCTAAATGCATACAAAATTAAGAGAAACCAATTAGTATGGTAGACTACATAGAGAATGGGTCAAAGAGTTACAATCTTGATCACACACAGGTTTACTTACCTTCACACCCCCAACGGGTTTGACACAATGAACACCAAAGAATTTTGTTACAAGGGAATTTTCATATAGACAGACGTGACGATAGTAGCTTTGTAGCATCCTAAGAAGCACCTGAAGAACCAAGATTTGAAAGTCCAGTCTCCAATTTAGTTGGAATGTCTTTTCGGAATCACAAGTCAAAATAAGACCAGAGAAGTACAGTTAAACACAATTTCACCTTGACTTCCGATTTTTTCACAGTTTTGATCATAAATCGGTCATCTTGTGTCAAATAAAAGAAACTTCCACTCTTCCCCGGAGATGAAAGCTCTCGCAGAGCATCATTTCCACATATGGCCATCAAATAATCAGCAGTGTCCACCCGAAACTTCCCCCTCAGATGCCTGAAATATATCCCCAAAAAACAAAAACAAATCTTAAGTTTCAGTATTGTTCATGGATTGACCTGACCACCTACTTCAAACCATAATATCTCTAAAACTTAAATGAGTTTGGTCAATAAACACCTAAACACCATTGGGCAATAATCTTTCCACCAGAACTCTCCAGATTGATGAGGAGGGGTGAGTTTGGACCCCTGAGGAGGAAACCTCGTCCAGAACTTCTCCTTGGGATCAAAATCACTGGGCTTAAGATCTCCAGCCAATGCAGAAACTCGCTTTCCGGCAGAATACCTAGAGCAAACATCATCACTGATTCAGCTCCAATACAAAAACAAGCAAATAAAAGGCAATGACCCTTGAGAAAACACTCACCAAAACAGAAATATTACCTTATCCCCACCTGGAGATTGAGCATCAACCCATAATTCTTGTGCCCTTTCGAAATGGTCTGCCCCGGCTTCTTCACATCTCCATTGAAGCAACAAGGGGTGGTTCTTAAAGGCTGGGTAGCATTCGGTGATTCAATCAAGGAATTCTCAGCTGTATCAACTATGTCACAGGTTATATCCCCAGCCTCACCGTCCGACTCCCAGATGCAAATCCTGGAAAAATTCTTCTGGGCAGCTTGGTCTGCTGCATCCAGTGAACTCCTCTTTTTTGTCATTCCCACAACAATGGCTCCACACTTCTCATCCGACATTAATGAAGACACAGCCAGCTTGGGTCCAAATGACCCATCTCCCTTGAAAGTAAACCCCATATGATCCTTAATTTCTCTGGAAGCAGCACCTGTATTGTGAGCCTGGTAGTAAGTGCCATTCAAGACTTGCCTGACAGGAAGCTGACTCCTGTCTTTGCTGCTGCTCCAGCAGCCAATGTAACAGCTGCCGTCTGGCCAAGTGAAAACGCCGTGGCCTTTAGGCACCCCATTCTCCCAATTCCCATCATATCGGTTCCCGTTTGCCCAAATCAAAACGCCCCTCCCGTGAATCATCCCACTCTTCCATTCGCCAACATACTCGTTCCCGTTCTTCCAAGCATACCTCCCTTGCCCGTCCTGCAAATTTCTCTTCCAGTGTCCTTCATAGTAATCACCATTGCTGTAGTGTTTCTGCCCGAACCCGTGTTTCCGATCCGCGGACCAGGAGCCTCTGTATGTATCCCCATCCGAGCCTATGAACGTGCCCCGGCCTTCCATCCGGCCAGACTTGAATTCTCCTTGGAAGGTGGCTCCGGACGGCCAGGAAAACTTTCCCTTCCCGGAGGCCTTCCCTCGCTTCCACTCCCCTTCGTACATACAGCCATCGGCCCAGAGATACTTCCCGGATCCGTGAGGGGCGTTGCCGGAGAAGTCCCCCAAATACAGATCCCCGTTCGGGAGTTGCTTTTCCACTACGGAGGAAGCGCCGACGGCGGGAACGTTGATGGAACACGTCGGCGTGACTCTGCGGGTCGCTGCCTGAGATTTGCTCCGGGGAATAACAATAACAGAACAGGGCGTAGTACAGAAGGTGGCCGGATTGGTGCTGACTGCCGGAAACATCCCACTCTCCACCTCCTCATCAGCACCGTCCTTCTCCGCAGGGGGTACTTCATCCGGCGCTAACATCATCAACTCCAAAAGAAAAACGAACAGTACTCAATAAAAGACGCCGGAGAACTGGTGGTAGTTTGCAGCGGCGGAGAAAGCAGCGGCGATATCTCAACAATCCCTGGAAACGGAAATATGATTCGGGCGATGAACCAGTATCACCTTCGGGAACATTTCCGGCGACCCTTTGACTGTCCTTCCAATATCAGCAAACCCAAATCGAGCTGACAAATATAGATATAGATAGAAGGGATGAATGAAAATAGGAAGGACAGGAACAGAGAGTCACAGTAAAGAACGGAGAGAGAAAGGCATCGGAAGCAGAGGAGTCGGGTAGAGCGAGAAAATCGGGTAAAAGCATAAAATGTATAGTTGTTGAGAGAGAGAGAGAGAGAGGGAATAGAATTGACAACTCGTTTTGTCACAGACGGGAGGGAGAAAGAGAGAGTTATTGTCGTTTAGAATTCCTATTACTTTCCCATACTTTACGCAAATTCCACTTCAGTCCCCTGCCATAGAATTTTTGTTCGCACAAAAAGAAAAGAGGAGAGGGAAGGATTTTAACTTCAAATTCCCAAATGGAAAGAACGGGTTATCAAATCCCGATTTTCAATTTTCAATTTTTTTTTCTTTAGTAATCGGGTTTATAAATCCCGATTTTTAAAAGTAAATAATTATGGAATTTGCATGGGCAATTAAAAAACCGTAAGTGAAGTACATATATTTTTTTTTGTTTGCCTTTTTAATGTTTTAGAATCCTGATTATTTTAAATAATACAAATAATTACTAATTTTGCATTCAAGGTGTATAATTACTAATATAAATATTTAAAATCTAAAAAAATGAACAAAAATTAAAGTTTTTCATAAACAAAAAATAATGAAATAAATATTTTATTGAACAAGATACATCCAACAAAAAGACCAATAAAGTTACATTAAGTGTGGTAGATGTATATATTCATCCTCCTCTGGTAGCTCTTCGATCCATCTCACCAATGTACCGGTTACGCTTACGTCTTCCTGAACGTGGAATCTCTCCCTCCGGCCTTATTGGTGGATTGACACGAAAGTCACCAATATCTAAATTGGGTTGAAAAACAACTGGATGAATCACTCCACTATAACACTGTAGATAATTTTGAACGGAATATACCGGTGGGATGAGACTGTCAGCAACTTGACGCTTAGAGTGGAAAACAGCATGAACATGAACACATGGGACTGCATCGGAAGACCATCGACCACAAGTGCAAACTCTATTCACAAGATCCACCATGTAGCTATAGATAGATGATGGATCTGTTCGAGAAGTATGACTAGTAACATATTGGTTGTTGCCATAGTCTGCAACAGCCCACTTATGTTTTGTTCACTCACGACTTCGTAAGATGTTCGTAATTTTCGGAGTGATGCGAAAATTTTTTTGTTGCCAATTGAGTGCAGTCTTGTGCCGTTTTGCAAAAGATTCAACCATTTTGCTATAAGACATACTCAAAATGGCAGTAAGGTCCGTGGCGATAATTAGCTTGAGTCTTCACCTCAGGTCGGATAGGCAACAAGCGTGACCAAGCCCATAACTGAAGTAGAAGTAAGCACCCTCCTGGTCGAGTTCGATCGTTCTTCTTTAGTGCTGTGCGGCATAAACTATTGTAAAGCCGTGCCAAAACAGCTGATCCCCAACTATATTGAGAAGTCCGATCAAAATCGTCTAGGAACAATACAAAGTCGGTGGGTGCAAACCTTCCGGATGTGTCTGGAAAGAGAAGACCACCTAAATACACATATATAACTTGAGCAGTGTACTGATGGACATGAAAATCATTCCACTGGCCATTTGGTTGCAACCCCCGATTTAACAAAGGAATCTTAAACTGGTCTGGACGTCCAAAATGTGCCTCATTTGGCTCCCAACCTAGAATGGTACGAAAAGCTGCATCTCGTTCTTCGGGAGTCATGGGTGGCGCACCCAGAATAGGAAAACCATCAATTGGCAACCCCATAAGACACTCTACATCTTGTAAAGTTATACCCATTTCTCCAAATGGGAAATGAAATGCATGTACCTCAGGCCTCCAACGCTCCATCAATGCAGTGATGAGGCCATGATCTAATTTAATGGGATGAACTCGGTGGACCCCATAAAATTCAGCTCTACGTAGATTCTCAATAACCCTTGGGTCTGTAAAATTTGTAGGGATATGACCATCATACCGACACGGTTCTACTTTTGCATCAATATATGTCAGGTCATTCCAAATACGGAGAGAACGATGAGCCGTGATGGTGTAAATTACCACGCAAATGCTAAGTATAAGTAATCGGAAGGGCTGTAGGTGGAAACACCTGTAACCCGGTTTGTTATTGATAATACTAGGACTATTACAAAGTACAAGCCGTGTAGGTTAATAAAAGCATGCCTCACAAATGAGGCTTTTAGGGGTATTTATAATAAAAACAAGCATGTCAAGCACGTCCTGACGTTACTGTTCTTCCGGCCGGTCAGTCTTCAGGTCATCCACCCCGGGTAGGCTTCAGGTCATCCACCCCGGGCAGTCTTCAGGTCATCCACCCGGGTGGTCTTCCAGCCATCCACCCCGGGCAGTCTTCAGGTCATCCACCCGGGTGGGCTTCCAGCCTTCTCTGCGAATGAAGTCACGATCTCACATGTCTGACCTGCACATCCACCCGATCAGTATACCGGGGTTGGTGCTAGTGGATTATATCCATCAAGGAGTCCTCCGATTCTCGTCTTTGTGGGCACCATCAAGGGCGGGAATCAAGTGTCTGAATAATTTTGAATTTTTTGAATCCTCGGGTATGGTTGGCGCGAAAGTTTTTCCGGAAATTTGGTACGCCGCCGCCTAGTCATTGCGTCGTTTCCTCTTCCTGGAGAGGGAGCGCTCCGACCGGGCCATTCACGCCACTACTTGGGCTGCGTAGAATCCATAGAAGTTCGTTGTCCAGGCACTTTCTGACCGGGAGGTTGGCATCCGGTTCTTCCAAGTGTCCCAGCAACTGATTGGTGACATTGGGATCTTTGGATTTGGGACCGGTCAGTACCATGCCTGTATGGGATCTTGAGAAACCGGGTGCGGGATTTTGACCCGGTCGTTCGAACTCTCAATCTCTTTGGTCACGGCCGAGCTGTATCTACCCGGTCTAATGCATCTCACTATTCTTTCTACTCGAGTAGAAAATAATCCACCCGGGTGGGTTTTGATAGAGCATGCCCGGGCTATGCTTCAAAGTTGATCATGTGAGTCATTTCTCCTTTCACCTGGGTGAACAAGAGCTCTAGTCCTCCGAGTGAGCAACGCAATCAATTCTTTCCTTTTATGGCCTCGGCCATGCCAACGGGAGAACATATTCTTGAAAAAAGTCCTCCGAGCCAAGTTAAGTGAATCCATCGCGACCCTGTCACTCACCCGAGTCTGAGTCTTGATCGGGTGGGCAGTTTTCTTTTTTATTTATCTTGGGTAGGTTGGTTCACCATGACCTTGTCCAGGTGAAAAATTGTTCAAGGAAAGATATCGAAGATCGGGGTAGGCCCGATGTTCCCAGTCCGACCGGGCTCTTTTTTTTTTTCCTGAAACCGATGCGCAACCGGTGTACCCAATTCGATTGGGCTCAGGCTTGTTGGAAAATATGTGCAATACTGGTGTGAGACCAGTGTACCAGTTCGACTGGGTCACATATTTTCTTTATTTTTTTTATTTATACTGCACAAGACCGGTGTGGGACCAGTGTACCAGTTCGACTGGGTCGCATTTTTTTTTTTAATATGTGCAAGACTGGTGTGAGACCAGCGTACCAGGCCGGGCCTGTGTCACATACTTTTATCTTTTTTTTTTTTTGAGTTCAATTTGATTGAACACTGGCCGGGCAGATGGGTCTGCAACCTTCCCCGACCAGTCTTACCATCTTTTCTGAAAAAGTATGGTGTTAAACCCGGGTGGTTTTGTGATGTTCAATTCGATTGAACACTGACCGGGCAGATGGGTCTGCAACCTTCCCTGACCGGTCATACCATCTTTTCTGAAAAAGTATCACTTTATTGGACATTGGCATGGTACATATCCGGTCTTAGCGGATGATAAAACGGTTGTTCAACACTATTTTCTTCTTTTTCTCCCTTCGAACTCTCTTCAAGAGCCTCTCCAAACGTTCTTCTGCTCTGTCCACCTGGTTGCTGGGTGGTTCAGCATGCATGCGCATCGCCACTCTGGGCTGGCTTTTTGGCTGGTTCTCCGCTCTAGGCACCCTGCTGTGTTGGGGCTCATTACGGAGGCAAGGGTCAAAGCGCCCGGTCTGACCGGGTCGCCTACCACCTTCTAGTCTGTAGAATTTGCCTGGCTTGGGAACCTTCACCCCCAACCGCTCCTTGGCCGGTCGGTTCTGGTTCCGCCCCTCATGTCCAGCCTCTGGAACGCTGACCGTCGTGAACCTTCCGGCTGGACGGCTTTGCCCTGCAGCTTTTTCTGGCCCTTGGGAATATCCGAGTCTTCATCCCTGCTGCGCACAGAGCGCACGCCCCCGTCGGGTGTGACCTGAGTGTGGAGCTTGTGGGATCTGCTCATCCTAGACCGAGAAGGGCCTGCCCTTTCCAGCTCCCCTGGTGGTTTTGTCGGGATGACTAGCCGGGTGGTACTGGTCGGTTGAAACGACGGGAGATGCCCCAACGTGTTAGGAAGAGATGTATTTTGAGCCAAAGCACGAGGATACATCCCAGGGATGAAAAGAGTAAATCCCCCGGGTTGTTGGAAAATGGGCATAAATTGTCCAAAGTTTTGGAGGGCCTGGTTCGGTGTTGTTTGAGTAGTGAAGGTGGTGATCATGGGGGAGAAAAGAGAAGGTAATGATGTGATTCCTCCCGGGATCAGGGTAACACACTCCGCTGGGGTGGAAGCTTGGGAAATGATGAATTCCATATTGTTGTTCGTCATGGCTTCTTTTTGTAAAGAGGTCCCACGGGTGGCGCCAATTTGATGGTGTAAATTACCACGCAAATGCTAAGTATAAGTAATCGGAAGGGCTGTAGGTGGAAACACCTGTAACCCGGTTTGTTATTGATAATACTAGGACTATTACAAAGTACAAGCCGTGTAGGTTAATAAAAGCATGCCTCACAAATGAGGCTTTTAGGGGTATTTATAATAAAAACAAGCATGTCAAGCACGTCCCGACGTTACTGTTCTTCCGGCCGGTCAGTCTTCAGGTCATCCACCCCGGGTAGGCTTCAGGTCATCCACCCCGGGCAGTCTTCAAGTCATCCACCCGGGTGGTCTTACAGCCATCCACCCCGGGCAGTCTTCAGGTCATCCACCCGGGTGGTCTTCCAGCCTTCTCTACGAATGAAGTCACGATCTCACATGTCTGACCTGCACATCCACCCGGTCAGTATACCGGGGTTGGTGCTAGTGGATTATATCCATCAAGCCGCTTGTAAATTTAATATTTCTAAACTTTTTGGTCCAGCGAGATCTCTTTGCACTTCATCCATCACACTAATACATATAAAATAAGTTATTTGTTAAATACAACTTCTGTCACTTTTTTTCTACTTTATCATACTCTCACTTATTTTCACTTTTTGAAATCATTTAATTTATAAATTGGTATATTAATAAGAAATAAAAATTTCTAATTAAAAAACTACGTCAAAAGTTTTAAAAGACAAGAGGTGACAATAATCTTTTATTTTATCAAATACTTAATGAATTGCATAAATAAACTTAAGTTATCGAAAAAAAAGAAAAAAAATTGTAATAGAAATGGGAATGGTGGGACTTTTTAATAATTAAATAGCTAATGAAACAAAAAAAAGATAAGTAAAACACTACATACCTTCCAAAAGAAGAAGACCTTCTTTTACTCTTTTGGATTCTTAAATCTTGTAATCTAAAATATATTTTTTTGGCTATATTATCATATATAGAGAATTGTAGAGGAAGAAAACTTAAATGAGAAAAGAACCTAACTTTGCTATTTAAGGATGGATACATACGGATACAACTATTATAATGCATTAAAAAACCATTCTCACAGGCCTAAAGTTGGAATCTCCTACAAAAGTGAAAAACTTTTTCAGAAAAATTGGGATGTTGAATCCCGTTTTTTGTAGGCCCTATTAAAAAAAAAATTTCGGGATGTTGAATCCCAATCTTCCCTCTCAGGAATTCAATCCTACAATCAGGAATTTATTCCCAAAGTTTTTCCTACTGCGGGAAACTACCCATATAGCTAGGGGTGGCAAAAAAACCGAACTAGCATGGTACCCTACCAAATCGTAATGGTATCAAACCATTTATAGTGTTTTTATATGAGATTGATTTTTTTATCACGAACTGAAACCGAACCGATACCAAATAGGACGGGACCGTGATACATATATTTTAAACCAATTATCACGGACCGAACCGTTCAATGCTATATACGGAGTATGTATCTCAAATAGTTATGGAGTATTTGTCTACTTCGTATTTTATTATTAATTTTTAAACTCTCTCATTATTATTGTTGTTATTATATATATCATTACTATTAGCATTATTTTTTTTATAGTTATTAGTATTCCGATATCATATGAATTGGGAAAAAAATTGTTTTTTAACTTTGGACTCGTTATCTTTTATCCTTTATGTCTTGATTCGTTTAAATTTGAAACCAATACTTTTATTTAACAAACTTGTGTTTTTTATACAAATTTATACATTAAATTCAATATTCTTTGAGTAATGTACATTCATTTTTTGGCACGGTTTGAGCATGGGTATGGTATTGTACCATTCCGTTTCAAAACGGAATGGTACCGAATGGTTTTGGAGTTCATCTCATGCCGATACTGAACCGTTTCAATAAGAGCGGACCGCGCCCACCTCTAGATATACTGGAGTTTGGCTATTTTCTGTTCACCTCATTGTCTCATTTTTTAAATTTCTGATCTGACTTGGTTTGATTTTATCTGATAGGATCTGATTTGATTGGATCTAATCTTATTTAATTTGATCCGATTTAGTTTGATCTGATCTGATTGGATCTGATCTAATATAAATTCGATTAAAATTAAAAATATTATTATCATAATGGTAATAATAGTAATAAGAATAGTTATAATAATAATAATATATAATAATAATAATACTGTTAATAATATTAATAATAGTAATAGAAATAATAATAAAAATATTGGTATTAAAATCAATAATACTAATAATAATAATAATAATAATAATAAATATAATAATAATATGAGTAATCATATTCATAATAATTATAATTATAATAATCATAATAGTAATAATTATAATAAAAATAGTCATAATAATAATAATAATAATTAAAGTAATAGTAATAATGATAATAATAATAATAATAATAATAATAATAATAATAATTAAAGTAATAGTATTACTAATAGTAATAGTAATAATAGCAATAATAATAGTAATAATAATAATAATAATAATAATAATAATAATAATAATAATAATAATAATAACAACAATAGCAATAATAGTAGTGGTAGTAATAATAATGGAAATAATAATAATAGCAACACTAATAATGTTATTAATATTAATAGTGGTAATAATAGAAATAATAATAATAATAATAATAATAATAATAGTAATTATAATTATAATTATAATTATAATTATAATAATAACATTAATTTTGTTTAAAACTAGTCTGATCTGATCTAATTTAATCTAATTTTAATAAGAATAAGCAATAAGCAAAAAAATAAGTTGAACGGAATGATGTCTTAATAGAGTGGGATGTTTCAGGGTGCTTATTAACTAGATTAAATATTCTTTTCTGAGTTAAATGTTTTAAAATAGAGGTAAATCATTAGGGAATATTTTTAATGGATGATGGATAATTTTATATATAATCTGGTCAAATTCAAATTAAGAAAAGATTGGCGTAAAAATAAGTATGTATGACCTACTTTTTTTAATTTATAAGTATAGAGAAATATGACATTACATAAATAATAAGTGAAGAACAACTTATAAGCAGTTTTGATTAGTTTAAAAACACATATAAAAACTTGCTAATATCTCGACAATACTAGGATGGAACTAGTTTCAAGCCGATTCTCAATCCAATTTCCGATACGGTACATTTTTTAATTTTATTTAAACTAATTTAACATTATAAAAAATATTTTCTTGGAAAAAAACTCAAAAAACTAAAGACTATAAACTAAAGTAATAAAGTAATCAAATTATTAAAAATTTCAATATATGAAAATTAATGGCTCAAGACTCTAGTTACATTTTACATATTACACTTTAAGTTTAACTACAATATTACATAAGTCATGTAAAAAAACAACATTACATAAGTAATTAAGTTAATAATATTTAATACTTCAATTGCAATATTCGTTTCAATTTCCGTTTCTTTCGGGGGTTTTAGCTCCCGTGAAGTGTTGTTCATTTAGATTGTAACTTGCGTCTTGCATTCGACGTCAGGCTAATAAGCAAACAAGTATCTCGAGCAATTTGCCACTTAGGTTGTACGATAGTTGCTCAATGTGTTTCTACCAAACTAAACTATGTTAGAAAGTATGGCCAATGCTAAATGGGGTGAATAGCATTGTAAAAAATGATTATAAAATTTTGCAAAGATAGTAAATTTGTTAGAAGCGTAGGAGCGAAAATAAGGCAGTGAAGAAAAGAGTGTAAAGATACAACAACTCATATAATGCGTATAAGAGTTACCAAAACAATCGGTAAATGATAAATGCACTCCACATTTGTTAATTGCACTCCACTTCTTTATTTTATGGCTAAAAGTAAACAAACATGCCCTTTATAATTTTTTAAGGAGTATATCTTGTTAGACGCCTCGCACACTTCTAGAGGGGGGTGAATAGAGGTGTTGCCCAAAAGACCAGTTTTTTTTTGCGCGAAAACGTTCTTCACGAATATTCAATAAAAAACAATGCACCACAAACAAAATAAAGTGAAGGATAAGAGCAATGCACACACGATATATACTGGTTCGGCCTAAATTCCTACATCCAGTCCCCGAAGCAATCGTGCCCAGGCCTTCACTAACCTGTCAAACTTAACGGAGTTTGACAATCTGAATACAACTCGAGAACTTGATTTCACAAGCCTCTTATCTTACCACCGAAGTTTTGATTTCACAGCACTCGGGATTTCTTCCACCTAACGTTTGATTTCACAAACCGTTAGGATTTCTACCACTTGGTGTAATCCCAACACCAAGAATACAAATCACTTACAATAAAGTAAGAAAAACAAACCGCAACCGAGTAATTCTCCCAACACGGAGTAGATTGTTGCAAATACAATGAAGTCCTTTAGAATATGGCAATATCTCTCAAAGACTCAAGCAATGAGGAAAAACTCAAGCAAGAACTGATTTAGCAATCAAAACAATTGCCTTGCTTGGATATAAAGAGGGGATTGAGTAGAATCTCTTTGGATATTCAAAGGATATGTTCTTCAAAGTGTTCTAAGTGTTCTTATGAAGATAATCACGAAAGTAGGTAGTTTATAGAAGGTAGGGAGTGGATAGGGATGAAAATCATTCAAAAAACTAGCCGTTTGGTTGTTGAAACTGTCGACTTATTCGAATAAGTCAAGAACTGAAGAAATACGTAATATTAAATCTCAATGATCTACAAGTGTTCCACCTCCCGTATATATATAGATGGAGGGCTACATGAATAAGGTAAGTATTTAATGTAGAGATCCTATACAAGACAACTAGCATAAATATACAATATTAAATATGTAAATATTTAAATGCTTCCGGCTACGTTGGTGAAGGTCGTATCCCAAGGTTTTGCCGGAAATCAGAAAAGAGAAGTGTTGGAAGTCCTTTCGTGAAGATGTCAGCGAACTGTGAGGACGAAGGAACATGAAGAACTCTAACTTGGCCCAGTGCGACTTTATCTCTGACGAAGTGGATGTCAACCTCAACATGCTTTGTGCGCTGGTGCTGAACTGGGTTAGATGATAGATAGACAACACTGATGTTATCACAGAAAACGAGTGTGGCTCGACGAAGGGGTAGCTGTAGCTCTAGGAGTAGATTCCGGATCCAACTGGTTTCAGCAACGGCATTAGCGACTGCTCTGTATTCGGCTTCGGCACTCGAGCGTGAGGTAGTGGCCTATCGCTTTGAGGACCATGAGACGAGATTATCACCAAGGAAAACACAATAGCCTGAAGTGGAGCGCCTGGTGTCAGGGCAGCCAGCCCAATCTGCATCTGAATATGCCTGAAGGTAGTCAGTGGGTGATCGTGAGAGTGTGATTCCATGAGTGACTGTACCATGGAGATAGCGGAGAACTCGCTTTAACGCAGTGAGGTGTCCCGTCCGTGGGCGATGGAGGTGTAAACAGAGCTGCTGCACAGCATATGTAAGATCGGGACGAGTAAATGTGAGGTACTGTAGGGCTCCAACAATGGAGCGGTACAGAGAAGGATCCTCTACTGGGTCGCCCGTGTTTGCAGACAGCTTCCCCTTTGTATCGACTGGCGTTGAGACAGGCTTACAAGAGACCATACCTGCACGTTCTAGGATTTCATGAGCAAACTGAGTTTGATGTAAGAAGAGGCCTCCTGTGGTACGCTGAACATTGATGCCCAGAAAGAAATTAAGTTCCCCCATGTCACTCATGGCAAACTCCCCTTTCAACCTTTGTGTAATCCTCTGAAGCAAGTTGTTGGAAGATGCAGTGAGAATAATGTCATCAACATAGAGAAGAAGATAGGCCCTGTCCTGGCCACGAGAATAAACAAAGAGTGAGCTATCGGTCTTGCACCCATGAAATCCAATCATCCTGAGGAAACCGCCAAAGCGCAAATACCAAGACCGGGGGGCTTGTTTTAACCCATATAATGCTTTCTTGAGTCGACAAACATAGTGTGGGCGAGAGGGATCCTGAAATCCAGATGGCTGACTTGCATACACTGTTTCCTGTAAATGTCCATGAAGAAAAGCATTTTTCACATCCAACTGATGAATGGGCCAGCCACGTGAGAGTGCGATGCTGAGGACAATGCGAATGGTGGCGGGCTTGATGACAGGGCTGAAGGTCTCACCGTAGTCGACACCAAAACGTTGATTGAACCCTCGGACAACCCAACGAGCTTTGTACCTGGACAGATCACCTGTAGGGCCAAATTTATGACGAAAAAGCCATTTTCCAGATATAATGTTTTGGTTAGGGGAGGGTGGTACTAGTTCCCATGTGTTATTCTTTATCAAAGCATTAAATTCATCACACATTGCATTATACCAATTGGGATCCTTGAGTTCACTACGATAGGTTGGGGGGAGGGGGGAAATGTGGGATGTAGTGTTGAGGTTTAAAATCTGCCTCGGACGAGTGATACCGAATTTTGACCGGGTGGTCATGTTATGGGTATTTTGAGGGAGTTCAGGTGTAGGGTTCTCGGTACGGGTGAGGTTCGGGAGTGGTTGGGCTTCGGTCGGGTTTTGAGCCGGGGATTGAGATGGGTTTGGGTGGACAGTGGGCTGGGAGGGATTCTGTTGAGAGATGAGGGGGCAGTCGGGTTGGGTTGTATGTGGACTAGGTTGTGGGTGTGTGGGAATGGACAGGGATGGGTGGTGGTGATTTAGGTGATAGGGGATGGAGTCCTCCATGGAGTCAAGAAAGTGGAAATCCTCAGGTGTGGGCGAGTGGGTGAAAGGGAAGGTAGACTCATCGAAGATGACATGACGAGAGATAATTATTTTATGCGTGGCAAGGTCGAGACATCGGTAGCCGCGTTGATTAGTAGGGTAGCCCAAGAAGACGCAACGAGCTGAGCGGGGGGACAACTTGTGAGGTGCAGTGGCGGTGGTGTTGGGATAACACAGACATCCGAAGACACGAAGGTGAGAGTAGTCTGGGCGGAACCGAACAGTGCCTCATGCGGGGTACGGTTTTTAAGGGTGGTGGTGGGCAGGATGTTGAAGAGATAGCAGGCCATATTTAAGGCCTTGACCCAATAGGAGGGAGGAAGTTGGGCTTGGAAAAGGAGGGTACGAACCGTGTTATTGATGGTACGGATGGTGCGCTCAGCTCGTCCATTCTGTTGACTAGTATGAGGACAAGAAAAGCGAAACAAAATACCAAGTGAATTAAAAATGTTTTGTAGCGGGGAGTTTCGATATTCTGTCCCGTTGTCACATTGTACTGCTTTAATTGTTGTGTTAAATTGATTTTTCACATAGGCAATAAAGCTGGTGAGATGGGAGAATGCATCAGACTTATGACGTAAAGGAAACACCCACAGATAATGTGAAAAATCATCTAATAGAAGCATATACCATTTAAACCCAGTAACACTAAGAACAGGAGATTGCCATAAATCTGTATGTAATAATTGAAAAGGAAACATGGAAACACGACTAGACGCAGTAAAAGGAAGGCGAACATGTTTGCCTAGTTGACACGCATGACATAAAGAGTGCATAAATTGTTTATTAAATAAATGGGATAGACTGGGGACTCCATGAAGGACTGCAGGGCTGGGGTGGCCCAGACGACGGTGCCAAGTTTCAGCAACGGAGGCAACGTTGACATGGGCGGCTGGATCTGGGGGGCGCAGAGGATAGAGTGGGCCGTCATTATTGGACCGATAGATCACGACTCCCGTCCGAGGATCCTTCACAGAAAAACCATGTGAGTCAAATTCAACGGTGCAGTTGTTATCACGGGTGAATTGTTTAACGGAAATAAGGTTATGAATAATGTGAGGGGATATGAGGACATTGTTGAGGGAGAGAGGTGGGGAGGTGGAAAAAGTGTGTGTGCCAGTTGCCGTAGTGCGAACTTTAGAACCATTGCCAACAGTAATAAATGTGGGAGAATTTAAAGTTTGAGAATTAACATGAGAAATAGTACCTGGATCAGATGCAATGTGGTGAGATGCCCCGGTGTCCATGAACCACGTGGGTTCGCGGAGAGTCAAGGTGTCAAATTGGTGAGTGAGGGCTGTTGGGGTTTGGGTGTGAGGGCTGTTTGGGTTGAAAACCACAGTGGGCTGGGCTGGGGCGTATGGGGGGCTGTACGGGTAATGGGCAGGGGG
>OOIL02003144.1:1509029-1538860 GCA_900332095.2 Cuscuta campestris
GAATATAGTTTAATTAGTTAAACTAGAATTCATTTAAGGGTTGACAAATATTAAAGTGATTGGCCTTAGACTAAGAATAGTTTAAGGATACTGTTGAATGACAAATGATGAATATACATGTTGGATGATTGAATAATGAATGTTAACAATTGAATATTGATTATTGAATATCTGAACTGAACATTATGTGCATGATATCAAATGGTTGATTATGAATTGAGATTCAATTTATGTGGATGTTCGACGCATTAGATATGCTTACTCAGCTTTACCGCTGAGCGTGTAGTGTGTTTTATTTGCTACACGCAGGTCAATAGATTGATGTGACGTGATCCTGGAGGCAGACGGAGGCGAGATAGTCGGAATGGATGTGATGGTTTTGAACGAAAGAATATAAATAAATTATGTTTGTGATTATGATTTGTTAAGCTTCCGCAATATTGAAAACTCTGTACTGTTTATGATATGAAAAATATTATTATGATAAATAAAAGTGTTTGAAAAGTTTTAAATTTTACAATTACCAAGTTAATACTTTAGTCCGAAAGGGGCTGCAGACCTGGACGGATTAGGGTGTTACACGTTCCTTCCACCGATGCTCAAGTCCCTTCTTCACGGACAGATATGAACTTGTTGTAGCTTTGATTCTTAGCCTTGATGCACAATATGATGATGATGTTTTTTCACCCTTTTGTCATTATCAAAACCTAAAAGATAATGGGCAAAGGACATTGCAAAAATATATATTCATGATAGCACATTGTCCAACGTATCTTTCCAATGCCAACGTAGGATTCTTCAAAATAAAAATTTGGAGTTCTAGCACAAAAAATAGTATGATCAAAGATACTAAATAAGTTTTGCAAATACTGATCTAGTTTAAAAAAAGGAACATGATAAAAAAAGGTTCAAAAATCATGCTCTGTCTGGTTAAATGACCTCTTAGCTACTTCTTCTTTAGACCAGTCAAATTTTTTGTCAATGTCTTCATAAGAATTTTCATAAACCTGCATAAATAATTTTATCATGTAATCAAAATCAAATTAAAGCAGGTTACGTGTCATTACTTCTTAATGCAAAATGTCACAATTTCTTCCTAGCTTTCTAATGGGAGTATAGTTAGAAAATACCAACCTTCATCGACTTACAAAATCCAAAAGCTAGTACAAAAATAATTAAGAACCTGCAAAACAAAATAAAGATATAATTAGACAAATGTGTTAAAAGATAAACATAGAACTTATACATAAAACACTTTAAATTACCATTTACTTCAGTCCCTTGGTTGTACATGACCGGATATTATGTCCAATCTCACCACATTTACTACATCTTTGATTTCTCTCAACAATTTCAAACTCTGAGCTATCTCGTTGAGTAGAACTAACATCTCTTCTTTTTTTGAGTGTGAAGGACGTCCTCTACGAGGATTAATATTTGGCTCTTGAACCTTTAAAGACAATGGTTCATCAACAATTTGAGCAATCTGCTTTTAGGTTTCGAGTTTTTGAGACAAAGGCATCTTTTGATACTATACTTTTCTTGCAGATTCATAAGAAAATTGTCGAATTGATCATCACGGTAACATGTTTCTCTGTCAATATTTTCAAAAGACCTACCATCAATTCTCCACTGCGAATGTATATCACCCAGATCTATTCTTCCATTCAAGTTCTCTCTTAATTTATATGCACAAGGGAGACCATGGTACTTTAAAAACGTCCTCTGCACTCATCTAGCACTTTATCAGAGGATGCCAATTTATATTGGCTTAAAAGTTTTTCAAGCGCATGTTTAGAGACATTTCCAAGAAGCCCACAAAACAAAGGAACACGAAAACCATGTGATGTGCGAATTCTTTCACACTCAAGTTTTATCTTGATTTCTTTTACTTGATTTTCAATGGCAAGACAAACTTTTGTTTTTACCTCGCGAAGATTACCCGTTGATACTTGAAGATACTTTTTGAGTGTTGAATGAGCACCCTCTGCTTTTGAACTTGAATGATTTCCAAAATGCAAATGTCTTTCTGTCCATGCAAACACAAATTTTTCTTTGTATGTAAGCCAACTGTTTCTGATATATTCAATGGCCAATGGCTTCTCTTTTATGATGCTCAATTAATAAACTTCATTTCTCATTGAAGCTAAGTTCGTCAACAGAATATATCACATCATTCCAACTTGACAAAAACTCATCAAAATCTTCGCCTTTCTCAAAAAATTTCTTGCATTTAGCAAGCACATTCTTTTGTATATGACATACACAAAGAAGATGTATAGTTTGTGGAAAGACTACCTTGATGGCATTCATTAATGCCAACTCTCTGTCACTAACAATAACCAAAGGAAAATTCTCAACACCTAAGATTTTTTTAAATCTTTCGAGAGCCCATATGTAATCTTCTTCTTCTTCCTTCTGCATGAACACAATGCAAGAGAAGAATGATGTATTAAAACTTGATATCCCAAGAATATCAAGAAGAGGCATGTTTTATTTATTCGTCTTGTATGTGCAATCCATGATAAACACATAAGGAAAGTTCTTTGTCAACACCATTGAGCTAGGATGTATGAAAAATAAATGCGTTAAATGATCACTTTCATCACGCTCAATGTCAAAAATGAATCCACCATCACCTAGCTCCTCAAATAATGCTTCAATCATGGTACGCCCTCCCAAATTTTCTTTTTTTTATCTTAGCTCTTGCATTGTATATAGTTCTTGAATTTGCTTGAAGATTCAGATTCCTTTTACGAAGTGCAGACATAATTTCCCTAGGTGCTGAGCCAGCCATGGATAATGTTTTTACAATCTGCATCTCATCGTTTGAAAATCTACGACACATAGGATGTCCAGACATGTCCTTAGAACGCTCATGATTGTGTGATAAGTTCTTAATCTCTATCACCCAAACACTTCCTTTTCTCTTTCCCCATACCTCAAACGGAGAATTTATGAGACGACTACTGGTAAATCTTTTTCTCTTATCTGCAGAAACAGTGACACGGTGTGTTCCACCTCTATCACAACCAAAAATCACATAATAATTTGGTTTAGGTTTTCTTATAACCGCCACATATCCTTGTTCTAAAGCAGTTTCTTTGACATAATTTTGAAGCTCAACACGACTCTCAAATTGTGTGTACACGAACCCAAAAAAGCATTTGATTCATTGTTTGTGTGGGATATGTCACCTGTAAAAATTAATTCTACTTAGAGTTTATAACCATATAGAGTGAGTTAAAACACTTTAAAACCAAGTCACCTTTGATTGTTGAGGAAAATCTACCCATTAATTTTTGAGAAAGTAAGAGCAAATGGGGTTATTAGAGAAGGAAAATGAATAAATTTAAAAAAAAAGACAAATCGAAACATAAAAGAACAATAATCTTCAAAGTGCTTGTTAGATATTAAAACTATTTTCACTTAAAACATGTGAAATTCAATTTACAAACCAAATTAAAATTTGACTTTAAATCTTTCCAAAATACATAGTATTGCACAACTAAACCTAAGCACTTATATACAGAATTATCCTTCAAGTAAGATATAGCATCACACCAAATAATTATTGTATTTACTACACCATAAATTCATAAAATAAAATTAATTAAGTATAATTAATTATAAATAAACTAACCTCCAACAATGAATTCTTGACATATTTCTTCTAAGCTCTTGTTTTTGATGAGATTTATTATGCTTTCTAAGTGAGATTGGTCATCCAAATGATTTCAGTGAGACTCAACATCCATCTCGGAAAAAAAAGAAGAGGAAGAGGGATGAAAATTGAAAGAAGATAAACCAGTGGAGATGAAGAGAGTGGGTGAAATGTGGTGGGGTGAATAAGGATAAGATGCTAAGGTATCAATAGTTGAAAGGGTAATTTTGGCATTTAATTAAAAAGTGGAGCGCAGATAACTTTGTTGCAGCGCTAATATCAGCTTCCAAAACTATCTAAGGAAATACAACTCTACAAGGAAACACATTAATAAAAGAATATATACAAAATATATTCTAATAACAATGCATTACTAACTTGCTCTTTTACTAAACCATTAAACTAGAGAACTACAAAACAAATGGCACATCCCACTCGTGATTTTACAGCACAATTACAACTTGTAAAATCAGATTCAGGCCCACAAGGTTGCAATAACTACCTACCTTTGGGATACCTTAGTCCCACACTCGTCGTACCAACAAACACTAAACATAATACCTTAGTTCCATACGGCCATACTTTACTTCTACTTCATCACCTTTTTCATCCTTGTCTAAGTGGTCAAATGTGCGCATAGGCATTGCAATACCTTAGAGTTTTCCATTTTAAATCTCTTTAACAACTCCTTGCAATATTATTTAGATTAACAAATTAAATGAAATTTGCTTCATTTGTTTCACCTGTAAGCCGAAGAAGAAATTAAGCTCACACATCACAAACATCTCAAATTTATTTTTCATCATTTCCTAAATTCCTTGCACAAATATTCATTAGTTACACCGAATATAATGGCATTTACATAAAATTGAACAAAAAATATAATATTGTTTTTATTCTTGATAAAAAGTATGGTGTCAACCTTCCCCTTTTAAATCCATTGTCCAAAACAAACTTGCTCAAACGTTCGTACCAAGTCCAATGAGCTTGTTTGAGACCATAGAGTGCTTTCTTAAGTTTGAAGACATGAGTTGGAAATTCAAAGTCTTCAAAACTCGGGGGTTGTTCGACATACTTTCCTCTTAAATAAAACCTTTCAGGAGGGCACTTGTAACATTCATTCGGTGCATAAGTTTCTTTAAAATGAATGCATTCTTTTTAATTGTGACCTCTAGCTACAAACCAAGCTTGTTTTAGTGATGATGAAATCATTTTTGTCAATTTTGTTATGAAATGCCCATTTTGTAGCAATTACTGTATGATCACCGAGTCTTGCTACCAAATCTCAAACATCATTTTGTTTGAATTAGTTAAGCTTCTTTTGTGTTGCAAAGGTCTAATGTTCATCATTAATTGCTTTTGAGATGATTGCTGGTCCAATTTGAGAAATAGAAGCCATGTGCTTAATTGTGTTCCTAATAGAGTTTTGAGTACTTAACACACATTCTCAACATCAGTAATTACATTGTCAAGTGGGTGATGTCTAGATGTTTTCCATTCATTAGGAGCTCATTTTCTTCTTCCTTTATGAGTTTTTCCTTTTTGATGTTCACCTCCAATTTTTTTGAATCTAATTCTCAACTTTCGTCAAGTTGTTTCATCCATAGTCCTCATCATTGTCTTGGAGATAAATTTTCTCTAAAGAATCTACTAGGGGTGGGTTCGGTTTTAACGGTTCGGTTTTTACCTAAAGCCAAAGACAGAACGGAAGGCATTTTGGCGGTGCGGTTCGGTTCGGTTTTGTATAAAAAAAAAGAGAAAACCAATCGCTATACGGTTCGGTTTTTAGCGGTTTGAATTTCGGTTTTTTTCAATTCTTTCGGTTTTTAAAAAATTTAATTTAAAAGTAAAATAATATTTTAGGTAGAGACCTATTATTATATATATATGCCAAACAATCGATAGAGAGTAAAGTTTGCAAACCTACAAGGAAAACATTAAATAAACTACAATTACAAGCAAAAAAAAACTGGGAGAAATGTAGTAATTTGCAGTAAAAAACTGTAAAAATGCATTAGCTGCCAGAGAGCCTGAGAGTTTCATCACAGCCACCAACACAGCATGCCACGAAATGGAAACACACAACATAAAATATGCATAATTAAAAACAAATGAAAACATTCTTTCAAAAAACTTAGCCTTAACAGTTAACACTCCATGAAAAGGATTGGCTATTTATCTTCACCAGTGTTGAATTTTAGACCAAAATGGAACCAATGAAGGGATGCCCTATAGTAATCCTATACCATTATATCCAGTTTAGTTCTACTCCGTGTCTCCGTCAATCAGGCAAGAATTTGTTGATTTTATTTATTTTAATAAATTTCATTATATGGATTAAATTAGGAATGTAGAGAAGCTTGTGGAGGCCAAGGCCTTAAAAGTGAGAATTGTATAGAACAAAGAAAACTTCTGTGCTCCTTCAAAAAAAACTTCTGTGCAAATTGAAGCCAAAATTTGGGATTTATACAAAAAAAATTTAAGAACAAAGAAAACTTCTGCAAAATATGAGAGTTATACAAGAGAAAACTTCAATTCCTAGAATGATTTGATAAAAAAATTAAAGAACATATGATTTCATACCTTCTTGGTTAGATGCTTCAATCTTGGACAAAAATTGAAGATTCTCGTCAATCTTGGACTGTGTCACTGCGATGGCGGATGGTGGAAGAGCACAGGCTGCACAGCGAAGTGTTGGACTGCGGCTCAGCCGTCACTGCTATTCAAAAACTTCGTCTGCGTCTCTGGCTCTCTGTGATTCGGAACTCGGAAGTCGGAACAGTCGCAAGTGTTGGACTCCGTATCAGTCGTCTCTGACTCTCTGCCTGAGGATTTGAAGATTTGAGATTTTGAGGAGTCTGACTATTGACCGTAAACCTAAAAGGTATAATAAATACTATTCGGTCTACAGCGGTTCGGTTCGGTTTTAAATACCCAAAACCGAAACCGAAACCGAATTCAATCGGTTCGGTTCGGTTCGGTTTTTTGAGTTCGGTTTCGGTTTTCACGGTACGTTTTTTTTGGTATTGTTCGATTGATTTCAGTTTAGTTTTCGGTTTTCGGTTTTCCGGACCCAGCCCTAGAATCTACAAGGTCATCAAAAATATCATTTCTCACTAAGCGAACATCAATCTCGGCAAGCACAACATGAGGTGATTCCTCAATAGTCAAAGTACATTTATTAAAAACTCTATTGGTCTAGCCTTACGTACTATGCAATGAATAACCATGAAATATTTCTCAAATAGATTTTGCATAATATTTATCCATGTTATTTTCCCCATTATTATGAACAAAATATTTCCATCCTAAGACTCGAAGATGGGAAATATTTAGCTTTCTTTCTTTGTATAATTTCTAAAGAATTATCTTGAGTATCGATCTAATGACGGATCGATTTAATGTTGAAATGTTTGGCATTTTTAATAGGCATTAAATGGACTCACTTGGGTATATTTGTCAATAGGTCCAATAACGGTTTTAACCGTTAATTAATGGACGTGTGTTCTCTTAAATGAGATAAATGTTTTGATAATTTATATGGAAAAAATGGTAGAGGGTGAATGAGAAATTGATTCTAAGAGTTAACCCGTTAATAGAAGAATATGATAAGGATTGCAATTTTTTGCAATTTTACTGAACCAATCTTCTATTATTAATTTTACGTATTGTTTAAAAGTAGTACATTTTTACGGAGTTAACTGAGCATTAATCTCCAATTGTACGGGACAAATTTTAAACGGAGCGTAGCGTAACGGACGTGTTAATGGCTAATTAATCACCATTAACACGCCATTAGTGTGCCACAAATGCCATGGTTTAATACTAAGACTTAATAGTGTGTAAATTACATTTTTTAAATGGCTTGGTTATAAAAGTCAAAGGGGCTCCTCATTGTTGTGGGGTGTTTTCATGCGTGAGTAAGGAAAAAAAAGGAAAAATACTTTCTTATTTTTTAGAGAGAGCTCCAGATTTTCTGCCGAATTTCCGGCAATCCCCTTCAAAGTTTTTGGTCGCCAATGTTCATAAGTTGTTCTTGTTTGTTGGTGTGTGGTTGGTCATTACAATCTCCACACACGATAGCGGTTTTATCCTAGGAGGAGAGTGCCCACATTTTTCCGGTACGATGGGCGGGCATTACTACCTTAAGGACAGCTCTGGCGACTCCGCTGTCCTTCCACGGTGTTTTGTTTAGCAGGTTCAGTTCATAAAGACCTCGCTGTATTCTGCCCTAGGCCATAATGTCTTCGCTGGTGGTCTGGTTCAAGCCTTAATGTCCTCGCCACTGCCCAGTGACCTCGCTGCCTCACACAGTGTCTTCGTCCCAGACTTTCTGCTTCAGCCCAGTGCATAATGTCCTCGCTGTCCAGTGCATAATGTCCTCATACAACAAGGCCTTTTGAAGATATAGAAGTTTATTTTTCAACTTTGTTTATTTTGTAATATTCTGAATAAGTTATAAATTTAAAATTTCATTTATTTTTATTTTCCGAGGCCGTTTATCTTCCCCGTCTATTGTAATCCGTATGATAATTGTAACAATCTTAAGGTAGTAGACATATCCATGCACGATGGCGGATATGGACGATTTCGGTTTTGACGCTCACACGGGAAACGGGAGTAGTTCCAAGACTCCGGTTATGAACGTTTCGGCTGGATTGGGTGGTTCTATTGGGCAGACCACTCTGATCAACGTTCCTTTCGGATCGAGTGCGGCCGTGGGGTCCACTCTGATCCTCACCTTCGTTGGATCGATCACGACTATGGGGTCCGCTCCGGTCACCTCGTTTAATGGACCAACCGCGGCTATGGCCGCAATGGTCATCCTACTCGCACTGAATATGGCTTCGGCCATACCAGTCATTCCCTCACTTGGACCGAACACGGATGTCTTCACATCCGCACTGGTCGGACATCCTACTGTCATGCTGCTTGCGAATTCTGTCAAAGAACCGGCAAAGTTCATAGGTGTTGGCTTCAAAATATGGCAGCAAAGGATGTTATTTTAGCTGACCACCCTCAACCTTGCAAGGTACTTGAGGGAGGATCTCCCTGTTGTGGGGGAGAACGCGGACGAGTCAACAGTTCAAGGCAAGGAGGCATGGATAGCGAATAACTATACGTGTCTTAACCTTATCTTGAATTGTTTGAGTGATGCCTTATACGCTGTTTATAGCACGGCTACATCCGCAAAGGAGTTATGGACTACACTATCCAACAAATACCAGGCCGAGGACGCCGGTGCAAAGAAATTCGTTGTTGGTAAGGTTTTATATTTTAAGATGGTGGATTCCAAACCCGTGGTCAGTCAAGCTGAAGAATTGATCCTCATTTATAATGAGTGCACTGACAAGGGAATGGGAGTCAGTGAGGCATTCCAAGTGGCGACGATTATTCATGTGCTCCCTCCGGCTTGGGATGAGTTCTGGAGCTATCTCAAGCTCAAACGGAAAGAAATGACTCTAGAACAGTTGCTTGTTCGTCTCCGGATCCGTGAACAGGGTCTCACTCGCGAGAAGAAAGTAGCTGTTGCTAAGGCCAATGTGGTGGAGCATCCACCCAAAGAAGGTTCTTCCAAAGGGCTCAAGCCAAATAAGGACAAGAAGAAAATTGGTGCTAAAGAGGGCGTCGCGAAGACTATGTTCGTGGGGAAATGCTACAACTGTGGCATTACGGGCCACCGCTCTTCAGAGTGCTGCAAGAAGCCTTAGAAGAAGAAGCAGAAGAAGGAAGAAGCTCTCTGCTCGAAGCTAGATGCTATGGATCTTTGTGCGGTCGTAACATAGGTTAACTTGGTCGGGTCTAACCTAAAGGAGTGGTGGGTTGACACTGGAGCCACTCGTCATATCTGCTCCAATCAGACTTCTGGCGACAAGGTGTGGATGGGCAACTCCGCCCAATCTGAGGTTCAAGGCGTGGGCAAAGTGAAGCTCAAGATGACATCCGGCAAGGAGCTCACGCTGAATGATGTGTTGTATGTTCCAAACATACGGAAAAACTTGGTGTCAAACTCACTATTGAACAAACATGGATTTCGCATAGTGTTCGAGTCTGATAAGCTAATCTTGAGCAAAAAAGGCTCAGTTCGGGGCTACCCCAAAATATGTGGGGGGGGGCTATTTTATCTAGCAATTATTTGTTAAATAAAATACCCCGAAAAAAACTCGATAAGACTCCTTACGAGTTGTGGTATAATAGAAAACCTTCCTATAAATACCTGAAAGTGTGGGGGTGCCTTGCAAAAATTTTCGCACCACCACCAAAGAAAATAAAGATTGCTCCAAAGACCGTTGATGGAATCTTTATTGGCTACAGTGGTAGTGCGTATTGATTCTTAGTGTATAGGTCTGATAATCCAGAAATACATAAGAACATGATAATGGAATCGAGGAATGCAACATTCTTCGAAAATATATTTCCGTTAAAGTCGAGGGAAGGAGCAAGTTTGTCCAAACGTTCACATGATGAAATGTTGAACAATGGTTCCTCGGATCAGTTTAATACAAGTTTAATTGATGAAACCGAAATAGAGACTAAACTAAGACGAAGTAAAAAGACACGGACTAAGAAGTCCTCGTTGTATTCTGCCCTAGGCCATAATGTCTTCACTGGTGGTCTGGTTCAAGCCTTAATGTCCTCGCCACTGCCTAGTGACTTCGCTGCCTCACAAAGTGTCTTCGTCCGCGTGCATAATGTCCTCGCTGTCCAGTGCATAATGTCCTCATACAACAAGGCCTTTTAAAGATATAGAAATTTATTTTTCAACTTTGTTTATTTTGTAATATTTTGAATAAGTTATAAATTCAGAATTTCATTTATTTTTATTTTCTGTGGCCGTTCATCTTTCCCGTCCGTCGTAATCTATACGAGAATTGTAACATTTAATACGTAGCTCGCGATATTCATAACATCCACCCAATAATACTTAGGAAGTTTTACCTAATTAAGCAGAGTTTTTGCCATCAACTTAAGACATCGATTTTTACGTTCCGCCATATGGAAGCTTACCTGTCAAATATCAATGACATGCGGACACTCCACATGCCAATTTTTATTACACATTGTCAAATTTTTAGAAGATTTAGAAGATTGATTATCATATTTTATACATAAGGAAATTATTATTCGTTGTCGTAGAATAAATGAATTCATATAAGCAACACCAAACAATATCTAAAATTAGAAAAATATGTTTTTTTTTTAAATTTTTTTGGTCAAAGCATGTAAAAGTGTATTGGATGGTGTGCAAAAATAAAAGTGGACAAATACTTTAGGACGGAGGGAGTATCTAGAAACTATTTTTTTTTATCTAAGGGATATTGCCACAGTGTCATGCTATTCTTGTCTTCTTATGTGGCATTTAAAAAAACATGGTAACACCATCTCATACCAATAAAAAAAATACGTAATAGTCTACAAGTTTGCAGATCATATTGCGTTTCCTCTCGGACCAAGACATTAAAAATATGTCAAAATAGGACTTTCATTTTTTTATTCCTGAAATAAGACTTACATTACCAAACATGGTTATATATTACCAAAAAAGTATAGTAATGTGCACATGTACAGTGCCACATTATCACAGTGCAAAGTCCTATTTCAAAAAAAACATGAAATTCTTATTTTGGTACTTTTATCAATGTTTTAGTCGCATTTATGGTGATTTCTATTCCTTCTTCTCTTTACTATAATTATTACGGAGTACTATTAATAGTTTAAAATTTGTTTTAAATTAGTAATTAATTACAACTTTATATACAAAAAAACGTTTATTTCTTTCACACCCATTTTAAGCACCACTCCCTCAAAAATCTAATTTTTAGTATCATTATCTTAATTTACACCGCATTTTTCTGGTATTGCTATGTTTCTATTTTTTGTTTTGCTTTAGTAGTTTCTTCAATGTAGTATTGTTGTTTTTACGCTCTTCTAGATTGCTATTTTCTTGTTAGTGTTGTGGTTTCATTTAAATCAATGAAATATTATCATGTTATTACCGTATTAATTAAATATTTATAAATTATATTTTTTAAAATTATTTAGTTAAGTTATTAAAACAATTAAATACATAAAAACTATAAATTAATTTATATCAAAAGTTTAAAAATGGTTTTCTATTTAAAAATAATTGTAGTAAGTTGGCAAATTGGTGTATGTATATCCTCACAAAGTATGTATACCCTCTACCCTTACCGAGTAATACTCTATTTGGATATTTTTATTTTATACTATTCACAAGGTCAAACTTCATTTACTTTCTTTTCTTATTTTCATTACTTATTTGATAAAATCAAATAGTCATGTCACTTCTTGGTTCGTCGACGTAATTTTTTAATACTTCGTATGTAAAGTTTATTTTTTGAATTTTGCTCTAACTTTCTAATAAATTGCATTGAAAATAGTTTCTGTTAAACATCGAAAACCAAAGCATGTGATTTAAATTGGGACAGATAGAGTAGTAGTTGTACTATTTTCAATCAATTACTTCATCTATCTGACTACATAGACACTATTTACAATGTCAAATTTTATTAACTATATATTTACTCATATCATAATTTAAAATAGACATGTTACTTCTTGTTTTGAGAATTTTTAACATAACTTTTAAATTTATAAACTTTATCTTTGAATTTTACATCTACAATCAAATAAATTATATTCAAAATAAATTTTGTCAAATTTTATAAACTTAGAACAATAATTCATATTGGAATGGAGGGAATATTTAGTGTAAAAATATGAATTTTTATCATGAGTATATCGGATACCATAGTAAATCCGAAGAGTCCAATTTTTTAGTATACAAAAATCAAGACCAAACGAGGGGGAGCCACTGACAAGTTTTATAACGAGTAATTGATACTAGCATATAGACCTAACAATCGGGTCAATCGGTTCGATTCCGATTCGGGTCTTATTGATTCGGGTGTTTTTTGGATATATGTTATAATCGGTTCGGATCAGTTCGGTTTGGGTCAGTTCGGTTCCAGATTTATTTCAGTTTGAATGGTTTTTGGTTTCGGTTCGGTTTTGGTTCAGATTTGTATCGGTTCGGGTTTATATTGATTCGGGTTTGGATCAATTTAGGTTTATATTATTTCATGTATATTTTAAATATATACTCCGTACTAATAAACCAATAGTATCGCATAATAAATTTAGTCAATTTATGATATACTTCGTTATTATTTTATTATTTAACACGGACGTACATAAAAAATAACATCTACATAATTGACTAATTGTTACATTCTAAAGTTTTCCCTCCTAAAGTTTTCGGCGCGACCTTTTAAGTTAACATTCTACTTCGTACTTCCTATATTTCTATTTAACTATCCATTTCACTTTGTGTGTCAAATATTTGAATAACTCTATATAAATATATATAATGAATTAAAATATTCATAGTAAAAGTTATTACCAAATTGTTGGTATTAAAAAAACACTTTAAATGTATTATTTTTAATATTTTTTTGCTAATATATTTGAATAGACGATGTTAGTCAAACTTTAAGTTCGAAGACAATAAATGTAGAAATTATTGGACGTGAAACTTATGTTTTCCGTTGATTACAAAGAGTTTATATACATGGTTAAGTACGCTAGTTACGGGTCCACAATGTACATGGCCCGATACATAGTAAACCGGTATACACAAATATACTACGCTAACACTCCCCCTCAGTTGGAGCATGAAGATCATAAATGCCCAACTTGGACAATAAGCAGTGAAAAAGAGGACCAGACAAAGCCTTTGTGAAAATGTCTGCAGTTTGGAGACGCGTAGGAACATAAGCGGTGACGACATGATTACGCTAAATGCACTCCCGGACAATGTGACAATCAATATCAATGTGCTTCGAACGCTAATGAAAAACTGGATTGGCGGCGATAAACAGAGCAGACTTGTTATCACAATATAAACGAGGAGTCGCTACACAAGGGACACCTAACGCCGCCAAGAGCCCACGCAACCACCGTATTTCGGCACATGCATTCGCCATATCCCGATATTCAGCCTCTGCGGAAGATCAGGAAATCGTAGTTTGCTTCTTAGGTCGCCATGAGACAGGAGAGCCACCTAACAAAATAAAATAACCAGTGACAGACTGGCGAGTAAGGGGACACAATTTCGGGTCTAATCGATTTCGGGTCTAATCAAGTTCGGTTTCGAGTTATTCGGTTTGAGTTATCAAGACCGGTTTAGTTTTGACAGATCTACTGGCATTAGTGGCATATAACCCCTTGGCTCGGCCCCAAATCTAACCAGTTGACAGGCAAGAGAGAGAGCTTTGGTTGGGGCCAGCTTTTAGGGAATGAAGTTTGAGAATTGAGGAGCGCCAACACGGGATTCAAAGTTTTCCCTTTTCTCTTCTCTGTCCTCCTCCTCCTTCAGAGTTCAGATTCGAAATCCACAGTTCCCTCGTTGCGCCCAGAGCAATGTGAATAAACTGATAAAATGAAGTGTCATGGAGAGGGAAACTAACCGTCCAAACCCACCGGCAGCGACTGCTATCTCCATTCCAGTCCGTCCGATCAACCCCAATCCCCACACCACCAAACTCCACTGTTCTTCTAACTCCTCCCCGTCAGCCCCCGACTTTCTCCGTGAAGTTCAAGCCACCTTCAAGCGCCATAGACCCCTCGGTAACTCTCCCAAATCTTTTAACTGCATCCAATTGATTTTCAATTGAGACGAAATGTTGGCTTCTGGACAGTTAATTTGGGGTTTCGGTTCTCTAATGTTGCTGTGCTGAGGAAGTTTTGCTTCTAGAGAGCCTATATTATACATCCATCAAATGTTCATGTTTAATAATCAACGTAGTGTTCATTCTGAATTAACCTAGTGTTCATTTTCACACATTTGTTCATTACAATTATAATATTCATTTACGAAAATGTAGTGTTTATTATGAAACAATGTAGTATTCATTTCAAGTCCACTCAGCGTAGTGTTCATTGTCAAAGAACGTAGTGTTCATCCTAAAACAACGTAGTGTTCATTCTGAAATATCATAGTGTTCATATTGAATTTTTTTTAATTAAAAGTTTGCTATGATGTACCGTACATCCGTATGTACCATGTAGTTTGCCGTGCTTTTACCCTGTCTCTTTCTAGATTTTTGTTTTGAAGGAATTGGTAATTTGTTGATTGTGCTTCAAGTTTGTATCCAAATAGAGTAGATTTTCTAGGACATTAGCTTGCTGTATAAGCATTATATAGAACCCGAGAGGGGGTAAACATTGTTTCTAAAAGAGAGAAGAGTAATTGGACAAGTTTTTTCTTTTAATCAAATAACATGGTTTTTGAGTATTATTGAGCAACTGCATTGTAGTCTATTTATCAAGATTTTTGTATGAATCATTTGTAAACAAAGGTTTTGGTTTGAAACTGCATCTAACTTTGAGGATCTTGTAGTAAACGTGCAATCAAATAATTTAAGACCAAGGAGGGAGCAGGTTCCTAGAAGGGAAGTTTCAAGAAGCTCAATCACAAGTGTAGGTTCTACATGTGATATGCAGAAGGGACATGTTGATATTCTGGTTAGTCACAACCTCCAGGGTTGCATTTCGCAAACCCAGAACACAGTCTCGGTTGTCCGAGAATCTCAAGAAGATGCATCCGTCACTCCACGTTCTGATTGGAATTCGACTTTGAGTACAAATGAACAAGATTTTAGACCATTGAATGCTCGGGGTGACCAAGTTGGATCGACTGAGGGGCATCAAAGCAATATTACATTTGAGTCTGCAGTTGCAAGCAATCCTGATGTTCCACTGGCTGAAGGGAAGAAGAAAGTACATTATGCCACAGATTACAATCCTAGATCTCAGGGTAACAACAAACTTCTTCAAACAATAAATTCCATCTCATCAATGTATGATGAGCATATTATCTCCCAATGCATAACCACATTATATATTTGTTTGTTTTAGTATTTGGATTATTTATAATGCAAAAGAGGATTAGTTCAATTCCAATTGTTACATGTATCAATACAATTCTCCATGTAGAGGCTGACGGCCACTCAAAAGAATGATTTCTTGTCTCATATGAATTCACTTGCATTGACAGGAATAGGATGGTTCATAAGTAACCAGTTGGAGGCCCCAACTGCTGCCATTCAGGTATCGACATATCAAAATGTTGCAAATCCAGAATGTAATTTAAGGTCTGAAACTGGGGTTTCTTTGCAAGATAAAGGAACAGAGGGTGGTCACCCTCATCAATTTAGTAACTTTCTACAGAGTGATTTTAGTCACCCAATTACTCAATCTTCGGGTATTGGGTCATCTTGCATCACAACATCGATTACTAACTCAGCCCCTATGCTTAGTTCAACATCCTATTTCTCTCAATCTCATCAGATGAGCAGTTCTCAATTAGCTGTGGACCGCGTAGCAAAGTCCAAGCTGAGTTGTGAAGAGGTTCCCCACAAGGATATAATGCAGCCCTTACATTTGTCATCTAAGAATGAAAATAAAGTATTAGCCGGTCAAGAATCCCTTACAGCTTCTGATTCTAGAGCCAAAACTGAACCGGAAGCTAAGATGCTTTACCAAAGTAAGGAGCAACACAACAATGTACCTAAGTTGGGCGATACTTCCATTGATCCTTCCCCTTTTGATGGCTGTTCTGGAAAAGTAGATGCCTTAGATATTCAATCTGAGGTTGCCTTGCCAAAAGTATCTTCATCAGGCTTAAAAGAAGAACCTTCCAAGTTAGAGAAGCTAGAGAAAGGGACAAACAGTAAAGTCACATCTTCATCTCGACGAAAAACTCATGATTCTGATTTATATTTCAATGTTAACGGAAAGATTTACCAAAGGCTTGGTAAGATAGGTAGTGGCGGAAGTAGTGAAGTGCACAAAGTTATTTCATCAGACTGCAGAATATATGCCTTGAAACGAATCAAGCTTAAGGGACGAGATTATGCAACTGCATATGGGTTTTGCCAAGAAATTGAGTATTTAAAGAGATTCAAGGGAAACAACAACATTATTCAATTAATTGACTTTGAGGTATGCACTGCATGTCAATGTTCATATAATGTGGTGCATTGGATTTCTAACATTGCATATTTATCTCCATAAAATGTTTTGTAAGTTTTTTTTCTTACATGAGGGGATATGTAAGGCCAATCTTATAGAGTAGACCGATATTATTGTTCAATACATTAGATACACTGGTATGGGTAAACTTATAATATTTAATGCTTAATATATTTAAAAGTTAATTGATGACAATTACTATGAATGTTATTAGAAAAGCATTAACCTTTTGCAATTAGAAACTCCATTTTTTTAAATGTAATTTTTTATTGTATATAATTTCTTTATAGAATAAAGAAGCATAAGTAAAAAATTGAAGCTCATAGTATAAATTTGTGTTTGATATAATTCTTTAAATGTATATTTTTGTGGAACTTAGCTGCTTATAATTAGTTATGCAAGTATCGACAGGTTCCCAGCAGTTCCCCCCTGACTGGTTGGTACTTCTTTGATGTTGATAAATGCCTGTTTGTAGTGTTGTACTCCTATTTTTGTAATACGACAAGATAATTGTAGAATAATATCATTTATCTACCTCATATAGTTTCTTAGTTTCTCATATAGTTTCACAGTAGCAATGCAAAAGTTAAATGCTATCCAAAGGTGTAATTGGACCACTCTGCTCACTTGAACATGATAAACTTCACATATGATAAAGTTTACAATGCATTTGTATGTAACTTATGTAATGTAACTTGTGTGTGTCTCTTGTAAGTTTACTCAGCATGCATGCTGAGTTTCATAATTGTTTTCTACAATGTGAATGAGATGGGGTTGAACTCTTGGCCTTAGACCGAGGAGGCTCATCTTGAGCCACTATAGCCTAGGGTCGCAGGCTATAATGTTTCATCATGAATGTACAATTCCATTAATTCATTTAGTGTACAAATACACTTTGAACCACTCATAATTTTCATATCTACTATCAAAAGTATTCAACATCACCATCATCATCAGCACCTTAATCCCAACTATGTTTGGGTCTGTGGCGTGAAATTGATAGGTTCATTTAAGTTTCAACATATTTATGTATTTAACACTATAATTCTTGCAAAAAGCATAGTGGCAAAGTTGTATGCAGGATGCCCTTCCTTCTCAACCTTCTAAATATAAAATATTGAGATGAAATTTTAAAACCATTTGGGGTAGATTTGGTTACTGAATTTGTGGAAGAATTGGCAAGGTTGGATGAAATGTAACACGATTTATTACCAAAACTACTACCGTATTACGTAAAGATATTTTTAACAAAAATATATTGATTATTGAATTTGAGGTAGAATTGGTGTAGTTCGATGCAAAGCTGGGAAATATGCCAATGAGAGAAATCCGATTTGATCTATACATGATCAAGATAGAAATCCGATTTTAACTATACATGATCAAGATAGAATCATAAAGTATCTAGTAAGCTTACCCTAGAGAAATTTTGGTACTATTGTGCGTGATTTAACTATTTTTTCACTGTTTAAGGTACTGGTGCTAAGGCACCAGGTTTTGACTCCTGAATAGAAGACTTTCCATGGAACTCTCATTTGTATTCTCTACATTTGGTTTCATGTTGCCCGGTTTAGTGCTTTAGAGATCCTGATTATTTCCCCTTCTTTCTAGGTAACAGACAAGAACTTGCTTCAGGAAGTCATGAGTGGTTCTATGAGTAATAAGGAATGCAAGGTCAAAGAAGATGGCTTTATATACATGGTTCTTGAATATGGTGAAATTGATTTGGCTCACATGCTGTCTCAGAAATGGAAGGAGCTAGATGACTGTAATGCAACCATTGATGAAAATTGGCTTAGATTTTACTGGCAGGTTCTTTATTAACCATATTTACTACTCCCTTTTTACCGCATTGAAGGTCATATTTACTATTTTCTACTACCTCCGTCCCGTGAAACATGGGACATTTGCTTTTTAGGAGGGATTTAAGGGAGTGTATTTTGGTATTGAATTTCCAAAAATGTCCTTTGATGTGATGGGTAAAAGTATGATTTGATGGATAGATTATTAGTAAAAAGGTATGATGTGATAGTTAGGGTATGAAAAAGTAAGGGGTAAAAGTGACTTTTTAATAGAAATGAGAAGTGTTTTGTGGGACGGATAAAAAAAGAAAGGGGAAATGTTTCACGGGACGGAGGTAGTAGTTTATTTTAAGTTCAGTATATATGTATAAAGTAGGTGTTGCCGTACATACAGAATAAGTTATTCCTCCAAAGCCAACTTATTATTTCAACTAATAACCCTTATATATTCGAAAAGAATCCCAAACTTGAAAGGAAAGTAAGTTCTAGCTATGACAACTTTTGTAAAATAAAGAGTTAAGTAAATATGATACAAATAGTTTTCCAAATTAAAGTAGTAAAATGAATGGGAAGCTTATAGGGTTTTGAAAATACACTGTTAAAACATGGGATTCACTTTTGGTATTGTGGGTTGTACTTTGGTCTCCTTGCGGCAGAGCCGGTTCACACGACAACAGGTTCAAAGAACTTGTTCTCAAACTCACATTTAGGAAATGGTATGAGAAATGATTTCAAGCTCTCTCATTTAGCTTCATCTTCCATATTTGCCGACCAGTGGATCAGAGTTCTTAGTGACCTTGGTTATGACGCACACAAGATGGACATAAGTTGAAGCACTGGCATTTTTAGCTCAATTGTGCCAGCGTGCCCATTGCAAATGGCACATGCCTTTGTACAGGCAGTACAGTTATAGAGGAGGGACATGGAAGATGTCACGACTCTTGCATATTGGAGGAAGTGCGAGCAGATACGCTATCTGGCCAATGCCGTCCGTAATAAAAAAGGCTCAAAAAATTTCAACCACTGTTTGTGAGGGTTGCGGACCAAAGACAGTTTGTGGTGTGAGAATCCTATTTAAACCTTGAAAATGGATCCTACTCACACACATATAATCTAAACAATTATGTTACAACAACAATGACCCAATTGGGTCCTACAAAAGTAGGGTCTGGGAAGGGTGTGTGTACGCAGACCTTGCCCCTAGTCAAAAGTAGGGAGGAAATTATGTCACTACAACAAATATTGTAAACATATCTCTCCTAGTAATACACCTAAATTATTTGAACAGCACTTAAAAACCATTCCTATCACAATGTGTTGCAGGCCTCCAAAGAATGATTGAATTTGAGTGTTGAACCAAAACATCCTCACCATTTCTGCTTATAATTTGGGGTGAAATGATCAAATGATTTTGGTGCAAAAGTTAGTGTAATGTGGGTGGTTATATGCATTGTACCAAATTGTGGTCAGTTGTTTGAGATTGTAATTTTAGGTTAGTGTCCCGTCAAAATTTTAGGTTAGTGTCCCGTCAAAAGTTAGTGGTCAGGCGAGAGGGCCCTTTTTAAGGCAAAAGGCGAGGCGAGAGGTGGGCGGCCAAAAGGCGAACTTGGGGCATACACACACATACATAAAATATATAGTGCAATGCAATTAACAATGTCAATCCCAAGCAAATCATACATGTTAAACAAAACAATTAGAGTAGTTACTACACATGTTTCTCAAAGCCTAATCGTAATCATCATCACTCAAAGAGAAATCCATATTTTCCATCATCTTTGATGGAATAAGAGGTTCGAAATCATCCTGATATTCATCATCGCTCTCCTCTCCTCACCAGTGAAGTAAGCTAAACATGTGAAGCATAAAAAATATGGTAAAACAGTAGGCATCAGAAGAACTGCAAAAAGAATCAGAGAGAAGAGAGAGCTGATGAGAGATGCCAGAGAGAGGAGACAAAACTTGAGTTGCCAATGAAACTAGGGGAGACGAGGTAGAGTTGTGTCGATTGATTGGATTTTGGTAGGCGTAGTCACGCTAGGGTGTAAATGAGCCGCTTTTAAGATGCTAGCCTTTTCCTCAAAAAATGCCAACCCATTTTTTTAAAAGGCCATAGCAGAAGCCAGAACTATAGTAAGGCGTGAAAAGCGAATGCCTGAGGCTATGATTGAGGCGAGAGAAGCGAGCAACTTAGGCGAACAAAGCCTCGCTTAAGGCGGTAGAAGGTCGCTTGGGCGCCTGACATTAGGGAGGTGATCGCCTTTCAAAACTATGTGCCCCGTGCATGCTAGTAAACAGGCCTTTGTTTGATTTGTATTGTTGCAGCTCATCGGTGGTAAGTGGTAACATTCGATCCTGGTTTTAATTCCATATTTTGTCATGCGCGGTAACATTTTGGAGACCATTTTGTTTTTGTGTTGTTCTTTTGAGGTTTGGGGGGGGGGGGTGAGGGGGTGTTAAGGTCTCACTTGGTTCACTTTTAGTTATGTTTTGGTTTTGGAATGAGGAATGAAACTAGGGAGTTTTCATGCTACAAAACCATACTTGATACATAGTGCTTGGTTGCGGGATGGCGGTTGTCATAGGTGGTAGATATAGCCAAAGAGTAACTGAACCTTAAAAACACAACTAGTCAATCCCATAAGTGGTGTTTGAAAGAGGTAAATGTGCGTAGAGCTTACCCCTACCTAATAGGGTAGAGAGGCGGTTTCCACAAGACCGCAACTTAGAAGACAAAACAAAAGCCTGTTACGGAATTCAGAGTGAGGAGTAGAGCAAATCAATAGAGCAAAGCAGATGGAAGTTTACTCGGGTAAAAAACTCTAGACATATAGGAAAAGTAATAGTAAAATAAAACACATAGGGATGGAGGGACTGAAGGATTTAAATCACACACCTTGCTCTATCAAATTGTACCTACGAACCGCCCTACACAGAAAGGAGTGCTTCTAACTAGGCTTACCTGCAACTCTAGTCCTCGACCTGGAAGCGGCCCTATCTAAAATCATGCCCTCTGCTGCAGAAGTCTCAAATCCTGCCTTATATGACCTCACTCTAACTCTTCATTAGTCTCCGTATACTCCAATTTTGTACTTCCAACCTCTCGCACTGAAGCATTTCTACTTTTCCTCTCCGCATATCCAAACAACTTCAATATAGCTTCGCACATTGTATCCTCTATAAATGTCGCTGCTACCACATTTTAGATGTTATGTTGTCATTTAGGATCTTATTCTCCTTGTTTGTCTGCTCATCCACCTAAGCATTTTCCTCTCTATCTCCTTCATTTATGGACATGAGTGTTCTTTACTGGCCAATACTGACCCATACTTCAAAGGCATCTAACACCCTTTGATAAAATTTGCCTTTCAATTTCAATGGTACATTCCCTTCATACAAGGCACCTGACACAAGCCTCCATTTCATCCAGCCCGGCCCAATGCAATGTGGGGATCCCTATCAATCGCGAATTTGGATGAGAGATCCAACATGCCAAAAACAATCCCTTTTGTGGATAGGCTGAAATTCGATATGCATATTCACTTCTGACTCATCTGGTACACTGCTAAAACTGCTCTCCATTTACTCTGTCAGTCTGTCCTAGTCTTGCTCAGTTTGAAACCTCAAGTCTCAAGGATTTTCCTCCAACTTTATTCTTTCATTAACTTCCTCACATGTTTTGCCATTTGAGACAATATCGTCTGCAAAAAGCATGCCCCAAGGAATCTCCGGATGTGCACGTCAATTCATTTTTTGCCCCAGCAAATAGGTTGGTTGTGCAATTTGATGCCCCTGTAGTTGCAATTCTAGATATCACCTTTATCCTTGTACAATGGTTAGACATCTTAGTCAATTTAAAAACAACACTAAAAAACTCTGCGAGCAGTCCTCCAAAACTCTATGGGATCTCATCATATCTGACTGTTCTTTCTATTTTCATTCCACTAATAGCGGCCTCCACTTCACCAAGGCTAAACCGCATACAGTACCTTAATTCCAACAAAATAGTCTAATACTCACCGAAAGTGATGTGTAGGCCACTTTCTTGGCATAATCTTTGCTGGGAAGTTGAGCCGTACTGTTCCACCGCCAGCCCCCTCTAGAGGTTGTATGCCTGGCGACCTCTAACAAGTAACACATCCCTAGCAAAATCCCTGATGCAATTGGCGGGCCTAGACTACATGGATCAGCATCTCAGCATGCTGCTCAAGTGTCCCGAGCCGCCCTAGCGTCTCAAGCTAATACTCCCTCCGTCCGGAAATGTTCTTCCCATTTGACTTTTCACGGTCTCCAATATTGCACTTTGACCATTAATATCTATATTTATAAATAGATATATTTTATAAAAATTTGATATTTGAAAACTATGTTTCATTATGAATATATTGATATTAAAAACATCATAATACAATGTGTTTTTTCCACAAATCGTAGTCAAAGTTTATAAATTTTGACCAAGAAAAGTCAAATGTGAAGAACATTTCCGGACGGAGGGAGTAACTGCTCAACCAATTATTTTTTTGATGACTCAACCAAATATATACTCCGTATTTAAGTAAATAATTAAAATAATAATAGTCAAAACATGAACTTGGCCAATCCTATGGGGATGGGGTTTTTTTAAAAGTGTTGGTTGGTCAGTAATGTCTTTTGAAAAAAAAGTGTGAACAAATGGGTTTCATGCAAATAGGTTGACCTATTTAAAAATCAAGAGAGACTGGTGCTTTTGTTGTTGCTTCATGTAACTGTCTAATATTATGGATTATTGCTGATGGTCTGAAATGTTTTCATATACTTTTATTTCATGTGCTACAGCAAATTCTTCTTGCTGTGAAAACCATACATGAAGAACGGATTGTGCACTCAGACCTAAAGCCAGCTAATTTCCTACTTGTGAAAGGCTCACTGAAGTTGATAGATTTTGGCATTGCCAAGGCTATACTGAACGACACCACAAACATTCAGAGGGATGGACAGGTCATTCATTTCACAGCTTTACTCTTTTTTTTTCCGTTGTTGCTGAAGGATAAATAAGCTTTGGTCCTCCCTCCAATCGATCAATTTTATGATATATACATTATTTGTAACTGCTCACGTTATATTTTCTTGGTAATAAACATGTGCAGGTGGGCACTCTAAGTTACATGTCTCCGGAAGCATTTTTGTGCAACGAGACAGACGCAAACGGAAACATCATAAAATGTGGTCGTCCATCAGACATCTGGTCACTTGGTTGCATCCTTTACCAAATGGTTTATGGCCGGACACCATTTTCAGAACACAGAACCTTCTGGGCTAAGTTTAAAGTTATTACAGATGCCAACCATGAAATAAAATACGAACCGGTTTCCAATCCATGGCTCCTTGACCTTATGAAGAACTGTCTTACATGGGACCGAAATAAAAGATGGAGGATTCCCCAGCTGCTCCAACACCCTTTCTTAGTTCCTCCCATCCCAATCCAACCACCTTCACCTTCTTCCCCACAAGATCAGAGTTGTAAATTGCTTCAGCTTCTCTTAAATGCATGTCAACATGATCAAAATGCACTGATGCTATGTTCACAACTCCAGCGATTGCTAGCTGACCCTCAACCTTCACAGCAATTAGAATTGCCCGTGTCGTCATCTACAAGTCGAGAGTGCGAGTTGCTGAACGAATTGTCAAAACTGTGTATCAGACTACGAGGGCATTTGGCAATGTTGGGAGGCACGTAAAGTTGGCGATGTAGATAGATTAAGTCTGTTCTTGGTTTCATCATTTTGGGCTGTTCCACCGTGCTTCTTCTGTTTCTACCTATTCTGGTTTATGGTATTGTCTAGCTACAAATGCTGCTGCTTCGCATATTATTTTTTTAAAAAAAGATATAACCCCACCGTGTAGGAAATCACTGGTTGAACCGTTTAACCCGCTCTTTGTTGTGAAATTATTTAAAAAAAAACTCCCCCATATCATGTATATTTCTTATTCAAAGGTGTACTCATTTGTCCCATTTTACTTGTCCCTTCTGTACGTATAAGTGGTATAACTGTACTTATATGGTTAGAATAATTATTTATGTACGGAATAACAATTTTTCATTCCATGCAAAAACTAGTTCTTTCGGTCTTGTAAAACTATCAATATAGTTTTCATAGAGGTAAAAGTGTAAAACATTAAGGCTCTGTTTCGAAACTAAGAAGGTGACCTATGGAAAATGACTTTTGGAAAATGAGTTATTTTCCAAAGTCAATTTCTTTTTCGATTGTTTCGTAAAAAATCTCAAAACTATTATTACTGTTTGTTTCATTTTCTGGAAAATAGTACTTGTAAGGCAACACCGTTGCGAGTAGAGAGGAAGTTACAATTCAAGAACTGCATATCCATAGCCATCAAACTTGAAATATCAGTCTTATTAATCAAAATCACCCAAAAGAATCTAAATTAATAAACAAAAAAAAAAAAAAACTCAAAGGAGGTTGCGAAGAATTAAAAGGGGACATCAACGAATTGGATGGTTGCGATGAGGATGATGGATTGTGATGGTGGTGAAGGGAACAGACGAAGAGAGTGAGGCAAGTATTGAAGACGAAAGAGAAGGAAATTGTCTTTAGATAAAATTTTCCGGAAGACAAACTCCCAAATTTTGAGCTCATTTTTTTCATTTGACCACGAGTGATTTTCTATTGACTTATATTTTCTGTGTGTTGCCAAACATCCAAAATTTATTTAGGTAGTGTTTGGCAACTAGCATTTCATTTCAATTCATGCATTTCAATTCCAAAATTTGAAATCTTGAATTTCAAATGACAAGGAGTCGTGCATGGATTTCAAATTAAGCTTTCTTATGAATGAGAAAAATTTGACTCAAATCCAAATTCAAAATGTTTAAGTTTCCCAAACATGGAATTTGAGTCAAATCCAGATTTGAAATCCAAATCTATGTTCCCAAACATACCACTATGGAAGTCATTTTCCTCCATTCCAAGCGGAGCCTAATTGTTTAACTAAATATGACTAATGAAAATTGAATTTTAAATAACACAACTTCATACAAGTATGGTAATTTCAAGATGTTCATGGCATGATGTAATTATCCCTAATGCAATGACCATTCCGTAGAAAAAAGATTAAAATAAGAGTCAAACATTAGAAAAGAACTAAAATATAATTTTTATGTTTTTATCCACAAAACAAGATTTATACTACTCCAATACCAACAATGTTTTACATATAGGAGTAATATGAAAAACTAGTGAGATGTCATAATACAATGTCATAATGTAATAATTTTATTTTGTGATGAAAACTATGTAACTCCTATTTTGAGAGTTAAAAATTACTTCGTACTTTTACTCATATTTTGGATGATATTTTTTTCTCTGTATAATATAATACCAATTATAATGCTTCTTCCTTTGCTCTTAAGCTCATCTATTTATGCTGCTACATGACATTTCCTCTTAATTCTTCTCAATATTTTAATGGTTTTTCGCACTTTTTTTACTCTTTTTTTCTAATGGTGGGTCTCACATGTAATAAATTTATTTTATTTTCAAAAACTGTAAAACTTTGGGTACCCTGGCTTGCATTCTCATTAATCAACAAGTGTTTATATAGACAAGTACAACGGGCCAAGCCCAATCAAATAATAAGTACAATATAGACCAAATAACACATGACCTGCTAACACTCCCCCTCAAGTTGTCGCATGAAGATCATGAATGCCCAACTTGGACCGCAAGAACTGAAACGTGGGTTTAGATAACGGCTTGGTGAAGAGATTCGCTACCTAGAGGCGCGTCGGTAAATAACGTGTAGAGACTTCTCGACGATGAACACACTCTCGTACAATATGGCAATCAATATCTATGTGTTTCATCCGCTCATGAAAAATAGGATTCGCAGCAATAAACAACAAGGAATGATTATCGCAAAACAAGCGAGGAGGATGCAAGATGGGCACGCCGAGAGCCTGAAGAATGTGCCTGATCCATCGGATCTCTACGCAGGTGTTGGTCATGGCGCAGTATTTGGCTTTTGTAGAAGATCGAGACACCGTCGTTTGTTTCTTGGTTTTCCAAGAAACTGGGGATCCACCAAGCATGACGAAGTACCCGCTGACAGACCGTCGGGTAAGGGGGCAACTGGCCCGGTCGGAATCACAGTAAGCCGTGATCTGTAGTGTTCTGTCACGACGAAGAAAAATTCCCTGACCCGGATGTCCTTTGAGGTAGCGCAATACACGCATGGCCACGACGAGATGATCGACCCTTGGAGCCTGCATAAACTGAGACAATACTTGAACAGAGTAAACCAAGTTGGGACGCGTGATAGTCAAATATATTAAACATCAGACAATACGACGGTAGCGCCTAGGGTCATGCAACAAGGGGCTCGCCGAACGACCCAGGCCATGGGGGTTTGGCTGTATGGGAATATCAGCGGGCTTGCACCCCAATAAGCCCGCTTCAGAGAGAATATCCAACGCATATTTACATTGGCACAACACCATTCCAATAGAAGACCGGGCACACTCAATGCCGAGAAAATATTTTACCGGACCCAAATCTTTCAAGTGGAAACACGTATCCAGGTAACGCTTAAAGGAAGCACACAAAGAGGTGTTGTTACCAGTAACCAGAATGTCGTCCACATAAACCAAAATAGCCAAAACATCATGACCACGCCAATATAAGAAGAGTGTGTGTGATCCTTGTGAGCCTGGCGAAACCCGACTGACGCAAAGTAGTGGTCAGTTTCTCAAACCAATTACGGGGAGATTGTCGTAGGCCATACAAAGACTTTCAAAGACGACACACCTTCCGGGGTGTAGATGAGAATAACCAGGGCACCTGTATATATACCTCATCATGCAAATCACCATGAAGAAAAGCATTATTGACATCCAATTGATATACCTCCCAATCCTTGGCCACGACAACAGATTAGAGAATACGAATCGTACCCATTTTAGCAATGGGTGCAAATGTATTAGTGAAATCAGTACCTGGTTCTTGGTGATTGCCCATAACCACAAGACACGCTTTTTCGTGCTCTTTCGAACCGTTGGAATGGAACTTAGTCTTATAAATCCACTGACAGCCCAATGCACGGCGGCCAGGAGGGAGATCAACAATGTCCCATGTGTGGTTACCTTCCAAAGCATGAATTTCCTGTTGCATGGCGGCCCGCCAGTTGGCGTGTTGAATAGCCATGGGGAAAGAGGTGGGGGCTTCCGACGTGGTGATAGCTGCCAAGAAACCATGATACCTGTCTTGTAATTTATCATAAGTCACGAAGTCAGTGATAAGGAACCGAGTACCTGACCGTGCAGAAGGGCCCGAGGAGCTAGCATTGGAGTTAGACGTGAGGGCGGAGTGACAAACATAGTCGGAAAGGTGAGATGGTGATGTACCCCTGGATAGCTCCACCAAAATCCCCAACTCTCCCAACATATCCAAAAGTTTTATTTCTTTTCTTTTATCAAAAATAAAGTCTTTTCCATCAAGATGATAAGAAAATAAAAGCCAAAACCTTTGTTTGCTTATTTTCAAATCATTCTCCTAAAAATAATGCCTTTCTTTTTCTCTTCCGATCCTGCTCCTGAAAGTCATAATAATCGATTATCAAACATACATAATCGACTATTACTTCCCTCTGAATTCTCCTAACGTTTTCCTACAATGCTCCATAATCGATTCTCTCCCAATTGAAAATCGATTATCATTCATCTCTGAAAATATCCGGTTTGGGAGCCAGTCTTTGATAATCGATTGTTTCTAAAATGTTAATCGATTATTGGACAATTCTGAAAATTCTGGGTTTGAAGACATAACTGATTAATCGATTATCAGTAGGCGATAATCGATTATCACACGGCTCTGAACTCAGAAATCAGTAAAGTGGTTTTTGATTGAACATTAAAGGTTTTATCATTTAGGAACACACTTGACTAAATACCATTCCCACTATATATGGACGAAATTCCCATGTTATTATTCAACAAAATCAAAGACTTTTATAAGCTTAATCCCTCATCCATGTGCCTGCCCAAAAAGTCTTTGATTGAATAGTAATATTCTGTCCTATATTTCACTAGAAGTCAAGCCATGTTGTTTCCTTTATTCCTTCACCCTAAGGACGAAAATCATACATAAAACCACTCAAATTATATGCCAAAATCCCTGATCATTAGCCAAGAATTCAACTCATTTGGGATATTAACACATGCACAGCATTTGTTTTATTTTGTAGGAAAGAAGTGAGAAGTTTCCTTTGTTGTATTTTATTTATCATGTAATCATGTTTATTGTATTGTTTTCTCCATTCCCAAGGCCTATATATTTCAGCCCTGGTTCATTGTATAATCAGATTGTTTTGAATGAAATTATTGTTTACTCTTTTTGAGTATTCTCTTTAAAATAGTGTGATGCTATTTTATCCAAATTTCCTAATGAAATATCTCTAAAGTTGGCTACTTTAGGGTGCGTGTTAGGAGTCTAATTTTATACATTAGTAGTGATTATTAATGTGTAAAAGAAGATAAAAGCCCCAAGTTAAGAGAAGAGTGTGTCATATCTCTTAACACCAACTTGGTTTATCCCTTCACTTTTTCTGCCCATTTCATTCCTCTCCATTTTCTATTCCTAAACCCCATTCTATTCTATCTTCATTAATTAAAAACACCAAAAAGAACTCTTTCCCACACTCCATATTTCACCCCTTCAATTCCGTCATCCATGTCCTTCCGCGAAATCCGCCACAAAATAGCTACTCGTGAAGGGATAAACCAAGTTGGTGTTAAGAGATATGACACACTCTTATCTTAACTTGGGGCTTTTATCTTTTTCTACACATTAATAATCACTACTAATGTATAAAATTAGACTCCTAACACGCACTCAAAAGTAGCCAACTTTAGAGATATTTCATTAGGAAATTTGGTTAAAATAGCATCACACTATTTTAAAGAATTACTCAAAGAGTAAAACAAAGGTTTTTAATTCAATAATCTGGTGTGTTACAATGGCCTCATGGCTGAAGTATTTATACAACAACAAATAAGGAAAAATACAAGAACAATGAAGGAAGAATACAACAAGGAAGCTTCCTACTTCTTTCCTACAAATCAATGCTTAATGCCCATCCATGTGAGTTGATCTTCCATGATGCTTCTCCTGATTTTGAGCTGATCTTCTTTGGGTTTATTTGGGTAGAAATTTCGTGCATATAAGGAAGAAAACAAAGGGGAATCAAGCTTTAGACTTTTGTGAATAAAATGCCAAAACAGCACTATTCATTCAATGACTTTGTTTCTGATTTTTGTT
>OOIL02003144.1:1539894-1571165 GCA_900332095.2 Cuscuta campestris
ATTTTTTGGTTTTTTATAGTTTTCTTCTTTTTTTGGTTTTTTTGATAAAAATGGGGAAACAAGCTCAAAAGATAATCAACTCCTCCAACAAAGGTAACCCGAGAAACACCGCCAAGAACCCGAAACGAAATTAAAAAGAGAACAAACACAAGTCAAACATTACACGTATAATAGGCACGTAGACAATATATTACATAACTTACGCACTAAAAAATAGAATAGAACTCAAAGGCTCGAGTTGATTCATATCCTTGACCACATATAGAGGATTGTCAACTCTCTATAAGGCCCGGAGTCAAAGATTCAAAGGCCTTTTGGTTACTTTGAACCCCCACTCACCTCAAGCGCTCAAATAATGATTCCAAAAGATGAAAAAGTTTATAAAAGAGCGAATCTTTCTTTCATTCTAACTCCCATGCACAAAGTATTCATGAAGAACATTTGATACACTTTAATAAACTTTAACGTCTAATGATGAAAATATTTTGCAGGTCTCCTTGAATAACTCAAGCAAAAGAATTGTAATCTATTCACATTAGAAAACATTACATATTTTCAAAAACTTAAAAATTGTTTTTGTGCTTAAACAACCTTAAATTTTATGAAAATCAACACAAAACAAACGAACAACATAACAATCACTTCATAACGAATCTTAAGGAAAATGTCCAACTTATGTGGCTAAGAAGTCCAAAATCCTTAAAATTTTACAAAACACATAGCACAATGAAGAATCACGTATGAATTCGGAAATCATTTAACTATAATATGGAGCTAAAATAGGTTCAATGAGAACCAAATTCTACATACCAACCTACTTATGAAATCAAACCGTGCGATTCAACCAATTCAACAACAATTTGCACAATAATTGAAGAAAACTAGTATGAATCAATTTTCATTCATAAGGGATTTAATATAAACATTAAGAAAACCATAAAAGAACACCAACCATTTTGGGATTTTCGAAATTAACACAACAAGCACAAAAATGTAAATTTGAATTGAAACAACACTTTTACAAAGAAATTGGAGAAGAAAATGAAATTGACAAATATAGGGTTACCAATTGGAGATGAGATGAAATTGAAGAAAATTGGAGCTTGAAGAAACCGATAAACCTCTGGCCGGAGCTACTGCCGACCGCTCGCCGGAACTGATGCCGCCGCCGGTTCGCGTCTGCCGGCCGCCTGCCGCCGCGCCAGAGATGTCCGCCGGATTCCGCCATAGCAGCGGCCAAGCCGCTGCTTTATTCTCGTGTGTTTCCCCCCCTTCAATTGTTGCGATTTGCCTTCAATTTATAGAATGGAGGAGCCAAATTCTTCCGTTGATTTGTTGCCGTTGGAAAATTGAATGAGAAGCGAAGATGGAGGAGAGACGTTGGAGCGTTTTGAAGAAGACGAAGTCGCTGCGTGGAAGATGTCTGCGCTATTCTCCGTTTTTTTTTGTTGCTAGAGAGAAAATGAGAATGGATTGGATTGGATGCTTGATTCTTTTAATGTAGGATTTGGGCTTGGCCCAAATTTGATCTCTTCCTTTAAAACTTGGACTTCTAATTCGGCCTTTTGCTACATTTTTCTCCAAGCAATAAGATATCTGATAACTTAGGTTAGGAAAAATAAAATAAAATGTAAAAAGTGATTAAAAAACTACTATTTTTAAAAGAAAATAAAAAGATTATAAAAATGAGAATTAAAATGAAAACTAAGCTAAACTACTAAAAATTAAACTCTAAAAATATTAAAAAATGCCCAAAATTGGATAAAAAGTACTAACCCAAACCCGAGTTATCAAAAAGGCAAATAGGAATTGACAATTTTGGGACTTTGAAGTGCAGAGATGTACAATAATCGATTAGCGCCTTTAGATAATCGATTAACAGGATTTGGTTCCAAACCGGGAATGTTCAGAGACGCTCAATAGTCGATTAACACTGAAGAACAATCGATTAACAAGGCTTGCACAAAACTGGGTATTTTCAGAGGTCACAGATAATCGATTATTGGTTTGGAGATAATCGATTGTTGGAGGTTGCTAGTTTGTGACGAGGAATCAGAGGGATAGAATAGTCGATTATCAGTTGTGTATAATCGATTATTCAGGCTTTCAGGATCAAGATTGGGAAAGAAAGAGGGAAAGGCATTATTTGGGTAAAAAGGATTTGAAAAGAAACAAACAAAGGTTTTAAAAGATATCAAGAAACTAAGGTTTGACTTGTCTTCCTTTGATCTCATTTTGACCTGGAGTTAAAAATTGATGGGAAAGACTTTATTTTGAATTAAAGGAAAGAAAGAAGACTTTTGGATATGTTGGGGAGTTTGGGGTTCAGGTGGAGCCATCCAGGGGTACATCAGATGGTTTACGACGGGCGCGAGGTGGGAGGGTCCGAAGTGGGACGACTTGAGGAGGAGTGGAATTCGGTTGATCATCGTCGGAAGAGGACGGTGACGAATCTGGGATGGGCTGAAGCGACGGCAAAGAGGGAATGACCACTTCGTACGAGGTGGATGAGGAGTTAGGAGTCGGGACAGAGGGTGGGTCAGGCTTATAGACAGGGTGGAGATGGGGACACGTCGCCTGCAGAGGAGGAGGTGGCGAAAGGAAATACGGTTACATCAAAAGAAATATCTCGAGAATGGAACAAATGACGTGTCTCCATGTCGTATACGCGCTAGCCTTTGGTACCGGTGGGATACCCGAGGAACACACACTTAGTGCTCCGAGGGGCGAATTTATTTGGTGGACGCTGTATACGACAGACATAACATAGACACCCGAAAACCCGAAGGTGGCTAACATCCGGGGGTTTGGAGTTTAAAACATGGTATGGCGTTTTCCCCCCAAGTATTTTAGTAGCTGTACGATTTATAAGATAAACGGCAGTACGAACATACTCCCCCCAAAACTCGACGGGTAAAGATGATTGAAACATTAAAGAACGAGCGACATTGAGAACGTGACGATGTTTACGTTCGATATGCCTGTTTTGTTGAGGGGTGTTAACGAAAGAGGTCTGAACCGAGACGCCCAACTTGCGGTACAAGCATCGAAGTGGATTGTTCAGGAATTTGGTTCCATTGTCAGACTGAACAATTTTAATGGTTTTATGAAATTGAGTATGAACGAAGGAAAAGAATTTGGTCAAGCAGTTAGTGACTTCACTCTTATCAATGATCAAATAAACCCAAACAGCACGAGAATGATCATCCACTATAGTTAAGAAATAATGAGCACCAGTAAATAGACACGGAGAATAGGGACCCCACAAATCACAGTGAATTAAATCAAAAATAAAAACAAATGTCACAAGACTCAATCTTAAAGGAAACACAACGAGTTTGTGTTGAATAAAAACAAATGTCACAAGACTCAATCTTTTTAATTTCAGATGTAGATTTATTGAAATGAGGAAACGACAAAACAGTTGTAGACGGATGACCAAGTCTCTTGTGTAGCAGAGTAGCTTGGTCGACACTGAGGGCTGAAACAGTAGCAGAGGACTGGAAAACATAAACTTCGTTGCTAGGATTTGGGACGGGTTCCGTCCCGAGGATTTGGGAACAAACTTACCCATATTGTTCATCATCCAGGTCGAGAAGAAACATGTGAGTTTTCTCGTGTTCCACGCCCGCACGAATCCACGCGGTAGCCGCACACTTGCAAACGAACGTAGGGTCCTTGGTGCCATACAACTGGTTCCATAACATAATGAACTGATTGTAGTATGCCACAACGTATTGTCCCTTTTTTCAGAGATTTTGCATCTAGCTCGGTTTTCAACTGATGGACACGAGGCCCATTCAAACCACCATAACGAGACTTTAAATCCGACCACAACTCATGAGCAACCGAGTGAGACACGATGCTTGGTTGAACACACTCGTCAATAATGTTCAAAATCGAAGCACATATAATCAAGTTGTTCGATTCCCAAGCCGCATACTCAAGGTCGTCAGATGGCTTTGGGGAACCGTCGGGAACCAAAAACTTCGCTTTGCCACGTCCCTTTAAAGCATTACAAATAGCCTTCTCCCATGTATTAAAGTTATCTCCATGCAGCAGATATTTCGTGAGAGAATTCCCTGGACCTTCAGACGGATGAAGGTAATATGGAGAGGACGGACCGTGAATAGGAATGAGCACCTTCTTTGCGGCACCTTCTGTCATGGCGTCTTCACAGGAGCAGTTGGCGTCGAAACTCACGCAGCACGATAAGGGTTTCAAGAGTCCCAAGTTGGCTCCAATACCATGTAAAACTTTGTGTACAAATGGCTTGCATTCTCATTAATCAACAAGTGTTTAAATAGACAAGTATAACGGGCCAAGCCCAATCAAATAATAAGTACAATATAGACCAAATAATACATGACCCACTAACAAAAACTATATTACAATGAATCAAAATGAGTTATTTTAAAAACACACGGAGTAACTTTTATTTATATTTTTAAATTTCAATAACTGTTTTTGGGATATTTGGAAACATAATAGGAAATTTTATATTTGGATTAGGATCCATTAGAAGTAAAATTTTAGATAGAAAATTTTCTATTTAGATTAGGATCGATTAGTGTAAACATTTAGGTCACGGTGCTACATTTTTTATCATTGTATTATCTAACATAATTAAAATTATCATATAATAATAAATACTTAAAATAATGCATTTAGATATCAAATAAATCATCTAAGAACGATAAACCATAATTTATATACTCTGTAGCAATTAAATCAAACCTGATACACACTGGGTTACTACAAACGATTCTCAAGTCCTTTAACAAATCAATGAAATAATGACTAGGTGTTTTGATCCTTTTTGGAATAAAGTCCTCTACAAACCCCAAACCATAGCCATAATCTCTTTGAGCTTTTCCCCCCCTTAAGGGCGAACCACCCAACCCTAAAACCAAACTCCAAAATCCAAAACAACACCAATAACATAATCTCCTCTTCTCTTCCTTCTTCTTCCCCTTTGGCTGAAACTACATCCCATCAACATACCCCACATGATTTCCTTCATTGAATTAAAACAAAAAGACCAAAACTCACGTCAAACCACAAACCTAATCAAACCCCTCTTTGTCCATATGTAAGGCCGAAATTAGAGGCCAAAAACAACCCTTCTTTTATCCCCCAACATTGACCAACCATTGTCCCTCTTGTGTCTCTCACTTATGCTGAATAAACAACAACAAAAGGACAAAAGACTTCTGTGAGTTTATTGACACTCCACCCACCAAATCAATCCCCTCATACATACCTTCCATGAATGACCCAATATAAGGCTAATAAAACCATCCATCACCAATCCCCTTTTCCCCCATTATTTCCCAATAATCATCACTTATTTTCTTGGGGGTTTTCCTCACTAAATGACAAGCCACCAGCCATGAAAATCAAAAGACCAAATCTTTGATTACATTCCATTAAGAAAACATAAACAAATAAATATATTATTCTTGTGATTTGTGAGTGGATGTTGCTGGGAAGTTTCCCCCTATGTGTGTGTATTTAATTTGGGCTCTAGCCATTTGTGAGACTCATATTGTAATTCCATTTTCCATTTAGTAATACACTTATGTTTGCTATTTAAATTCCTAAATCTATATCTTAAGATTTGTTATCTTAAGTGTGATTTTTAGGTTCTTGATATTTTTTTAAATGTGTTATGTCTTAATTAAGTTCTAGACTTAACATCAAGATAAGATAAGAGTGTGTAATTTCTCTTAAACACCAACTTGGTTTATCCCCTAAAAAGAAAACACCAAAAGAAACTCCTTCCTTTTTCTTTCTTCATTTCAGCCGCCCCTCAATTCCCTCTAAATACAACTCATTTTCACCCTTCATTTATACAACATATAGTCTAAAACCTATCCTCCCTCTGCTGTCATTTTCGTATCAGGACATGCCTCCTCTAAATACATCCATTCCTTTACTTAAATCTTCTGCCAAAACCAGCCCAAGACACCTTCTGTCTCCTTGAATTCATTCGGCCCTGATCCACCCTCCTTCCACCTTGAGTTGAAGCCTAACAAAACCATAAAACCAGTATACGTGATCAAATTATCAAACTATATCTAATATTATTTTTCTTTATTTTAGAATTACAGTAGTTAATTGGCAAAATGAGAAGGGGGGTAGGGGGTAAGATTTAGGGAATTAATTCCCTACAGGTGATGCTTTTCAAAAAGGGTTCCCGATCAGTGCAATCCAAAAAGTCAAGATGATGAACAGTACCCCTTGTACTCTTTTACCCACGCCTTCCCACAGATTCCAATTGGAAATATAAAGCAATCTATTTTATTACCAAAAAATCTAGATAATGAACAGTACTCCTTGTACTCCTTTACCTACGAATGTTAATTGAAAATATAAAGCCATCTCTTTTATTATGTTTAATTTGTTTATGGATTAAAATTTTAAGAATAAAGTTATTTATACCTTAAGAATTTTGTACCTCATTTTTACATCACAGATACGCACCAACATTTTGTGTTGGTATAATACTAATTTTTATTAATGCAGCAACACTTTGTGTCAGTGTAAATTTTTGTTAACACACCAACACCTTGTGTCAGTGTGGCCTATCAAAATGTTGGTGTATACTTTTGGTGTAAGTTTGGGATATAAATTTTGGTGTAAATGTAGCATGGTCCAAATTTTAAACTCAAATTTAATATTCAATGTATATTATAATCAACGAGGTAAAAAAAGGTAAAAAGAGTCAAACTTGGGTGATATTTTTGGAGAAAACTACTAAAATAGAACTAGAACAAAGTTGAGATGTTTTTAAAATTTTTACGCATGTAATTTATTTAGGCTTTTTAAATTTAGATATTGTGGAGTTTTTAGTTTTTACATCTAACTTTTAAATATACTCCTGCACCTAACCCACCTAACTTTTCTCAACTACTACACTTAACTTAAATAACATCATGCACCTAACATAACTTAACTTTTCTCAAGTACTAAACAAAATCCTTCACCCAACTCAAATCTTACCTAATTTTACTCAACTACCACACATCTTCAATAACTCAACTCTACTATAAATTTGTGGCAAAAAAAATCTCACTACACAACTACAAACCTCACAAATCCTTTTCCCGTTTCAAAGAAATGGACTCTCATTCTAGCTTTATCCTTCTAGCCCATTAGAATGGTAAGTTCAAAATTATAGACAATGAGGTGGAGTACTAATTGCATGCAAACAATGCATTCGTCTTTGGTCTTGAAGTCTCATTTGAACAAGTCTTTAATTAATTCCTCACTGCTGTTGGAGGAGATGATTTTAATTCCATCAAGAAAATTTGGGGGAAATATCCAAAACATAAGGATGGAGTATATGCTGCTTCATGCTCTTTCCCAATTTCTGAAGAGCAGACTTGGAGGTGCTTTATTCAAAAGGCCACCAAGCTATATGATGAGCTTGAGGTGTACTTAGAGCCACAACGAATTCAAGAGGAGCTTCACGAGGATGACATAGAGGAAGAAGCAGGGCCGTCTAACACCGCACTAGGTGTGGACGATGAAAATGACCCTGACGATATAACCTACATTGGTAATCCTGACGATGAGAGTAGTTCTTCAGATGAGTCAGAAGTATCTGGATGGGTCTCTATGTGCACGCCATATGTGTATATAGAGGAGCCTACGATCATTCGTAAATCGGTCGAGATTGCACCATCTGTCCATAGGAACGCTGAGCAAGTATCTCTAGAGCCAACGTTTCGTGTCCCGGAGATCGAAATTGGCCAAACTTACGCTGATTTCAAAAGCTTGCTATTTGCTGTGTCTCTATTGCGGAGCATAGACACTTTCGAACTTCTTCAAAGCGTAAAACTTACTGGCTAGCAAAGTGCTCATACCCAGAACAGTGCCCATGGCTCATTCAAGCTGCTGAATTATCTTCTCTTTGGACTGTAAAAAAATACAAAACTCAACATTTATGTAGACCTGATTATTCCAAAGAGAAGGATGACAAGATTATCACAAGCAAACTTATTTCTAGAATTATCTTTTCCAAAATTGTAGCTGATGTAGATTACAAGGTGAGGTACATCGTTAAAGATGTATTCGACTTATTTCGGGTAGCTGTAACGTACAAGAAGTGTTGGTTTGCCAAGTCTATTGCAATTCAACGATTGTATGGGTCCTGGGAGGATTCGTATAACAAATTATTGCCTCTGCTAGCTGTGTTGATGCAAAGCAATCCCGGATCAGTGACTGAGATTCAAATGTTGCCAACAGCGTCCCCTCAAACATTTCAATTCATGTATGTTTTCTGGACTTTTAAGGCATCCATTGACGGGTTTAACTTCTATTTTCCTGTTGTCTCTGTTGATGGCACTCACCTGTACGGGAAATACAAGGGAGTCTTGTTAATAGGAGTAGCAATGACGGCAAATCATGATATTTTTCCGTTAGCTTACTCCCTAGTTGATAAAGAAGACGGGGATAGTTGGAGTTGGTTCATGATGCATTTAATGCATCATGTAGTACCCGTTCATATGCTTGTTTGCATCATTTCTGATAGGCACGAGGGGATTGATATAGCTTTCAACAGAATCCCAGAATTAGGAGAACAACGTGTAACACATAGATACTGCTTGCGACACCTCAGAAGCAATTTCTAGAAAAAATTCAATAGCAAGAAGCTTAAGGCTTTGATGTATCATGCAGCGAGTACCCCGGATGTTTATGAATTTGATCGAACAATGCAAAAGATTCAGACACGGCGGGTAGAAGCATATGATTGGTTGATGGCTTTACCATTAGATAAGTGGGCACTAAGCTACGATGGTGGGTCTCGGTATGGAATACTAACCACTAATCTTCTAGAAAGCTTCAATCAGGTATTGAAGGGATGTCGTTCCCTTTCGATATATGCTATCATGAAGACAACGTACGAGAGATTAGTTAAATTATTTGCAGAAAGGCGAACAGACGGAATTACCTGGTTATAAACGGGGCTTAAATTCCCAAAATATGTTTGGAATGAGGTCAGAAGAATGGAAGATAATCATTTGCATTGTCATGTTATCCCTCATGATATGCAACAAGGGATTTTTCGAGTCACTATAGAGGGAAATGTTGGGTCTGCAGGTATAGAAAATGGAATTATTTTGAATTTGAGCCAACGCATCTGCACTTGTGGGAAATGGTCTACATTACATATGCCTTGTGTCCACATCTATGTCGTATGTCGTTTTTGTAAAATAACGGTTGATGATTTGATTCCATTGGTGTTCTCGCTGCAAAGCTACCTGAATGCATACGCAGGAAGTGTTATGCCACTACATAATGAAATGGAATGGGCTAATGTTGGTTACGAATTAATGCGACCAAACACGGGGTAGCGGTCACAACTCGGTCGTCCAATAAGTACCCGTTTTATTAATAACAAGGATATGCGACCGCGAAGAAAACGTCGTGGCATGTAGTTCATTCATAAATTACTACTTGTAATTCCTGTTTATGTGGTATATTTTAATTATGTATTTCTTTTGGGCAATAACGTGTGTGTGTCACACGCTTTTTTTATATTATTTGGTTTCAAAACAAAAAATAATGTTGTAATATTTGTATTTTATTTATCTATTTTTTCATTAATAAATAATCTATTATTATAAAAATAATAAATCAAATGCAAAACATAATTTTAATCTACACTAATTAAAAAATAAATAAAATAAAAATTAAAAATGTTATTTAACTAAAATATAAATCAAATGGTAAGTGTTTGTTAATTAGTAGAGTAGAATTATAGATGGAGTTCCATTTCATCAAATGTTTCCTGCAAAAAAAAAATCAAATGTCAGTTCGGTCTCACACTTCCATTATGTCAGTAGAGAGTTCACCATTTGGAAATGGAAATTCAATATGTGCACTGATTGGGAAATCCCCCGGATTTAGGAGGGGATTAGGGGGTACAAACCATCAATTTTATGTGGTTCTAATATGGCTCGAGGTTTGAAGGTCAAAACAACCATTTTGTTATTGTTATTATAAAATTTTAAATTAATATTAAAATAGTAGAATGAAAACTAATTAACTTCATTTAAATGTTTCATAAACAAATGATTTAGAGGTACAAGGAGTTTCTTGTTTATTACTGAACGTTGTTATAAATGAAAAGGAAAAAAAATCAAAATTAGGAAAGAATATTATCATAAAAATGAAGATCTCTTTTCCATATTTCAATTTACTTATGAGTAATTTTTTATTTATTTATTTAAATTAAATTAGTTTTTATTTCATTTATTTTAATATTGATGTAAAATGAAAATATAAAAAATATATTTTAATCTATACATAAAAATACTATAATTAACAATAAACAATTGGACTGTTTTCTTAATGATCAAATATTCAATCAAATAAATAAAACAAAGAATGGTTTCACGGGTTTGACTAATTTCAAATTCAAATAAAAAGTAAAAATATTACAAATTTCAATTTATGCATGGGAGAAGAATAATTGGATTTTAATTTTTTTAAAGTTTATTTGTTTGAATAATCGAATCATAGGATCGCTAATCTAAGTTTTTTTTTTAAATTATGTGGTAAGGATAGAATCCTAGGATCGCTAATCTAAGTTCTTTTCTAAATTATGTGGTGATGAAAAATCATATGGTTTAAGCAATGCGAATGAGGCGAATCATATTAATGCGGGGGAGATGATTCAATTTTTTTCCTTCAATTTTTTTTTCTAATTTTAATTCTCACGGGAAAAAAACCATATATTTGAAACATTGAATCATATGGTCGCTAATCCAATTTTGTTTAATTAACTTAGAGTAGGAATGCTAATATTTTTTTATTAATTTTTTCAAATTAATATATGAAGAAAAAAAATTATATTTTTAAAATCAATAAGAGAGAAGTGAATCATATTAATACGGGGAAGATGAACCAATTATTTTGTTAATCTATTTTATGCAGGGGCGAAAAATAATATTTTTTCCCATTAATGACAATTAGATAATAGTTGGGTTTGTGAATGAGATCACATGTTCGAGAATCTTAAACCATAAATAATTTTAATGAAAGTTGAACCTATTATGTTATTGATGATCACTAATCAAATATGTGAGTTGTGTAATACTCCCTCCGTACGGAAAAGAACTTCTAAATTGTCCAAAACACCCATGTCCTTCACCGGCCATTTCACCATAGTCATCGCCCAACACCACTGTCGCACCTTTCTTTGATTATCTTTGCCAGCACCCATCGCCGCCTCTTGCTCTGATCATCTTCGCTGCAATGGGGAGTCATAGAGAAAGTGTAAATTGTTTTTGATCTGGAGGAGAAAGAGTATCAATATAATGTGTGTAGATCTGGGAAGACTGTGAAGATTTTGACTAAGGAGATGAGGAGGAGGAGGAGGAGGATGAGGAGGAATTGGGGATAGGAGAGGATGTGAAAGAAGTGGGGGAAAGGAAGACAGATGGAGATCCGAGAAAAAAGAAAGAAATAGAGATCAAGGTTGATGATTTTGGACGGGCGGCCGTCCATTGTGACGATGTGCCGCGCCGGACCGAGATTTTTTTTCACAACCCAATAAATTAAATACATCTTCAACTTTAATTCATCCACTCTCATCTCACTCAATTCACTTTATCTCTTTCCTACAGTGAATCCCAAGGGCAACAACTTTAATTTTGAGAAATCCAAACTCGATGTTGTCATTTGATTTGTAAACACCGGTACTTTACTCAAGCTCCAATAATAGCCCCTACCAATTGTCGGCCGATAATACGATTGGCTAAGTCGTTTCTAAGTTTGAGCCCATCAGTGAGGGCATTAGCAAAGGAAAGGACAAAAAGACTGATGGGCTGAAGAAGTATACTTCGGCGGAAAGTCTCACATTGGCGAAGTACTACGTCAACATGTTAGAGGACACCATCATAGGCAACTATCAGAAATCTAAAATGTTCAAGGAGCGTGTTGCGGCGAAATACAATGCCAGGAGATCTGATGGTACGCCTGTGCGTGACAAGGAGATGCTTCGAAAATACTCGAGCCGTGTGCACCCGGAAGTTCAGAAGTTTGGTGGCTTTAATGCCAACATGCTCAAGATGTGGTCTAATAAATCCACCGCCGAAGACATTATGTCGAAGACGTTGGACCTTGATTATGAAGCGGAGAGGAGGGTTTTCAAATTTTAGGAAATCTAGAAATTTTTGCAGAGGAACCCAAAATTCAGCATTGGGACGGAGGTCGGAGGATCGTTACTACGAGAATAAGAGAGAAGAGTGAAAATGTATTTTGCGATTAAAATTAACAACCATGCTACAGCTATATACATAGAAGTGTATTCTAGAGTTACACCAAATATATGTTTTACTCCATCCGTCCTAAAACTTTCTTTCCAGAGCACTATTCCAACTTCACGGGAATTTATATTTATTTGTGTTTTTTCATGGCCTATATGATAAAATAAAATATTCTTGTCACCACTTGTTTTGTTGAACTTTTGATGCAGTTTTTAAATATGTATGTTTTATTTTTTATTTCTATACCAATATTTAAATAAAATAGATTGATTGAGTTTTTTTTCGTTTTGCGTAACGAAAAGAAAGATATAGAACGGAGGGAGTAATATTTTAATACATTACATACAAAATACTATGGAGTAATTTAAAAAAATTAGAATAATATTTTGTGCATGTGTACTCATCCCGGACTTCTCTCCTCAAAAGCGGGTCCGCAACCTATATATTGTGGGTCCAAGATAGAGTGTTCTGCGGTTGCGATTTGGGATTCTCTCCTCCTGCAGCTGCAGCCGCCGCCTGCACGTCATTTAAACTCTTGCTTGTCTCCCCCATCGCAGCGATTAAATAAGAGTCCCATGACTCCCGCTATAAATTCCCTTCAATTCAGTCGGCTGATTCAACATTTGACCTTAGCCCCCATTTTGAATCTACAGGAACTGGATTTCGTCTTGAAGACGAGAACAGATTTCTCCATTATTCATGCAAGTGGAAAGACCCTCGTACGTAATTATGATGATCAGTTATCTCGGAGGAGTTTTTAATTTTGAATAGCTTTCTTCTCTTTAATTGATTTGATTTTCTTCCTTGCTTGCAGATCCTTGAATTGATCCTCAGATTTACTTAGCTATTTTTTTGCCCTGAACGAGCTATCCAGCCCTTCTCTCAGTAGTGTGCCTTTCTGGTAATTAAATATGTATCTGCTTTCCATCATCTTCTTTTCCCCTTTCATGATTTATTGCTGTCCATTTCTCTTTAATGGGTACAATAAAAGAAGCACATGGTTCATTTTTTTGAAGTAATTTCTTTGTGAACTTGCATCACTTGTATTTTTTTCCTTAACAAGTTTGGTTTATCTGCACCCTCTTACCATTAGCAACACTGGTTTTGCAAAAGCGGTATCCAAGACCCTTTGTTTTAGAAACTATTCCAATTTTCTTCTAAGAAAAGAAATTTTGATTCATATTCTTTCTCTCTCTTCTAAATAAAACTCAACTTTATTATTTTCATTTTATTAATCTCCTTATCCAAACAAACTTGCATTGTTTTGTGGCATAAGTAATTTACCATCATATTGTACTATACTAGACTCCGTCTACACTCTACACTAATACACTACCAACCCACTGCACACTAATCATGCTGCATAGATATTGCGCATATTGCATCCCCTGTCCTTCAAAACTTTGCCAACTTTGTGTAATTTGACAATCAAAAGTTTTCTTAATTACACATAATTACATAATACAAGTGACTGCATTTACACAAGAAGGGTGCTACTATAAGGAAACTAAATCACCTCTAGTAATTCCATGCCTAAATCAAAGCCTACCATATTCTCAAGACTTAACTAATATACTAAGTGACAATCTACTTCGATATGCTTTGTCCTTTCATGAAAAACTTCTTTGGATGTTATATGAAGAGCAACTTGATTATCACACTATAGTTTCATAGGGATGAGAGCTTTGAAACCAGTTTCATTTGGGAGGTGATATATCCGTATAATTTCAAAAGCAACTTGTGCCATTGCTCTATTTCAGACTCATAACTAGAACGAGAGACAGCATTCTGCTTCTTGCTCTTCCATGTAATCAGATTCCCACCCACAAATACACAACCCGGAGGTGGACCTATGTTCATATCTTGACCCTGCATAATCTGCATCTGCATAACTTTCAACATTCATGTGACCATGGTTTGAACAGACAATACCACGACCACGAGTTCCGTTCAACTCACATAGAGTATGTTCCACGGCGACCCAATGATCAATTACTGTGGATTCCATGAACTGACTTACCACACTAACAGGATAAACATTATTTTGGCTGGTCACAACTACGTAGTTCATTTTACCCACATATCGCTTGTATAGTTGTATCTCTAAACAAATGATTCACCATCATTTCTTGATTGCATATTAAGAACCATAGGCATATTACATGGTTTGGCTGCAAACTTTCCAGTCTTAGACAACTAATCAAGCACCTACTTCCTCTGGGTGAGCAATATCCTTTTTCTGGAACTGACTATGGACAAATGTCTTGAGTGATGAAATACCTACAAGATCACTTCCTATAATAATGATGTCATCTACATAAACAACCAATAAAATGATTCCATGACTAGAATAAAAGAGAGAATGATCAGATTTTCCTTTCACCATTCGAAACTGCTCAATTAATTGGCTGAATTTTCCATACCATGGATGCAGACTTTTGTTTTAGTCCGTACAAAGACTAATGTAGCTGACATTCTCATTCTCCCCCTAAGCTACAAACTCCGGAGGTTGCTCCATATAAACCTCTTCCTCAAGAGGACCATGAATAAAAGCATTCTTGATATATAACTGATTCAGTGGCTAGTTATGGCACGCAGCCATATAGATGACAAAGCGAACAGAAGTGAGCTTTGCCACTGGAGAGAATGTCTCATCATAATCCACACCATTGGTTTGGGCACAACACTTTGAATTGTGTGGAAATTGAGAAAATGAAAACTGTGTGGTAATTGTGGGTTAGATTTAAATTGAATAGATAAAAAAATAAACCACAAAAATTCTTTATTAACATTGTGCTTTTAAATTGTGTTTACTCTTTGGTTGTTACTATGTTTTTTAATACTAATATTATTCTGGGCTTTTCGTGTCCCCAGCATTCAAATAGACCAGACAAACGGTTTTGCCATTGAAATTTGCAATATATTGAATGGGCCCATAAGGTTTCTAATTAAACGTTTTACTTTACATTTTATGTACTGGAGTATCATTTTTTAGTTCTAAAGAAACTGAAGTTTCTCAAATTTTTCCTATTTTCTTCATCATCTCTTCCCTTTGCTCCATTTTCATTTTTGGTGTCCATGGATGCTTATATGATATATATTTTTCAAAGTTTTTATTTTTATTTTTAGAAACAAGTCTAGAAATAAGTTAGGGCCTGTTTAGTAAAGGTTAGTTGGCTGAAAGAGATATATTAAGGTTGCATAGACTACGCAGTTCAACCAACTAAGCCAACACCTTCGTATTTTGCTTATTATCATCACATAAAATGGAACACTTAACTGGTGACTGAGTTTTGTCATGTTCTTATTGACTGAAGCTCCATTAGCATGGGAAAAATGATGATGGAACATGGACATGATGAAGCCGAGGCTAGAAGAAGTGTTTCTTTTGCACGTACTACAAGCAATACCTGTTCTCGTTGCATTCAGTATTCTTTCCCCCAACAGCTGGAGAATGACAGTGAAAGTGAATCTGTATCAGAATCAGGAGATATTGGGGATAGGGCACTTAGCAGAAATATGTCCAGTCGAAGTGGTAGGCTGTTATTTTCTGTTGAAAATACTGCCGAAAGTGGTTTGGTTGTGCCTATTGAAGAGGAAGGTGCTTGGCCACATGATCCAACTGCTACAGATAATGTTTCTCCTGTTACAAAATCTGGAGATGGAATGAAGGTGCATTTTCCCCCTTCTGTTTTATGTCACTAAAGTGTGGTCCTTTTGGTGACTGGTTGAGTTGATTTGTGTTCAGAATTGTGAAAAGGAGGTGCCACGGTGGTTGGATTATATTTCAAGCCTACTGTTTCTAGCTGTCTTTGGAATATTAGGGGTAAACGCCTACACATTTCGCCTGATTTGAATGTTAATTCAGAACCCTTGCTGCTGCCGCTTCTCCCGCAGTCATCATGTATCTGTTTCCCTCTGTGCCTTGAAAACAAAATTTATTCCCTTCTCTATACGTCCGATGCATGGTGAAATCTACTGTCAAGAAACTTCTATTAATTTTACTCTAACTAAATTATTTTAAAATCATTTTTATAAAAGCCATTAATGGCTTCTGGTAAAGTTAAGATTTTTATTGGTCATAAAATCTGCAGGTATTGCTGAGGTATGTTCTTGAAATATTGTTTGGGCCAGGAAATGTGGGTGCTACAAGTGATCAAAACTATATGTATCTCGATCTTCCTTCTAATATGGTAACATGTTCTTTCGATTGGAACATGCTAATGCATGTTCCTATAGAACATCTTTTTATAGAACATGCTAATATGCATCTTCTTTGTATATGGTAACATATGTTTATACGGTATAACACTTCCATGAATCATCATTGAATAAAGTTGCAGTACCCTATAAAAAGTCATCTTCAAATGTGGGAAAATAAGCATATTTTAAAGGCAGTTTAGCTTAAAAATAAACAGATTTTAAAGGCAGATTAGCTTGGAAACAGTAAAATGAACAGATTTTAAAGGCAGTTTAGCTTGGAATTTTGGTCTAACAGCTCCTTCTGAATGATAGAGTGACCATGGTTTACTCTACAAATGATGATTACATTACTCTGTTCTATATCTTCTTTGTTATGTCTTTTCTTTGTCCGACTTGACAGGTTGGTTCATTTTTAATGGGTTGGTTTGGGGTGGTGTTCAAAGGAGACATTTCCAAACTTTCAGCCCAGTTGGCCATTGGATTGACAACAGGTTTTCTAGGAAGCCTTACAACGTTTAGTGGTTGGAACCAGAAGATGCTTGAGTTGAGCGTAGAAGGTCGATGGGTTTTTGCAATACTTGGCATTTTTATAGGTAGACATTTATCTGTAGAACTACTTCAGTTGTCAACCTGCTGCATCTACTTTATTATTCATCCTTTCCACATTCTCTGTTTGATCAAAAGATTAAGCCGACATTGGCAACCATCTTCTTTCGTGTATGATGGAAATTGTCATTCTCGCAGGGTTGTTTCTTGTTGCTTACTCCATTATTTTTGGCATTGAAACTGCAAAAGGTCTTCAATGGGTTCTGAAAAGAACTGGAAACAATAGAAAATCAACATTTGAATGCTCTTGGAAGGTGAACAGTCCAAAACGTCATTTGGTGGTCTCAGTAATACTGCTTCTTACTTTGGCTGCTCTGTGGACTATATGTATAGCACTCGAGATAAGCAAGTTCAAAAAGGGAAACAGTAAATCCCGGCTGTGGTTGGCATGTCTTGTCGGACCATTGGGTGTTTGGATCAGGTGGTTCTTAGCTCGGTTAAATGGCCGTGGTTTAGGAAAATCAGGATTGTTGAAATGGGTACCCTTTGGAACCTTGATTGCCAATGTGTCTGCAGCTTCTGTCATGGCTGGACTAGCAACCTTGAAGAAAGTCGTATGTTTTCTCGTCCAATTTTTTAAAGCACACAACTATCATTCTGAATTGCCCATCTCTTTTTCGCTTTTCACTGCACATAGGCCTTGTTGGATTGATTTGGTTATCAGAATTAAATTACTTAAAATAAACAGCTTTTGACATACCTATACCTATTTAGCTCTAAACATATATTCCTAGAGAAAATAGATATACCCATTTCAGCCAAATAACCCTTACCAAACAGCTCTTAATTCATGTAAATTAGATAGAAGCACGTTTGGAATGATGGGAATTTCCATAACTCTGGAGATTCACACAATGTGTGGGAGCCCCCAATTTCAAAAAAAAGTGGGGAATCACTTAGGACCAAGGAAATTCTTTGGGGTTTTCAAAGCCAAAACACCCTGTTCTAATCCAAACGAGGCCTAATAGTTCCGAAGCTAGGCTTGCACATGGATAATATACCGTAGGGGTTCCAGTATTATACGAAAATGTTAAAATTAGTCCCTGTACTTAAAATAGAAGCAATTTCGTCCATGTACTATTTTTTTGTTCAATATAGTCCTCTTCATTTTTTTATTTTTACCCTTAGCGACAATATCCATTTATACTATAAATACATAGATATGATGTCTTAGTGTAATGATTCATATCTGTTTATATAATTTTAGTTATTTTACAATAAACAATTTAATCCCTATATTTTTCTGTAAAAGTTAATAAATAAATAAATAACTGCATATTGCACTTGATAAAATTTTTTTTTTAAAAAATAAGTATGAATCTGCATGCCAAAAAACTATTTCGATGTCATCTATAGCAACTTCATCGATAAGAGTTCGACACTGGTTAAGGAAAAAAGTGAAGAGAAGGACCTAATTGAACAAAAAAGATTAGTACAGGGACTAAATTGCTTCAATTTTAAGTACATGGACTAATTTGAACATTTTCATATAGTACAGGGGCCTCTACGGTACTTTATCCGTTTGCACAGTGATGTGCACATTGTTGATTAGAACAAATTGTGAGCCCAACTTGTGTGTGTATGGTGCAGGTGAGCACAAAGGACTGTGATACGTTTGTTGGAGGCGTCCAGTTCGGGCTGCTGGGGTGCCTTAGTACGGTTTCTACATTTGTTGCTGAATTTCACGCCATGAGAGAAAGCAAACACCCTTGGAGAGCGTATGCATATGCCCTGGCTACAATACTCCCATCTTTCATCTTTGGGACTCTATTATACTCTGTGCCAGTGTGGACAAAGGGACTTTAATTAACTGAGGGTTTAGGGGAGAACCTGATTGACCAGTTCCAGGCTTGTTGATTCAGTCATACATACCATTTAATTAATTGCACTACTTAATTACTTGTTCAGTCTGTTCATTCACCAAGGATCTTTTGACATTTGAACTCAATGACATAATATGACATTGGACTCATTTGACAGCCTTACAGTGCTCCGTTTGAATCCGAAGTGACTCTCCATTTGACTCCAAAGTTACCCCTACGAATCCCCACCATTATGAATTATTAATTTTGCGAACGGAGCACTGTAAGTGTTGAGTGTCTTCCGTGGCCACTCAAAGAGAGTGGCCATAGAACCGGACCCATATGATATTGGTGGCTAATGTCAACATAATTTAATTCCGCTCGGTTAAAAGCTTGGAGTTAATTATAACTAATTAGTTAGGGGATGTTTGAAGTAGTTTTTTTTTTGGAACAGAGCACATTATTACGGAGTATTAAACAAACCACCCAAATAGTTCAGAATTACAAACTCCCTCTACTGGGACCACACTACCTTTGTCGCCCCCTTGCTATAAAACTTGTAATATCATTGAAAGGGTGTGCATTCCGTTCTTCTAAACTCGTTAATAACGTTTATTAAAATTTTCGTCCATTCTAACTAAATTTCAATTACATAAAATAATCGATGACACAAAAATTACCAACAAATTTTAAATGTCTTCAAACTCCAAGAAAAAAAAAAGAGAGGGAGAGAGATGATACTCTTCGAGCATTTCCGGGCTTTCAAGAAAAGAGAAGAAAATTAAAAATAATTCTTGTATCCATTGATAGTTATTCTTATTTCTTAGGGGTACATCTAGACCTGGCAATCGGGTCAATTGGTTCGGTTCTGGTTCGGGTCTTTTCGATTCGGGTCTCTTTCGGATATATATTATAATGGGTTCGGGTCGGTTCAGTTCGGGTCAGTTCGGTTCCGGGTTTATTTCAGTTTGATTGGTTTTTGGTTTCGGTTTGGTTTCGGTTCGGGTTTATATCGGTTCGGGTTTATATCGGTTCGGGTTTGTATCGGTTCGGGTTATATCGGTTCAGGTTTGTATCAATTCGGGTTGTATTGATTTGGATTCATATAGATTTGAGTTTATATCGGTTTAAATTTATATTATTAGTTCAAGTATAATGTAAACACATACTAATAAATGAATAATATCACATAATAAATTTAGTTAATTTAGTTAACTATAATTTTTATATACTTTCTATAAAAATATAAAAATATTTTAACTTAAGTTATAAAATGCAAAGTAAAAGATTTGTAGTACATGAAAGTGGTTACATGGTTTGCACCCATAATTTAAATATGTTTTTTTAGAAACACATCAACATATGTAAAAATATATAGCTAATTCGTTTTTTCCAAATTCATTTCATAAATGAAATATTAATGAATTTGATCAATTTCGGGTCTAATCGGTTTCGGGTCTAATCGGTTCCGGGTTTAACCGGATTCGGGTTTAATCGGATTCGGGTCTGAATCGGGTTTGAATACATTCGGTTCGGGTTCGGTTCGAATCATTTCGGGTGTTCGGTTCTATTTCGGTTCTTCAGTTTTCGGGTCAATTCGGGTTCAGTTCCGAGTTATTCGGTTCGGGTTATCGGGTCCGAGTCAGTTTTGTCAGGTCTAGGTACATCTATAGATGATAGAGAAACTTTAAACCTAGTACGACTATAAAACTTAATTTTGCTCGTTCAATAGATGTAACGATGTAAACATCGAAAAAGAAACCTTCAAAGAACTTTATAATTTTTATCACATAATAAAATCTAAATTACAATATATAATAAATAATAAATACTCTTTCCGTCCGGAAATGTTCTTCCCGTGTTGACTTGGCACGCTTATTAATGAATAGAAAAAAATGCAAAATTTTCAAAAATGCACATACTATAAACTTTTAAATCTCCTTTTATTATTAAAAAAGTACTAAAAAAGTAGATTTGTGATAAAATAGAAGGATATTATTGATATTTAGCCTTAAAAAGTATACTAAAAAAAGGAAATGGAAAGAATATTTTCGGACGGACCAAAAAGGAAAAAAGAGAAGAACATTTTCGGACGAAGGAAGTACTTACTATTAAGGGAGTAATAAATAAATAAGGAGTACTAAATTATTCCGTAATTAAATAATTAGTCCACCATCGGTATAAACTTCTATATAAGTGATGTCTTTAGAAAAATTGAATGATTTATCCGTACTCAATGGAAAATCAAGCTCGAGTTTGGAATAATCAAAGCATCATCATTATTATTACAAATGAAAAGAAGAGAAAAATTCACCGTACAAAGGTTGTTCACGAAATGGAAGGACAATTCTCTCGGAGCTTATTATTGAAATGTAATAGATAAGTAATTACTGAGGAAGCTTGTTTAGCTTGCAATAAGCAAAATCTTTGTACTTCTTGGTCTTGTATTTCGCAGGGTTCTTCTCATCAACCAACTTGGGAATGGGACCAACTTCAAACTCAGGGGGCGGCTCCAAGAAAACAGGCCAAGACATTCTCGTCTTTTCCTTGTTCACCGTCGTCCTGTGGAGCACGCTCTTGTACTTTCCGTTGCTCAGAATCTGTCAAAAAATCTCAAACCTCAAACAAAAATGCAAAATTTCTCACAAGATAATATTTTAATTAGGGTTGCGTTCATATTTTTTCACTAAAATTTTAAAAGCGACGAATGAGTTGGAATGAAACATATTCTAAACTTCCAAGAAAAGAGAAAGATAAGAATAAAAAAATGTACGTAGTACCTCGATTTGGTCACCAATGTGGATGATGAGGGCATTGGGGATGTACTTGACATCGTACCAATGGTTGTCTTTGAAAACTTGGAGACCTTGGACTTCGTTGGGTACAAGAATGGTGATGGCTGACATGTCGGTGTGGGCCACGACTCCGAGGGCCAAATCGGGGCGAGGGCATGGCGGGTAGTAGTTGATCTTGAGGAGGTAAATGATGTCTTCACCCCCTGCAGCCTCCTTCACCTCATGGCCTTCAAGCCCCAAACTGAGTGATAAGCTTCTCAATAGTCTGTCCCCCACCTCTCGCAGCCTCTTAGCGTATTCCTCATTCGCTTCCCTGCAAAACTCAATTGTGTTTTTAACCGTTGATATGATTAAGTAGTTTAATTGAAAATGACTGATGTCATGCTTCTCATATGTCTTCTAAACAAAACATTTGCAGCAAATTTATTGGATCTTTAAACTTGAGGACGATGCTACTGGAGGTGGTTTGTGATAAATCTCATGTGTCATTTCGTGCCACCACACAGGCAAATTTGCATAATATTAGATACACAGTAATATTGACTACACATTCGATCACATCCATCCCAAAGTTACTGGTCGGTAATGCTACTTGAAAATATTGCCTCCGCCACCTACACAACAATCTCCATAAAAATTTTTGGAGTAATTAAGAAGCTAAAGGATTTGATATACAAAGCTAGCAAGACCGCTAATAGAAATAAGTTTAATGCGACAATTCTCCAAATAGCGTCGCAAAATTAAGCATCAAACAACTACTAATGACGATTCCAACGCACGTGTGGGCATTTTCCCATGATGAAGGTGGCACACGCTATGGTATTATGACCACAAATAAGTCAGAAAGATCCAATAATGAGCTGAAGGGATGTCAATGTTTGCTTGAACATGCCATTATCAAGTTCTCGTACTATAAATTGGTCAAACTACTTGTTGATAGACAAATAGATGGGTACTTGTACAAGAATTAGTCGTCTAACATTTTGTTTCTTTTTACGAAGCTATGACTTTAAATAGTTCAGTACAGTTACTCCCTATTAGGGCACTGGTAATGGAAGTAACGCTAGGGGCGTTATTACCCCTTTTAACGCCAAAGGGCCAGCAAACACCGCCCCCTTGGGGCTTCATAGGGGCTTCATACTTCCTACTTCAAACATTTAACAGCCTTCAAAGTCCCCCACTCTCTCTTTTAAAAAATATACACAAACATAAATTTTTTTACTCTATATTTTGTTGTTTAATGTAATATTTTTTTGTTTAAATTTTTTTTGGTAATGTAATTTTGTTTTGTTTTTTTATTAAATTTAACATACTTTTTTTATTGACTGTATTTTTTATTTAATGAATTATTTCAGTTTGCAATATGTTACTACCACTCGAATTTGAATGAAGATATTTTTAGTCACTCGAATAATTAGTAATTTCTTTGTAGTGTTATTTTTTATGGATGTAATATTTTTTTAATAAATGTAACTTTTTTATGAATGTATTCTTCTATGAATGTAATATTTTTTTAATGAATGTAATATTTTTAATGCTCTAGTCTCCTTTTGATTAATTTAAATAAAAAATTAATTAAAATGTAATAATATAAATTTAGAAGATGTATATTTAAAAGTGTAAAAAATAAAGGTTTGAAGCCCCTGTTTGAAGCCCCGGGGCTTCAAACCCAATTCCACTGAATCTGTGAGGTAAGTTAAAGCTGATGTGGCAGAGAGAGAAATTTTGAAGCCCCGGTTTGAAGCCCCGGGGCTTCACGAGTATTTCCAGTGCTCTTAGAGTCAACAGAAATGAGTATACTCATACGGAGTATTACTTTCTTAAGTTTCTTTAAGTTACAAAAAAAAACTTTCACCCCGTACTCCATGTTTCAGAATAATTCAAAATGAGTTGTTTTTGGGGTGTGACAAAAAAGAAATTAGTGAAGATTTAATCTAGAGCGGACAATATTACACTACTGGGTTAGGGTCAAGTATAGACAATCTTAACATATGGTATTAGAGGCCGAGTTCAGAGTGGTTAGCAAATGGTAGACTGCGACGTGCAAATTCAAGAAGTTCACCATGGTCGACTGGAGTAGGACCCAAAGAAGATTCTTTTTTTATAAATTAAAAGCCCAAACTTTTCATGGTGTCCATATTCTAAAGTTAATCAAATTAGAATGGATCCAAGGAATATGTAGAATTTGCCTTGAAATTAATAGTTTGATCCTTCATCTTTTGGCAAATTGATCGATCAGGTCGGGTTTGAGTTGGGTTACTTTGGTTCAGGTCAATAGTGTCCTCGAGTTGAGAATTGTATATTCATGACTTAGTGTCGTCGAGTTTTGATCGACTCAACAAGATATAACTTTGGTTTTTAAGATTTTTAAATTTATATTAACACATGCATTTCACATTAAATAAAATTAAAATATGAAAGAATATGTTTAAATATATTATACTCTTGTATTATTTTATTTCAAATTCTAATGTATTTTTGAGGTATATAAATCAACACAAAGAATTAAAAAATGCAAAATTTTTGGAAAAGTAGGATAATTATGCAATATCATTAAAACTTTGTCCGGGAATATAAATTTATTAATTTAAAAAACAAGTAGTGAGAAAAAAATATACGAGTATAATCATAACTTTAATAATATTATATTTCATAGTAAAGTACACCCTCCGTCCGGAAATATTCTTCCCATTTGACTTTTCACGGTCTCCAATGTTGCACTTTGACCATTAATATCTAAATGTATACATAGATATATTTAATACTCCGTATAAAATTGATATCTAAAAACTACGTTTCATTAGATATATATTGATATTTAATTTATGTTATAATATAATGTATTTTTTCTACAAATCATAGTCAAAGTTTACAAACTTTGACCAAGAAAAGTCAAATGTGAAGAACATTTCCGGACGGAGGGAGTATATAACTTTTAGAAAATTTTGCATTAGTGGGTGGGTCAGGTAGGGTTTCATCGGGTTGAACCCATTTTTAACATGTCATATTTGGGTTCGATCAACTTCGGTTTGGTTCAAGGTTTAATTCGTTTTGATTTAATTGGATTTGTGTTTAATTTGTTTTAAATTTGATCAGTATTGGGTCTAGTCAGTTTTGGGTCTAATTGATTCCGAATCGAATAGGTTTCGGGTCTAATCAGTTCCGGGCTTAATCAGTTTGGTGTAATTGATTCACGTTCAATCAGATTCAAATCTGAATCGAGTCTGAATACGTTCAGTTCGGTTTGAATCATTTTGAGTGTTTGGGTGTAATTCGATTCTTAAGTTTTTGAATTATTTCAGGTTCGATTTCGGGTTATTCGGTTCGGGTTATCAGTTGTTTGGGACTCTCATTTTCTGTATATGGTTGATTTTTGGTGGCCATTGTGGTAATTTTAAGAAATATAAGTTGAGAAAATAAGTTGAACGGAACGGAGCCTTAGTTCTTTACCTTGATTTTGAATTTGGTTAATTAGTTGGGTACCTAATGTCTTAGTTATTACCGAGCAATTATATTTTGTAAAATTTGCAGTGAATAAGACTAAAACATAAGTCATTCCCCAATGTAGGACTTAGGCCTTGTTTGGGAAGAGCGTTTTCAATTAGCGTTAGCGTTTTGGATAAAATATTAACGGTGTAGATTAATTCAGAAAACGCTAACGCTAAAGGCTACCGTCGGATAGCCTTTTCAAAACGCTAACCCTAATCTATAACGCTGATACCAAACAGGGCCTTAAACTTTTTTATTCCCTAAATAAGACTTAATAATGACTAGTGAGAAGAATAATGTCCAAGTGATGCTGGACATTTAGTTAAATAATGACTAATAGATAATGACCAAAGATCCTACGTTGGGAAATAAAAACATATAGTCCTATATTGAGAAAGTCATTATGTTTTAGTCCTATTTAAGTAAATTACTCTTATATTTTACCCGAAAATTCTCACATATAACTATTACAAGATATAAATTCCTCTAGTGTTTTTCATGCATATATATGAATGTCAAATGTCAATCAATTGCGAGGAGTATATATATATATATATATATATATAAAGAAGTTAAGCTACAAAGAAAGATGTTTGTATACATAAAGAGGATTGGGAGTTAATTGCAATCATAGATACATACCTATAGGAAGGAGGGGTTTTAGGCCAGAATCTGTAGTTGATAGCGGAAGGAGGCCAGACCTTGTGGAACAAGTGATCGACCCACCCCCTCTTCCCCTCCAGGTCCTTCTGCAACGTGGTCCCGTACCCCTCCACGCCCCCGCCGCCGTCCTTGGCCACCGCCTCCTTCTCCTCCTGGGGCAGCTCGAAGAACTCCTTCCCCACCCTCTGCAGCTCCGCCGTCACCTCCTCCGGTATCCCGTGGTTCACCACCTGGAATATCCCCCACTCCCTGCTCGCCTCCCCTACCTTCTCCGCCAGCTCCTCCTCCCTCTCGCTCATGTCGATCACCGGCACATTCAGGACAACCCCCTGCACCGTCGTCTCCGCCGGCTGCTCCTTCTCCGACCGGATGTACTCCGCCGGGATCGTGTCGGTGGATTTTGACAGAGAACTCGCCACTGCTTGCACCCTCTCCACCTCCGCCATTTCCTTTTTCTTCTTTTTCTTTTTCTTTTTTTTTTTTAAATTTATGTGTCTGTGTTTGTGTAGTATAGAGTAAGTTAAGGAGTTTACTCTGTATCTACTACGTTGGGGTATGCAGAACCGCCCAGTTTTTCGTTGAGAGAGTTTGTTGGAGGGAGTGATAAATACGGGTGGATGGGCGGAGTTTGTTGGAATGAGCGGTTCAAATTACGTAGCCAGTGTGGCTCGTGGGATAGCTGCTACCTACTCTTTTTGTTGGGGGGCACACAGCAAATTAATGTTGGAAAAAAGTTGGTGTCTCAAAAAAAATGCGTGCAAATATTAAAAATATAAAATTTGCATTGAATAGGACTAAAATATAAGTTATTTTTCAATATAGGACTTAAACTTTTTTATTTCCTAAATAAGACTTAATAATGACTTGTGAAAAGATAATGTCCAAGTAATGCTAGATATTTAGTTGAATAATGACTAATAGATGATCACCAATGGTCCTACATTGGGAAATAAAAATATATGGTCCTATATTGAGAAAGTAATTATGTTTCAGTCCTATTTACTTTGCATAAGTTTCTCACACACAAAACAATAATTAAAACATGACTCTTTTTTCAGACGAAGCACCTAAGTAGTGAAATTTGTACTAAATAGGATTAAAACATAAGTCATTTCCCAATGTAGGACTTAAACTTTTTTTATTCCCTAAATAGGATCTAATAATGACAAGTGAGAAGAATAATATCCAACTGATGCTGGACATTTAGTTGAATAATGACTAATAGATAATAACCAAAGGTCCTACATTGAGAAATAAAAACATATGGTCATATATTGAGAAAGTCATTATGTTTTAGTCCTATTTAGGTAAATTACACATACTAAATTATATGGATGAGAGAGTGGGTCAAGGGCTAATCGGTTGAACCGGTCAGCCTGTGGTCAACGACCCGGTCAAACTATAATTAGAATGTTAATATTTTGTATTATCTTATTAGGTACTTATAGTTAATAAAGTATTTAGCTTGTGTCTTTTTTACTTCTCAATCTAGTTTTTAATATCATTGTGTATATATTATTTCACAATTTCTATTTTTATTCTATTATTTTTATTATTATTAAAAATTAATAGTGAATGTCTAACAGATACTTAAATAATAAGGTAATACTCATATTTTAAAAAAATAAAGAATTGATCAGTATGTTCTTATATACTATTTACATTTTACGGAGTGAAATTTATATTTAGTTGATTAAATGATTGAAAATATAAAAAACAACATATTAGATTATAATTAATATCCCAAAGATGAAAATAATACTTTAAGTATAATTTATTTATATTTTTCTTAAGATAAAAAAATAAATAATACTAAATATACATTAATAAGTTTGAACAACTTTAAAATTTAATAATATAAATATATTATATAAATATAGTTCTTTTTCAAATAATAGGAACTCTTTTAATATTAATAGATTAAAACGCTGATACATTCCATATTGTATGGCATTTGTATCAAAAGATGTAGTAGCCCATTTGGGTAAAACCCAGTTTCTCGATTCTTGGTTTGAACGGGTCAAAGAAAAAGCAGGTTTTAATGTTGAACTGGACCATATTGGTGTCTGGTTCGCGGTCCAATCATTTGGACCGGCCGGTCCGGTCCAATACTAATAACATTTCTCAGCACACAATGTTAACAAGGATTAAGAAATATGTTGTGCATGTTGTTAAAAAATTACACTACGACGAAAATAAAATAAAAAAATAACTCTGATCTTATAATATGTTCGAATTTTACAAGGGAATAAATAAAATAAGGTAAAGTGACACCGGTTATTGGACGAGGAACGGATCCTTGAAGCTTCTAAGAATGGACAGTAGTGAGCAGAGAGAACATGTAAACTTTAAGAAAAATAGAGTCGCCAGAGCTTTCCTTAAGATAGTATCGCTCGCCTCCCGCACTGGTTAATCTAGACGATCCCCTCCCAAGATAAAACTGCTAACGTGCAAAGTCTAAAGCGGTAGATCAATGCACTGACGAACAGGAACGAAGGAGAGCTATTCACTGGAAAAAAGATTGGAAAAATTGAGAGGGAGTTGGACGTAGGGAGCTTTCGCTTTTGAGTGTGTATGCTCTGCTGCGAGACCCTCCTTATATAAAAGCGAGGTTTGGCTCATCGGGTGGACATTGGGCAACCATTATGAGGAGTCACTTGACTCTTCGGATGGACACTAGCGGACATTATGAGGAGACACGAGTGCATGCATGCTTTGGTTCCGCCATTTCATTAATAACAAAGTTCCCCATTTGTGTTCGATTCGATCTTGTAAAAAGATAAAAGTTGGTTGGCACCCTCGCCACGCCACGACGCATCGCGCGCGTGCATGCCACACGCCAACACACGTTCGCACATGCACGTACATGAGTGTCATGACGTGTCATCCTGGCGACAGCGCGACAGTGCGCAAGGGATCCTTTCTTTCCTCCTTTTCAAAATTTCTTTACCATGCAATTCAATGCTAGCATAAAAATAGTGGAATATGAAAGGATTCGAATCCGATGTGGGATATGTGCGATTTACTCTTTCTAAGTTTTCGACTTTGTGAATTAATTTCTCATTCACCCGAGTACTAATTTTAGCGTATGGTATATCGAAATGCTTGTCTCACTTGGAAGATTAATTGTCTATAATTATTTTGGGAAAATAATTTTATGGACCCCACAAAATTTAGGTCCAAAGTTTTTCCGTTACAAGCTAAAATTACAACAATCCCCCACATGAATGAAAATTAATTCATGTACTTGACAATAACTCCACTGTTGAGAACTGCAAGAATAGGTAGGTTTTGTGCCTTTGAACCTACTCCTTGTAGGGTATACCTTCTTTACTGGTTGCTAAATAGAACATGATGTCTTTGAATTGTATTGCCGTTTGGGTAAATGACGATATATCATACACAAGTTTCAATTAACCATCATTCCTTTATCATGGGTGTGCCTGTTATGGTCATGAAACATGCATTTGGTTCTGCGAGAGTGTCAGACAGGATTAGCCCGTTATCCTTTTGTTGAAGCGATCGCATTTCACTCTTACATAGGTGATTCTTCTAAGAGTATCCCGATTACTCCACTAGGACCCCCATTGTCTATAGTTCAAAAATCATTAAAGCATATTGATCATGCTCCTCAACATTTTCAGGAGTCACTATATCTTGGTAAGAACGAAGGGGTTTTAAATCAGTGATCTAGCCCCCCCACAGTGACCATGCTTCGTCCCATAAGTAGGTTGTCCCATTGAACCTAGATACCACCCATGTAATACTCCGTATTAAGATGGGAATGGTAAGAGCTCAAAAGGATTGATAAGTACTACTCATACCAACAAGGTGCATCTTCTTTTCGAGAGCTCATCACCTAGAAACTCCAGAGTTAAGCGTGCTTGAAATGGAGTAATTGTAGGATGGGTGACCCCCTAGGAAATTCCTTGGGCGCGCACAAGTGAGGACAAAAATGCGCGGGAGAGATTTGTGTTGGTTTGTGGGGCCAGTCTACAATCATATGCAAACACTTACGGCTAGGGTGGGGGCCGGGGTGTTACAAATGGTATCAGAGCAACCCTGCAACCGTGAAAAACCAAAAAAGCTTAGTTCACCTAGCAGGGAAGATCTAAGGGTTTAAAAAATAGGATGCAACGAGGACGTTGCATTCCTAAGTGGGGTGAATGTAATACCCCGTATTAAGTTGGGAATGTGAAGAGGTCAAAAGGATTGATAGTACTACTCATACCAACAAGGTGCATCTTCTTTTCGAGAGCTCATCACCTAGAAACTCCAAAGTTAAGTGTGCTTGACACAGAGCAATTTTAGGATGGGTGACCCCCTAAAATATATTGGGTATGACGACAGTGTGTTATGCCCATGGTCTGGAAGTGTATACCAACTTATACACATTTTTTGGTGGTGTGGAATATAATGCAAGGACAAATTTGGAAATGCATCCACACGAGTTTCAATATCTCATAGCAGTGCTATATTGGGTATTTTAAGCATATATAAGTGCTATGACGGTACTTCTTCCAAAATATTATCTGTCTTCGTATATACACACAGTGTAGAGATGAGATTATTATCTGTCTTTGTATATATACACACTGCGTTGTTCTTGTTGTTGTTGTATATATACTCAAGTGTAGAGGATGAGTAGTTTACTCCTTTGTCCCAAATTAATCTTTCTTATTTTGGTTTTTTGGTTATCCTAAATTAATCTTTCTCTTTTATTTTTTGAAAAGTTTTTTGTGGCTCGCCTTTTTTCTCTCTTCAGCATCACTTTAAACCACAAAATTTTATTTTTTTCTTAAGCTCCATGCAAAGTCAAACTACGAGTATTAATTTGGGACGGAGGAAGTACTAAACTTATTTACAACAAATAATTGCTAACAGAAACGCCTTTCTAAAAGGTGATTAAAAGAACAACTATGTTAAATGTACACTACTTGGTGGATACCAAGTTGTACAATAAGGATTTGCACCGATTCACCGACACATTGATTGCTTGTATTGACCGGCATAGATGTCAGTGTGAAATTTTACGAATTTACTAATGTTTTGTACCAATGCCTATAATCAAAGTATATATCAATATAAATTTTTGTTGTATAATTTGGTGACTAGTTGGTTGATTTGGTTTTTCGGCCAAATAACGCGAAAGCCCCCCGTAGTTTGATAAATAAGCACCAAAACTCCCTCTCTTTTCAATACTTATTCCTAAATTCCTATGGTTTTTAAAGGATGCACATTCGCTCCCAAGCTATTTTCTATTCATCTGTAGCCGACAAAGAATATGAAAAAGACAAATATGCCCCATTTTTTTCTCTTTTTAAATTTTGAAATTAAAGTCTTTCTACATAATTTAAAAAAGGGTAATTTACCTAAATAAGACTAAAACATAATAATGATTTTCTCAATATAGGACCATAAAACCTCAAACA
>OOIL02003144.1:1578343-1603979 GCA_900332095.2 Cuscuta campestris
ATTTAATATCTGCAGATATCATAAATCTTTAAAATTGATGGTCTCAATATCTCCCGAATTTAGGAGATATCAATATGGGGGTTTGATATCTCTCTCAACTATGGATCATTCTTTGTCACTCGCTATTATTATTACTGCCAACCACTCCCGTTGTCAGTCACCTTTTCTTATAACTAATTAAATCCTGAATTTAAATCTCTCCAAATAAAATAATTTTAGATTACAAAGTCCATATCATTTCTTTGAGTTTTCATAACCCACATCTTATAATATCTCCAAAATTCACTAAATTGGCCCTAAGCAATTAATAAGATATTTCTTCACTTTAAAATAAATTTCATATTTTTATGATATATTTAAATCGAAGCAATCAGTTTGATTATATTTATTAAAATATGAGAAGATTAGAAACACTTATTTTAAAACTACAATGAAACTTTATAAAAATGAGAAGATTAGAAAATAAATTGTTAAAACACGTAAAATATATTAGACTTTTAAGTTGTTGAGATAACATATTTATTTTGTACTCAACAGCTTGGTTTTATATTTGCAATTACTTCACAAATTAAAATCATATATTTCCGTTAATGTAAATTAGTCTGACGGAGAAGAATCATGATTTTTTTATATTAAAATTACAAGATCGGAAATCTAAGTTTGTTAAATAAATGCGGGGGAGATGAATAATAAAATCACCAATAATTTTGTCGTATATTTTTTGAATTCAGGGGGTGAAAAGAATTATATATTTGTAATAATTTAGTAAACCTAGATTTTATGTGTGTGTGTGTATGTGTGTGTGTGATTGAAATTTAAATGGTATATATAACATAAAAAAAATTAAGTTGTTTAAATATTTGAAATTGTATAATAAAAAACAATTTCGTTCCACCCGTGCATGGCACGGGTTAAAATACTAGTATTAAAAATAGATGGGGTTTCAATGCCTATTTTCCAAACAACTCTTTGATCTTGGTTTATTTATAAAAAAAGGCGTGGAGGGGTAGAGAATGAGTTGAGGTGAGGCTCAATTGAGTGGGACTGTGGGAGTGATGGAGGGGAATGAGTCAACGTACACCCTTACTCCAGCCTTAGCATCTCCGCGTTTCCACTGTACAAAAAAAAAAAAACTACGTAAAGCTATTTATTAGAGACAGCTCACTATTATACTATACGGAGTACTAATACGTACCTACTATACGGAATACTCCCTCCGTCCCAAAATATTTGCAACATTAGCTTTTTCAGCAGTCGCGGGAACTTTTGTTTATTTCTACGTTTTCATTGGTTATTTGATAAAATAAAATATTCTTGACACCTCTTATTTTGAAGAACTTTTCATGTAATTTTTTGATATGTAAACTTTATTTTTTATTTCTATACCAATATGTAAATAAAATGAATTGAAAAAACTTGATATTTTGCCTCGGGAATACAAATGTGGCAAATATTTAGGGACGGAGGGAGTATATTTTTTTGAGAAAATTGTACGGTTTACTTTCAAATTTTTTAAAAATTGCACAGTTTATTCTTGAAAATTTAAAATACACCAAATACTTTTGAATTATTTAAAAATTGCATGTCTTACCCTTGAATTTTTAAAAATGGACCAAATATTACTTCAGAAATCTTTAGAATATGCACGATTTACTTTTGAATATTTAAATAAAGACGATAATTTTGGGGAAAGGTTTTTTGGAGAATTCACAAGGGCCACGTAAATCATACTCGCAATTCTTGTGCATGAGAGCAACACACTCTCTATCTAGTTTCTTAGGACCAACGATGCAACATTTTAAATTGTTCAGGGGTATTTGGTGCATTTTAATGTTCATCGGTAAATCATACAATTTTTACATCGTTCAAGGGTAAACGATATCCTTTTTAATGTTCAAGGGTAAACCATGTAATTTCTAAAAGGTTATGAATAAACGATGCACTTTTCTCTTTTTTTTAACTAGTGCTCCATAGCTAGAATTTGCCGGAATTACAAACTTAGCACTCTTAGGAGAGTATGAGTATCCTTTTATGCTCTCCTCCAGGCTCCGGCCCGTAAAATAAGTAGGAAAATGCTTGGTTCACAAATAAAGCCTTCACAAATTTCACAAATTTAATACTACATCCATTTCTTAAAACCTTTCCCCTTTCATTTTTTTGTTTTCCTTAAAACACTTTCTTTTTCTATTGAAAACCCACTTTTACCCCTACTTTTTCATACCCTACCTATCACATCATACTTTCTCACTAATAACTAAGTTATCACATCTTACTTTTATCCATCACATCAGAGGCAAAATTGGAAAGTCAATTAAAATTATACTTTCCTTATTTTGCATCAAAGTCAAAACAAGAACCGTTTTAAGAAACGAAGGGAGTATTTGTGAATTTCAATAAAATATGAAGTAGGCATAAATAATTTTAAAATGAGAATTTATGGTAAGTTTTTGAAATTATAGTTCTACTAGTGTTAATCCCGTGCTTCGCACGGGCTCGTATATATTCTAAATTTCTGAGAGATTATATAAATATAATTTTAGTTATTTAGTTTTTTAATAGTGACAAAATTGTTAGACAAGGCGTGCAACTTTAGAGGGGAGGGGTGAATAGAGTTGTTGAGAATGTTTACCGATTTTCGCAGGATTAATAATATAAACGTAAGTGCAGCGGAAATAAAATAGAGAAGGCAAAGAACACACCGATATATACTGGTTCACCACCTCGTGGCTAGTCCAGTTCCCCAAGAGACTCTCTCGAAGCTACCACTACTTCCGTTAAGCTTACGGGTGCTTAACAAACCGTTTACAACTCGAGAACTTGAATCCCACAAGCCTCGACACAACCGCTCGTAGATATGCCTTCTACAAGACTTCACAACCAAGACTTAAATCACATAAGTCTTGAACAACAAGAAGAACAATCTTCTTCAACCTCACAACAATGACTCTCACAAGAGTAGAAATGAGAAAAGATTAAGCTCTATGGATGACAAGAACACTCTCTTGAAAACACTTAGTTTTCTCTCAAAATATATCAATTTGAGGAAGAAATGAATGGAGGATTATAACCTCAAGATATGGGAGTTTAGGAGTGCTTGTTCTTAAGAAAAATGACCAAGGAAGAGTGTTTAAATAGGAGGTGAAGAAATATATCCGTTGGTCCAATAAAAGAAGCTTTGCAGAAAAGATGCATCATAATAATCGATTAATGCATCACCATAATCGATTAATGCATCATAAAAAATCGATTATGGCAGCTGAAAAAATCGATTAAAATTGCCAGAGCCAAATTCCTTCTGCGCAGAAAAGTGATAATCGATTAAAACCAAAGGTGTTAATCGATTAGTTCCTTCTGGACGCGATAATCGATTAATTCCAAAGGTAAAATCGATTATTGCAACAATAATGCCCAAACAAGAAGAACACAAGCATGTGGGCGAGGTGAAGGACAAAATTGGAGCTTATAGGTTGTTTCCAACAAAAATTTCAGGGGTAAGGCTCCTCATCATCTCAAACATTATTCAAAATAANTCATAAAAAATCGATTATGGCAGCTGAAAAAATCGATTAAAATTGCCAGAGCCAAATTCCTTCTGCGCAGAAAAGTGATAATCGATTAAAACCAAAGGTGTTAATCGATTAGTTCCTTCGGGACGCGATAATTGATTAATTCCAAAGGTAAAATCGATTATTGGAACAATAATGCCTAGACATGAAGGACACAAGCATGTGGGCGAGTAGGGAGGATAAAACGGAGCGTATATGTTTGTTTGAGACAACGGGAATCAGGGAAGCGCTCCTCCTCTCTTATTCAATGAATTTGAATAAGGGAGTAAAAGTGAGTCCAAAAATTATTTTGTGTGTCAAACGATGTACACAGAAAAATTTGAATAAAATATTTTTACTTACCAAAAATATTTTATAATATCAAAATAAATATTTGATAAATGTTTGGCACACCTTTTGTAACTGACTCAATAAAACTATTTTGAACAGTTAAAAAGATTTTTGAACTGACTCCAAAAATAAATATAATTTTTATTTTAACACTCATAAAAAAAATTTGGAGAGAAGATATTTTTGTCATCCTTACAAATGTTCCTACGACTCAAATAAATAAAAAGTCTTCGGAAATCTTTTACTCCTCCGAGTCCTCCGTTAGGCGCTCCGAACGCGTCTCGGACTTCAATAAAATTCTGTGCACCTTCTTGAATACTTCAAGGAATGGCACTTCAAGTCTTCGTGTTTGTCGTTGTAGCACTCTGATCTTGACTTCAATAAATTGTGTTTGTCAATTATCAAAACCTGTGAGTCAACACTTAATAACACAAAAGGGTTGAACTCATGCATTCCAACAAAAATATATTCTAAATTGGTTGAATATATATTAGTATGTTAATTTAAAAACAAACAAATTCTACAAAATTAATGGTCATTGAATTTAGTACTAATAAAAATAGTTTTAATTAATAAAATATTTTTATAAAAAGTGGATTAATTACATAATGATACATCATTAGAGAATATATGTGTGTCATAATGTCACTTGTCAGTCGTTACCCTTCAACGAAAGCAATTTTATTTTATTTAGTTTGTTAAAAATATTTGTAGCAATAGAATAAATAATGTAATCAGATAAAATTTTTGAAACAAAATATTTAATTAATAAATATGCATATGTGATTAAATTTATATAATCATTTTTTTAAAAAGTAATAAACTAAAATAAGTTGTGGATAGTATAAAAATAGTTATATATATATATATATGTGTGTGTGTGTGTGTGTGTATATATATATATATTATATATATATATATATATATATATATATATATATATGGAGTATATTTTACAATAATGAAATATATATTTATAGAATTATTAAAAAATGAAAAAGTTTTATGCAAAAGTATTCAAAGGTCTTTTAAGAAAATCAAAATGGACCAATGAATTGAAATGCATAAATCCACATCATTAGTGAGTGCACATGTAGATGCACATGTGGCATGTCACATGTCAACACTACAACAATTGAACTCTCTTTTACATATATATACTCCCTCCGTCCCACGGTCTTTGTCCACTTACCTTTTGGCACACCATCCAATGCACTTCTTTAATCCATTTTATCTTGTAATTTGTATATTAAATAATTATAGAAATTATATATTAATAATCCATATGTTAAGACGAATCAAACAAGATCACACATGACTATTTTTAGGCTTACACATTGAGAGAATTTGATGAGTCAAAGTGCTTAGATGAACAGTTCCAAAAGTCAAATGTAGACAAAGACAGTGGGACGGAGGTAGTATATAGGATAGGATTTTTGAACTACTCCGGTAGCATTGTTTGTTTGTGTTTGAACGAATATATAAGCTGAATAATAAATTGAACAATAAATTGAATAATCACTAAACGAAAATATAAGAAAAATGAAGATGTTGAAATATTGAAATAATAATATTGCTCCTTGGATTATGTAGTAATGATAGAGTATATATAGAAGAGACTCCTAACACAACTAGGAATAAAGAATGGAAACTAACTAAAATACAACTTCTACCATAACTAGGAATACTTAATATTATTGTCTAACATCCCCCCTCAAGCTGAACTCTGGCTGAAGCAAGAGGAAGCTTGAACACTAGCCGGAAACTGGAAACTTTGAGGAGAGAGAAATCTGACGTGCACTGGTGGCTGCTGGCGTCGTTGGAGAAGAGAGAAGTCTGACGTGCGCCGGTGGCTGCTGACGTCGTTGGAGAGGAGAGAAGTCTGACATGCACTGGTAGCTGCAGACATCGTTATTGAAGAAGAGAGAAATGATTGACGTGCGCTGGTAGCTGCTGACTTCGAAGAAGAAAAGAGAAGGTTGACGTGCGCTTGTAGCTGCTGACGTCGAAGAAGAATAGAAAAAGCTATTTGTGCGGTCTCTTTGACTGAAGATCTTTGACATTCTTTGTTTTTTTATTGGATCCGGGCAATGCCCTATTTCTTTCTTGAAGGGGTGTAGAGGTATTCTTTCCTTTTTCACTACTTCCCCTTTTGGCTTTGCTTTTGTGTTTTTTTTTTTAAATTTTTTATTGGTTCAACAAAAGAGAAAGAGAAGAGAGTTTGATGATTAGAATGAGTGATTTGAGAGAGAGAAAAAAAGTGAGTTAAGAATTGATGATGGAAGAAAGATTTGGGGCTGAGATTTTGATATGGTGAATTAGAGAGAAATAACAATTGTTTTTTTCTCTTTTTTTGAGAAGATAGGATGAGTTGAGAGAATTTGTTAGGAGTTGGAGTTTTTTTGACGAACCATGAAGATGACAAGAGAGAAGTTCCTCCTTTGATGATTCTTTTTGTGTGATTTCAACAAGGTTTTTTTTCTTTTTTTTCATTTGAATGGATAAGTTGATTTGAGAATAAAAGAAAGAAAAGAAAATAGAGGTGAATGGGGTGGAGTCGCCGTCGCCAGAATTACCGGCGGCGGCGGCGGAAGGAAAGAACTCTTTTAGGTCACCAAGAGCGATGACTCTGATACCATGTTGAAATATTGAAATAATAATATTGCTCCTTGGATTATGAAGTACATGATAGAGTATATATAGAAGAGACTCCTAACACAACTAGGAATAAAGAATGGAAACTAACTAAAATACAACTTCTACCGTAACTAGGAATACATAATATTATTGTCTAACAGAAGAGATATCAAATCAGGTGAAACTCCACAGCCGAATTTCTCCATTATCATCGTACATTTGGTCAATCAACTGTGGGTCGCCGGCAAAGAAACCGTCGTTACCGAACATGTTGCTGTACTTTGGGGAGTCAAAGTTGTACCAGCTGCACTGCGCCGCCATTATGGCAGCCGGAGTTTGATCATGACGGCGAGGGGAATGAACTTCCAATTCCCCACCGATGATGACGTCGTCCATGCAATATTCCACGTCGTCATCTGTCTCGGCCGCTGCTTCTTCCCAATGCGGCGGAGGGACCGGGCAAGAATTCGCGGCGGCGGCAGCGGCTATGCGCTGGATGGCTTTGGGGGAGAAGACGGCGCCGGGGGGAGAAGGGGGAATGGGGTAGGAGGAGAGGTGGTGAGGGAAGTTGAGAGAGGCGGCGGCGGCGGAGGGGCCTTTGAGGCATAAGAGCGCGGCGTCGTAGGCTCTGGCGGCGCACTCCGGGGTGGAGTATGAGCCCAGCCATATTCTTGTCTTCTGATATGGCGCCCGGATCTCCGACACCCATGACCCCCAGCTTCGCATCCTCACGCCTTTGTACTTCTTCCTTGCCGCCGTCTCTGCCGCCGTGTCGCCGGAATAGGCCATCTTTTGCTTGTCGCTCGTCCTCACCATTTTCATATTGATTAATTATATTAGTGTACAAACCGGGCAGCTTCTTGCTTTTTCTTAGCTGGTGCGTTTGTGTGAAGGAGAAGCAATGGAGAAGATATATATATATATATATATATATATATATATATATATATATATATATATATATATATATATATATATATATATATATATATATATATATACTGCGTACGTACTTTAATGTATGTATGTAGAAAGCAGTGGCATTTTGATTTTAGTCAAGAGTAATGCTAGGGGTACACCAAAATGTGTACCCCAAATGTACACCACCCTCTTTTCCTTCACACATTTTTATTTGATTTTTATATACTTATTTTTTTTGAATTTTTTTTACCTTTTTTAGTGGACAAAGAGAGGGTGAGGGACATTTGGGGTACACCTTTGGTGTACCCCTAGCATTTTTCTTTAGTCAAAGGTTAGTAACGCCCACATGCAAACATCAAACATGGGGGACAGATCATTTCCACTTCTTCATTTCTACCTTGTCAAACAATATATTCAAAACAGGGTTTACTTTCGTAACACAAGTACCAGTTTGCCTTTGTTTGGGGAGCATAAAGGAAATTGCCATATGTGGACACATTCTTAAAAGCGTTCATTAGACCAATATTTTTTTTGAGTAATATATCTAAATAGGACTAAATTAAAACATAATGACTTTTTCAATATAGGATCAAATGTTTTTATTTCCCAATGTAGGACCATTGGTCATTATCTATTAGTCATTATTCAACTAAATGTCCAGCATCACTTGGATATTATTCTTCTCACTAGTCATTATTAAGTCCTATTTAGGGAATAAAAAAGTTTAAGTCTACATTGGGAAATGACTTATGTTTTAGTCCTATTCAGTGCAAATTTCACATATTTTTTTCTGGTTTGATAAAATATGCACCGTTAATCCTAGTGATTTCAAAACTAAGGCTCCGTTCCGCTGAACTTATTTATTCTGATCTGATCTGATTTTTTGTAATTCTGATATGATCTGGTCTGGTCAGATCTAATCTGATTGGATCTGATCTGATCTGATTGGATCTGATCTGGTTTGATCTAATCTTATTAATTATGATTTAATTTAAAATTCAAATCAATAATTTGATTTGACTTTATAATAACATTTGACAATTGTAATGATAATTCATATTACAAATATAATCAATATTTTTTATTTTATGGTTATTTTTTAATGAAATAAAATTAGTTAATTCATATATTAGAATAATCATTTATATTATAATGTAATAATATTTTTTATTTTATGATTATTTTTTTATGAAATAAGATTATTGATTTAATATTTTAATAATTAGTTCATATATACATTAGAATAAATATTTAACTCATATATACATTAAAAAGTAATTAATTTAGATAATCAATTTAGAGAAGAAATAGTATTTATATTAAAATATCTCATCCTTATAAAATATCAACGTGTGCTTTGTACTACGAAATTTTTTTTATAATTAATATAACACCATAGATATAATACTTATTTTAGTTATACTAAAATATACTCCGTATATGAATTTCAAATGTTAATTTTATTTAAGTCATGATCAAAGTTGATCAACTCGATGTAGTAAAAGATCGAAACTTTAGAAACTCAAATTATAGGTAGCAATAAAAATGTATTTTAAAATTAGAATGAGATTGACATAGTCAATGTATTTTAAAAATAATTTTTCCGACGTCTGATAACTAAGGATTATTTTCTCATTTTTCTATTTTACTTGTTTCTAAAGTTTATTATTTTTCATTTTTAATAATAATAATAATAATAATAATAATACTAATAATAATAATAATAATAATAATAATTCTTGATTGGATATGATCTGATATGATCTGATTGGATCTCATCTGATTGGATCTGATCTGATATGATCAGATTCGATCTGATCTGATCTGATAAGATTTTATCTGATCTGGTATGATCTGAGCTAATCTGATTTTAATAAGAATAAGAAAAAAGCAGAAAAAATAAGTTGAACGGAACGGTACTCAAATCGTTCTCCCTCAGGATTTTGATATTGCTAAGCCAATGTCTACCTGGACAAAAATACTCTTCAAATATTAAGTTAACAACTTTGCTGTCCCTATGGTTTAAGAAATGAGTACCAACCCGTACGTCCCCTCTCATTTTTTTCTTTTTTTTTATAAAGAGAAGAAAAAAATATTACGTTTAAATAATTATTTCTTTTCAAAACTATATTTTAAAAAATTTAAAAAATAAAAAAAGTTTGTATTTGAAAAAAAATGAAATATAAAATTTAGCATATACTTCATTTATCAAATTAAATATATATGTCAAAACCAAAAGAATACTTAGTGAAGTCTTTTTAATATATAGTTAATTATATATTTATAATATATTTTAAACAGATGTACAAGTTACTTCCTTCATGACTTAATTTTCATACTCCCTCCGTACCCCCGTTTTTGTCCACTTTCATTTTTACACACCATCCAATGCACTTTTTAAATCCATTTTATCTTGTAATTTGTATATTAAAAAATTATAGAAATTATATATTAATAATATATATGTTAAGACAAGTCAAACAAGATCACACATGACTATATTTAGGGTTACACATTGAGAGAATTTGATGAGTCAAAGTACTTAGATAAACAGTTTCAAAAGTCAAAAGTGGACAAAAACTGGGGGACGGAGAGAGTATAATTTTTTTATTTCTTTCTTTTCTACACCCTCCATCCCAAAAAAAATTTCTCATTTCTGTTTTCATCCATCCCAAAAAATCTTTCTCATTTCTATCAAAAAGTTCATTTTAACTCTATTAATTCTTAACCTGCTTATCACATTACACATTTTCACTATTAATTCTTAACCTGCTTAAAACAGATTTCTTAAAGACATTAAATTATTATTTTATAATAATGTAAAATGTAGTAAAAAAAAGTAGTAAAAATATGTTAGAATATATATAAATTTATTTATAAATTATAATATTTGAATAATTTAAATAATATACAAATCAAATCTAATAATATTTGTATTCGGATTCGAAAATAATTTGAATCTAAAATATGGTTTGTATTTGGATTCCAATTCGAATATAGCGAATACGAATCATCCTTTTCGAATACGAATCACGAATGAAATACATTTTATTTGATTTGTATGCACCCCTACTTTTACCCATCACATCTAAGGACATTTTAGGAAAATTAACACCAAAATACAATACACTCCCTTTAAATCCTTTAAAAGTCAAAATAAAAAAAGCTTTGTGGGACGGAGGGAGTACTATTTTCCTTTATTTGAATTTTGATTAAAATAAAAGAAACAGTATAAAATTATTTTTTAAAAAATAGAAAAAGGAAAAAATAAATAACAATATAAACAGAAAATGAGAAATGAGCATTAGTGTAAAAAGAGATTGTTTTTTTAATTTTTTAATATATTTGATATTAACGTTTTTTTAATCCCACAAGTCAATCTAAGAATCAGCTAGTAAACCAAATATTTAATTCTAACTGTTACAATTCTCGTACAGATTACAACGGACGGGGAAGATGAACGGCCCTGGAAACAAAAATAAATAAAATTCCGAATTTATAATTTATTCAGAATATTACAAAATAAACAAAGTTGGAAAATAAATTTCTATATCTTCAAACGGCCTTGTTGTATGAGGACATTAAGCACTAGACAGCGAGGACGTTAAGCACTGAACATCGAGGTCTTTAAGCACTGGACAGCGATTCAAGGAAGTTATGCACAGGGCTGCCTATGCACTAGGACAGAATGCAGCGAGGTCTTTATGAACAAGTCCTGCAAAGAAAAACACCACGGAAGGACAGCGGAGTCGCCGGAGCTGTCCTTAAGGTTGTAGTGCCCGCCTACTGTACCGGAAAAACGTGGGCGCTCTCCTCCCAGGATAAAACCGCTATCGTGTGTGGAGATTGTACGGACCTACCACACACCAACGAACAAGAACAACGTAGGAATGTTAGCAACAAAAAACTTTAAAGGGGATGGTCGGAAAATTTGGCCGGAAGGTCAAGAGCTCTCTCAAAAAATGAACAAGAAAGGTTTTCTTTCTTTTTCCTTTTCTTTCTCACGTGAAGCTCACAAGAAAAATGGAGAGATCCCTTTACCTTTATAACTAATCTATTTTAAAAAGGTGTAACCTACACACCATTAAGGCTTAGTATTAAACATGGCATTTGTGGCACACTAATGGTGAGTTAATGGTGATTTATTAGCCATTAATATGTCCGTTACGCTCCGTTTAAAATTTGTCCCGAATAATTGGAGATTAATGGCCAGTTAACTCCGTAAAAATGGACTAAATTTAAACAATACTTATAATTAATAAAAGAAGATTGGCTTAGTAAAATTGCAAAAATTGCAATTCTTACCATATTCTTTTATTAACGGGTTAACTCTGAGAATCAATTTCTCATTCACCCTCTACCATTTTTTTGGCGTATAAATTGTCAAAACATTTATCTCATTTAAGATAATACACGTCCATTAATTAACGGTTAAAATTGTTAGTGGACCTATTGACAAATATACCCAAATTGGTCCATTTAATGCCTATTAAAAATGCCAAAAATTCCAACAATCCCCCACATGAATGAAAAATTGATTTGGGGGTCGACAACATCCCACGGTTGAAAACCTGCAAAGAACATGTAAGTGTCTCCACTTTTGAACGTGTCCCTTGTAAAGTATACCTTCTTTACTGGCTGTTTAGTAGAACGCAATGTCTTTGAACTGTACTGCCGCTTGTGTAAACGATAGTATACCATACACAGATTCCAACCAAACGTCATTTTGTTCTCATTGTTGTGCCCATTTTGGTCGTGGGACACGCGCCTGGTTCTGCGAGAGTGTTTAGAGGATTAAGCCCAAGATCCTCCGTTTGAAGCGACCACACTTCACTCTTACATAGGTGATTCTTTAAGAGTATCCCGATTACTCCCCTTAGACCACCGTGTCTATTGGTTAAGAATCATTAAAGCATATTTATATGCTAACCTCATCATTTTCGGGAGTCACTGTCCTCAGCAGGAACAGAAGGGACTGACCGGAGGTTCCGGTACCGCCCCCACAGTGACCTCGCTTTATTCTACAAGTAGGTTGTCCCATTGAACCTGGGTACCAGCCAGGTTGGGTTTTCCTTCATAGGACTGTCCTAGGACAAAGGCTTCAGACCCATTCCTGCCACCAACTTCTCATGCAACTTATTTGTTAACCCTTTGGTTAGAGGATCCGCCAGATTATCTTTTGACTTCACATAGTCAATTGTGATAATCCCAGTTGTGAGAAGTTGTCTAATGGTTTTGTGTCTACGACGAATATGCCTAGACTTACCATTATACATATTACTCTTTGCACGTCCTTTTGCTGATTGACAATCACAATAGATGCAAACTGGTGGGACTGGTTTATCCCATCTTGGAATGTCCTCTAGGAAGTGGCGTAGCCATTCAGCTTCCTCTCTACATTTGTCTAGAGCTATAAACTCAGACTCCATGGTGGACCTAGAAATCACTGTTTGCTTTGAGGATTTCCAAGATATCGCTGCACCCGCTAGCGTAAAGACATATCCACTTGTGGACTTCAAGTATTTACTATCAGATATCCAATTTGCATCCGAGTATCCTTCCAGTACCAGTGGATATCTCGAGTAGCATAATCCATAGTCACGTGTATACCGCAGGTATCTCATCACACGTACAATAGCCTTCCAGTGCTCATCACTCGGATTGCTGGTGTATTTACTCAGCTTACTTATGGCACAGGCTAAATCTGGTCGAGTGCAACTCATTAGATGTATCAAACTTCCAATAACTCTCGCATACTCGATTTGAGAGTTACTAGAACCTCGGTTTTTAGCCAGGTGTGCATTGACGTCCAACGGCGTCTTTGCTACTCTAACGTCATCCTTGTTGAACTTGTCAAGGATTTTATCAATATAATGGGATTGGCTCAGTGCTAGACCCCCAGGTCTTCTCACAATTTTAATTCCAAGAATTACTTCAGCCAGACCCATATCTTTCTTGTCAAATCGCGAGTTTAACATGTCTTTGGTAGACTTGACCATCTTGTCATCGCTACCAACTATGAGTATGTCGTCTACATATAGACACAACATGACATACCATTGTGATGTGTTTTTTAGATAAACACAGTTGTTTGATTCATTAATTTTGAACCCAGAGTTCATCATTACCTGGTCAAACTTCTCATGCCATACTTTTGGCGCCTGTTTAAGACCATATAATGACTTAACAAGTTTACATACTTTCCTTTCTTGACCAGGAACTATAAACCCTTCTGGTTGTTCCATGTAGATCTCTTCTTCTAGATCTCCATTAAGGAAAGCTGTTTTCACATCCATTTGATGAACTTCTAAGTTCCGCAAGGAAGCTATTGCAAGTATCATCCTGATGTAATTTATCCTTGACACAGGGGCATATGTATCAAAATAATCAAAGCCCTCACGTTGATTGTAACCCTTAATTACAAGTCTGGCTTTGTACTTATCAATGGAACCATCTAGTTTCATTTTCCTCCGAAAGATCCACTTAGAACCTAACAGTTTGCATCCGGGAGGTAGATTCACTAAATCCAAAGTGTGATTCTGCATAATAGAATCAACTTCACTTTTAATTGCCTCTTTCTACTGAGGGCCTTCAGAAGAAGTCACTACTTCACGATAAGTTCGTGGTTCATTTTCTAATAAACATGTTAGAATATCGGGTTCAGTCTCTATCAGAAATGATAGAGTTCCCGATTCAAATTCCAACAAATAAATTAGAAAATCATTACAAAAGGACTTCTTAGTCCGTGTCCTCTTACTTCGTCTTAGTTCAGTCTCAGTTTCGGTTTCATCAATTATATCGGTATTAGACTGATCCGAGGAACCATCGTTCAACATTTCATCATGTGAACATTTGGAAGAATTTGCTTCTTCCCTCAACTTTAACGGAAATATATTTTCGAAGAATGTTGCATTCCTCGATTCCATTATCGTGTTCTTATGTATTTCTGGATTATCAGACCTATACACTAAGAATTGATACGCGCTACCACTGTAGCCAATAAAGATTCCATCAACGGTTTTTGGACCAATCTTTATTTTCTTTGGTGGTGGTGCTAAAACTTTTGCAAGGCACCCCCACACTTTCAGGTATTTATAGGAAGGTTTCCTATTATACCACAACTCGTAAGGAGTCTTATTGAGTTTCTTTCGGGGTATTTTATTTAACAAATAATTTCTAGATAAAATAGCCTCCCCCACATATTTTGGGGTAGCCCCAAACTAAGCAACATCGCATTCATCATATCTTTGAGAGTGCAATTTTTCCGTTCCGCCACACCGTTTGATTGGGGTGTGTATGGCGGAGTTACCTGATGCACAATCCCATGTTGTACACACAATTCGGCGATTGGAGCTTCGTACTCCCCGCCCCTATCACTCCTAATAGCTTTAATTTTGCGATTGATTTGATTTTCGACTTCATTCTTATACCGAATGAAAGTGTCCAACGCCTCATCTTTACTTTTAAGTAAATAAATATAGCAATGCTTCGTGCTATCATCGACAAAAGTAATAACATATTTGTTACCACCTCTTGAAGGCGTTGCTTTGAAATCACACAAATCCGTGTGAATTAAATCCAGTGACTGAGTGGTTCGTTCAATTGTTTGAAACGAACTTCGTGTTGACTTTGCTTCGACACACATCTCACATTTGTGGGACAAGTCGATGTCAAACTTAGGGAAATATTCCATGTTAATTAATTTCCAAAGAGATGCATAATTAACATGTCCTAGTCTTCCATGCCACACATCGGAAGACTCACAAACATAGGCAACAGGAGTTTTATTAACTTTCTCAACAACAGTGAGTACATTAAGCTTAAAAAGCCCATCAGAAATATAACCTTTGCCTATGAATATTCCCTTTTTGCTCAAGATCAGCTTATCAGACTCGAACACCTGCGGAATCCATGTTTGTTCAATAGTGAGCCTGACACCAAGTTCTTTCGTATGTCCGGCACATACAACACATCATTCAGCGTGAGCTCCTTGCCGGATGTCATCTTGAGCTTAACTTTGCCCACGCCTTGAACCTCGGACTAGGCGGAGTTGCCCATCCACACCTTGTCGCCAGAAGTCTCCTTAAAGTCAAAGAGCATGGCCCGATTGGAGCAGATATGACGAGTGGCTCCAGTGTCAACCCACCACTCTTTCGGGTTAGACCCGACCAGGTTGACCTCTATCACGACAGCACAAAGATCCATAGCATCTAGCTCCGAGCAGAGAGCTTCTTCCTTCTTCTGCTTCTTCTTCTGAGGCTTCTTGCGGTACTCTGAAGAACGATGGTCCATAATGCCACAGTTGTAGCATTTCCCTGCGAACATGGGCTTCGCGACACCTCCTTTAGGACCAATTTTCTTCTTGTCCTTATTTGGCTTGGGCCCTTTGGAAGAACCCTCTTTGGGTGGATGCTCCACCACATTGGCCTTAGCAACAGCTACTTTCTTTTCGCGAGTGAGACCCTCTTCACGGATCCGGAGACGAACAAGCAACTGTTCTAAAGTCATTTCTTTCCGTTTGAGCTTGAGATAGCTCCAGAACTCATCCCAAGCTGGAGGGAGCACATGAATAATCGTCGCCACTTGGAATGCCTCACTGACTCCCATTCCCTCGTCAGTGCACTCATTAAAAATGAGAATCAATTCTTCAGCTTGACTGACCACGGGTTTGGAATCCACCATCTTAAAATCCATGACCTTACCGACAACGAATTTCTTCGCAATGGCGTCCTCGGCCTGGTATTTGTTGGACAGTGTAGTCCATAACTCCTTTGCGGATGCAGCTCTGCTATAAGCAGCATATAAGGCATCGCTCAAGCAATTCAGGATAAGATTAAGGCACGTATAGTTATTCGCTATCCATGCCTCTTTAGCCTGAACTGTTGGCTCATACGCGTTCTCCCCCACAACAGGGGGATCCTCCCTCAAATACCTTGCAAGGTTGAGGGTGGTCAGCCAAAATAACATCCTTTGCTGCCATATTTTAAAGCCAACACCTGTGAACTTCGCTGGTTCTTTGACAGAGTTCGCAGGCAGCATGACAGTAGGATGTCCGACCAGTGCGGATGTGAAGACACCCGCGTTTGGTCCAAGTGAGGGAATGACCGGTATGGCCGAATCCATATTCGGTCCGAGTGGGGTGACCATTGTAGCCGTAGCCGCGGTTGGTCCAATAACCGAGGTGACCGGAGCGGACCCCATAGTCGTGCTCGATCCAACGAAGGCGGTGATCGGAGTGGACCCCATGGACGCACTCGATCCGAAAGGAATGTTGATCGGAGTGGTTTGCCCAACAGAGCCACCCAATCCAGCCGAAACGTTCACAATTGGAGTCTCGGAACTACTCCTGTTTCCAGTGTGAGCGTCAAAACCGAATCCGTCCATACCCGCCATTGCACACGGATATGACTACTACCTTAAGATTGTTACAATTCTCGTACGGATTACAATGGACGGGGAGGATGAACAGCCCCGGAAACAAAAATAAATAAAATTCTGAATTTATAATTTATTCAGAATATTACAAAATAAACAAAGTTGGAAAATAAATTTCTATATCTTCAAACGGCTTTGTTGTACGAGGACATTAAGCACTAGACAGCGAGGACGTTAAGCACTGGACAACGAGGTCTTTAAGCACTGGACAGTGATTCAAAGACGTTATGCACAGGGCTGCGAGGACATTATGCACTAGGACAGAATGCAGCGAGGTCTTTATGAACTAGTCTTGCAAAGAAAAACAGCACGGAAGGACAGCGGAGTCGCCGGAGCTGTCCTTAAGGTAGTAGTGCCCGCCTACCGTACCGGAAAAACGTGGGCACTCTCCTCCCAGGATAAAACCGCTATCGTGTGTGGAGATTGTACGGACCTACCACACACCAACGAACAAGAACAACGTAGGAATGTTGGCAACCAAAAACTTTAAAGGGGATGGCCGGAAAATTTGGCCGGAAGGTCAAGAGCTCTCTCAAAAAATGAACAAGAAAGGTTTTCTTTCTTTTTCCTTTTCTTTCTCACGTGAAGCTCACAAGAAAAATGGAGAGAGCCCTTTACCTTTATAACTAAGCTATTTTAAAAAGGTGTAACCAACACACCAGGGCTGGTCTTGAGGATTCATCAGCCCGGGCCGAAACAGAAAAAAGGCCCTAAAAATCTTTTATTTAATGGTCTAAAAATTTCACATATGTAAACTAATTATATCTAAATTATAATTAACGCAATATTATTAAAAGAAAAAAAATAAATGACAAAATTAAAGTATTATAATTACATGTAAAGCTATGGGATTGCTAAATTCACTGGTTTGTAATGTGTTGAATGATTTCAACTCCATGTAAAGCTCTTCGGCATCAATATCCGATCTTTCTTAAAACTTGAGTGGATTTTCAAGTTGATGGCAAAACAACTTAAGCTCTTTATCTTCAATTCCACTCAACTTATGTGGAAACAAAAACCCAAATAATCTCTCATAGTCTTTGAATTGTTCAAATCTCATCTCAAGAGAAGATATGGCTTTATCCACAACATAAGAGAAGAAATTGACCCTGAAATTCTCTTCATTTGTAAATGAAACTTCTTCGCTACTTGAACTCTCATCAACTCTTTTTTTCCTTCTACTAAGTAAAATCAAGAATAAAAAACTGAAAAAAGCAATCAAATAAATAAATAAATATTTCATAAATTAATATCAATTCGTCAATTTTTCCTTTTTTATTATTTTGTTTATTTTTCAGTTTTAATTTTTTTAATAAATCATAAATTCATATCAATTCCACAATTTTTCAGTTTTTAATTTTTTTTTTCGGTTTTCAGTTTTTTTTAATATAAATATATAATTATCATAAATAACAAATTCAAAACAATTCATCCAAAATCAAATAAATAACATATAGAACCATTCATTCATTCTATTTCAAAGAATGAAATAAGAAAAGATTTCAAATTTAAAACTAATAACTAACCCTAGATTTTAAATCTAAATAATGAAACAATGAAAGAAAATTAAGATTTAAGAAATAAATTAATAAAAATTACAAAATTGGAAAGGGAAGGCTATGAATTTTACCTGGAGGGTGCATATCGGCGACTCGGCGTCCGGCGGTGGAGGCGGCTTGCGGCGACTCAATCGGCACTTTCCTTCCGTCAGTGAATTCGATCGGCACTCAATCGACTCTGGTTTCTTCATCAGTTCGATCGGCACTCCCTTCCGCATTTCCGTTCTTTTTTTGGTCTAAGTTAAGGCATTGGTGATTTGGTGGACTACTGGACTGGGCTGGGCTTATATACATACACACACACACACACACACAGATATATATATATATATATATATATATATATATATATATATATATATATATATATATATATATATATATATATATATATTACTAAAAAAAAATTTGTGCCCCCAAAATTTTTGGGCCCGGCCCGAACGGCCACCTTGTCCCCTCTATGGGCCGGCCCTGCTACACACCATTAAGGCATAGTATTAAACATGACATTTGTGGCACACTAATGGTGTAACGCCCTCAAACCGGCCTAGTTTTAATTAAATAAATATTATTTATTTATTGAGACTTATTATTTTAAATTAATAAATATTGAGATTTTGATCTCTTTAAATGGCTTTTAAAGCTAATGTATGTTAATATAAAAAGATGTTTTAATAACGGACCTCTCAAAATTAATTAAATGAATTAATTAATGATTGGGGTGGATCCGGAAGTTTGAAAATAAAGTTCTTAGAAAAATTATTTGAACATGTCCTTAAATTCGTTTTGACTGTCTGATTCCAAAAACGCAAATGAATATCAATTCAGACCCGTTCGGGGGGAAAACCGTGTATCGTTCATATCAGATTTTACACAACGGAGTAAATTTTAGGGAGATAACTCCCCATCCAATCCTCTCCCACGCCACACCCTTCCTCTCCCATAACTTCTCTCCCTTTAATTCCTCATTAGTAACCATTAATTCCCCATTCTTGTTCTCCATTTAAACCCCCCTTCTCTCTTCACTTCCCCATCACATTTTGTAACCTTCACTCACACACTCAACTCCCTTCTCCCATCTCTTGTTCGGCCAAGCAGTAGCAGCCCAGGGAGACGGTTCCGGCGAGTAGACGAGGAGGAAGAAGAGAAGGAGGTGACCACGAAAAACCATTTGTCGTTCATTCATCGTCATCCATTCGTTCATCTCGTCATATCATTCCGTCAACCCCATCATTTAGAGGTGATTAGTTGTCCCCTCTAATTCTAGAACATTAAGTTATAATCTATGTCGTTATATTCATAGGAATATCGTACGCAACCTACGTAGAATCTATGCATGTCCGTAGGTTAGCCATCAAAATGTTCACTACGTAAATCTCGTATATATTGGCCTAGGAATCACTAGGAATATATTCACCAAAGTTTACATGATTGTTCCAAAAAGAATCAAGGTGTTAAGTTTTCAAAATGGATCAAAACGTAGCCAAGGACAGAAGACTGTCACCGGGACGACGGTCGACCGTTACCTCAGACGGTGGACCGTACCCTCGGCCAGTCCAATGGTCACCGCCGGGACGGTCGACTGTCAGCCATGACGGGAGACCACGGTGGACCGTTTGTGACCCAGACCCAGACCATAGCCCACGGTCAACCGCCGGTAGGACACAATTGACCGTTCCGCGGGCAGAATTCCGGGCAGTTTGTAGAACGAGCCCCGTTAACCATGTTGACCCAGAATCTGTTTGTATATTTGCAAGAAATGTTAATCTTCATTATGTATGCTATTTAATTGATATATTCTTGGCGTTGACCAAAGGTAAATAAATCAAGCATTCATCATGTTCATTGTAGACGCATGTCATAAGTTTATCATCATGTGCATACCGCTGTAGGGAGGTTAGGCTTTCGTGCGCCTACTACAATGGGCCCGTCCAGGAACCTTCGGGATCCAACGGATTTTCATCAAGTGGGCCTTGTGTACGTACATAGTAGTCAGGTTACGGCTACTACCCAGTTTTGCTAGTTCACTTGCGACATTTACGTCGAGCCCGGCTCATTACCGGAGTGCAGGGGTGATCCTGTCAAGTGAGACTAAGCCAGGGGTGTCCCTGATGTTGGACAATGTGCTTTCATGAATATATATTCTTGTAATGTTCTTTGCCCATTGTCTTTTAGGTTTTGATAATGACAAACGGGTGACAAAACATCATCATCATATTGTGCATCAATGCTAAGAATCAAAGCTACAACAAGTTCATATCCGTCCGTGAAGAAGGGACTTGAGCATCAGTGGAAGGAACGAGACCGAAGAGGTTGTTTCCTTAGTTGGGTAGTGTTTTAGGTCTTAGATTTTGTGTTAAAGAGTATGGCATCTCTAAGGTTCATTCCCTTATCATCCTACCTTTAAAACACAATTTTTTCAGCAAATTATTCGAATAAATTGAAAACTTTTCGAATAAATCCCTGAAATTCTATTCTGGCTTAGTTGAATAAATCCAGAACTAGTTGAATAAGTCAGATTGCAGTTTCACTAAAACTAGTCGACTAAGTCTTGATTTAGTCGAATAGTTCGACAGTTTCAACTACCAAACGGCTCATTGCTCGAGTCTTTGAGAGATATTGCCATATTCTAAAGGAGTTCATTGTATTTGCAACAATCTACTCCGTGTTGGGAGAATTACTCGGTTGCGGTTTGTTTTCTTACATTATTGTAAGGGATTTGTATTCTTGGTGTTAGGATTACATCAAGTGGTAGAAATGCTAACGGTTTGTGAAATCAAACGTTAGGTGGAAGAAATCCTGAGTTTTGTGAAATCAAAACTTCGGTGGTAAGCTAAGAGGCTTGTGAAATCAAGTTCTCGAGTTGTATTCGGATTGTCAAACTCCGTTAAGTTTGACGGGTTAGTGAAGGCCTGGGCACGATTGCTTCGGGGACTGAATGTAGGCATTTAGGCCGAACCAGTATATATCGTGTGTGCATTGCTCTTATCCTTTACTTTATTTTGTTTGTGGTGCATTGTTTTTATTGAATATTCGTGAAGAACGTTTCCGCACAAAAAAAACTGGTCTTTTGGGCAACACCTCTATTCACCCACTCCCTCTAGAGGTGTGCGAGGCGTCTAACACCTAATAGTTTAAGTCATGCATCAAGTCATATCGTCATCATGTGTGTTCCATGTCATGTCAACATTCAATGTGGTCGTCATCATCATGTATGTTCCACGTCACATCAACGTTACGTTCAATGTGGTTGTTATTCATTTTGTTATGTGTAATAGTATCCCATCAAGTGCAAATTGAATAGTTAGTAAACATGTGGTTTTCCGTACGTTAAGTACATGTATTAATATGTGTATAGCCATATGGGTTATCACTTAATGTTCTTTTATTAGATTTACTCAGCTTTTGCTGAGCGTGTAGTTGTTTTTGCTACACGCAGGTAGCATGACAGTACATGTGCTAACCCTGGAGGACAGTGATGATGGAAGGATGGGCGGCGCATGGACGAGTTCAATAAATAAATACATTTAATTAATTACTCATTTGGGCATGAACCCACCATATGTCATTTTACTTATTTTGGACTTATTTATTTACTTCTGCTTTTACTCTGCATTTAAATCACACACGTTTTGGAATTAATTTCCTAGCATTTATTTCACCAATAAGACGTAACCGTTTCCACAATAAATAGACATTAATGTTCTTTTCTCTACGGACAGTTCTCGGACCGCCCATGTAACCCTACTGGTCCGTTGGGTCGCGGGTGAACCGGGTCCACGGAAGGCGGGTGTTACAAATGGTGTGTTAATGGTAATTTATTAGCCATTAACATGTCTGTTACGCTACACTCCGTTTAAAATTTGTCCCAAATAATTGGAGATTAATGGCCAGTTAACTCCGTAAAAATGGACTAATTTTAAACAATACGTAAAATTATTAAAAGAAGATTGGTTCAGTAAAATTGCAAAAATTCCAATCCTTGCCATTTTCTTTTATTAACGGGTTAACTCTGAGAATCAATTTCTCATTCACCCTCTCCCATTTTTTTGGCGTATAAATTGTCAAAACATTTATCTCATTTAAGATAACACACGTCCATTAATTAACGGTTAAAACTGTTAGTGGACCTATTGACAAATATACCCAAATTGGTCCATTTAATGCCTATTAAAAATGCCAAAAATTCCAACACTAACAAGGTTACATTTACATTGCCTTTTGTTAAATCAAGATGTTAAACATAAAATGATAAGATTTATACAAATGTAATGTGTCGTCGGAGGTATTGCTGCAATGAGCATAATGTACATAACTTGGGGTAATGATAATGTGTTGCTAGATATCACTTATCATTTATAATACTCCCTCCGTCCCAAAAAGATTTACACGTTTCAAAAAAATTGCGTCCCACAATCTCCTACCCATTTCTATTAAAAAACCACTTTTACCCCTTACCTTTTCAAACCCTACCTATCACATCATACCTTTTTCCTAAAATCTACACATCATATCCTACTTTTACCTATCACATCAAGGGTATTTTTGGAAAGTCAACACAAAATTATCCCTTCCTTAATTTCCACTTCAGTCAAAATGGGTAACACTTTATGGGACGAAGGGAGTATTAATTATAAATTAATATTATTGCCAACATTATAAATACCTAGAAGGGACGCACACGTAGAATAATGGAACAGAGTAAAATATTAAAAGTATATATTATTATTTACATGTGACGTAAATAAGTAGTTGTAAATTATATTTTTAAATATATGATAATTAAGTTTATCAAAATGATGTTTACTAATTATGTAAAATATATATTTAAAGATGTACATAAAATAGCTTTGATATATACATACATACATACATACATATATATATATATATATATATGTATGTATATATATATATATATATATATATATACATACATACATACATATATATATATATATATACATACATATATATATATATATATATATATATATATATTTGTGTGTGTGTATTTATTTATTTATTTATTTGATAGATGTACCGATTAGAATATTAGTTTATAAATATATATTTTATTTATTTATTTTAATTATATGATAATTAATATCTACCGATAATTGAAGACAGAGTACCTGGTTTCACGGGAAGCAACTACACTTGTTTTTGGTTTTGTCTCATACTTTTTTAATATTTCACGATGTAGGTCGTTTACAAATTGGTCGCCAAATAGAACGGTATAATTTAGTGAAATTTGCACTAAATAGGACTAAAACATAATGACTTTCCTAATGTAGGACTTAAGCTTTTTTATTCCCTAAATAGGACTTAATAATGACCTCGTGTGAGGAATAATGTCCAGTAATGCTAGACATTTACTTGAATAATGACTACTTGTTAATGACCAAAAGTCCTACATTGGGAAATAAAAACTTATGGTCCTATATTGGGAAAGTCGTTATGTTTTAGTCCTATTTAGGTAAATTTCTCTATAATTTATAGTTTTTATTTAGATACCAATAATTTGTAAGTAAAATTTAAAATTATTTGTAAAGAGATGGATGGGTTATGCAAGTTGTTTGTGATGAAATATACTCCGAATGAGATAGAGAGAGTAAATAATGTGTAGTATTGGGCCGCCGTAGTCGTGCTATGTAATAATGGAAGGAACCAGCTGAAATGCATGCGCACTAGTTCATTGAGCCCCAGCTTGTCCAAAATTTCTTTCGTTCATACTAGGGCCGGTCCCGAAAAATGAAAAAATAAAATTGGTTCGGGCCAGAATTTACATTTTGTGCTCTATTTTATATTTTTAGAATACTTTTGCTTTAAAATTATTAACAAATTTAAAAATATGGTGCCCTAAATTTTAAAGGACCCTGTGCGGTTGGCCACTTTAGCACATCCTCCGGGCCAGTTCATACAATGATACGGCATTGATTACAATGATTAGTATGGTAGGTGGGCTGGGGCGTGTGATGATGAGAGCCTGAGGCATTATTATATACAGAGTAATAGGGAAAACGCGTTGCTAAAGGGGATCGACTAGCACCAGCTGTACGTACGCCTCTGTGTTTAATTTCCTTCGCCATAATAAGTTAATTCTCCAGTGTCGTCCATAAATAACTAAACCATGCCCCCCCAGTCCTCTTCAATTCCTTGTTATTTTACGCGTCTTCCAATTCCTTACTATACTTCGTACGTTCCTATTCATTACTGTATTACGGAGTATTTAATTTTCTTGTAACATTAGTGATTAATTACAACCTGATGTATGTTTTCTATGGTGAGACACGTGTCCTACAAAATGACCCTTCACATGCATTATCTACAGAGTGTACGAACTGTGGACAATATATACTCTATAGATTTTTTGTGCTAATCGATTTAATGTTCCACAACAACAACAACAACCCAGTTGGATCTCACTACAGTAGGGTCTGGGGAGGGTGTGTGTACGCAGACCTTACCCCTACTTGGAAGCAGGGAGGTTGTTTCCAAGAGACCCCCGGCTCAACCTGCACAAAAAATGATAGGGTATACAGTATAGCATGGATAAAACACCAAGTACAATGAAAAGAAAGTTCTACAATCATTAATAGAAGATTCCAATCAAACACAACACACTACAAAAAACCTCTATAGCACCGAGTTCCTAACCAGCTACTCTAATCCTAGTTCTCCAAAGGTTCCTATCTAAAGCCATATCCTCAGTCAGGGTGAGAAGTCCTAAATCATGTCTAATCACTTCCTTCCAATTCTTCTTAGGTCTACCCCTTCCCCTACTTCCCCCGAAAACCGTAATCCGCTCGCATCTCCGTACAGGGGCGTCAGCATCCCGCCGTCTCACATGACCAAACCATCTCAACCTCGCTTCCTGCAATTTATCTTCCACCGGCGCCATGCCTACCTGACGTCGAATAACTTCGTTCGAAATCCTATCCAACCTTGTCTTCCCACACATCCATCGTAACATCCGCATCTCCGCCGCATGCAGACGACGCACATGAGTCTTCTTAACCGCCCAACACTCTGCCCCATATAACATAGCAGGTCTGACTACGGATCGGTAGAACTTGCCTTTCATCCTGGGCGAAATCTTTGGGTCACACAATACCCCTGAAGCCAACCGCCATTTGGCCCAAGCCACTCCAACACGATGTCCAACATCCCCGTCTAACTCCCCAT
>OOIL02003144.1:1604020-1617067 GCA_900332095.2 Cuscuta campestris
TCGTTTAGTCCCTCACGTGTATCGTCGATAAGCACAATATCATCCGCGAAAAGCATGCACCATGGGACCCCTTCTTGCACACCTTGAGTTAGGACGTCCATCACCAAGGCGAACAAAAAAGGACTAAGGGCAGACCCCTGGTGCAACCCCATCCCTACCGAGAATGACTCAGAGTCGCCCCCGAAGGTCCTTACCCTAGTCATAGCCCCATCGTACATATCCTTGATCGCGCGAGTATACGCGATGGGGACTCCTCTCGTCTCAAGGCACCTCCATAAGACCTCCCTTGGCACCCTATCGTACGCCTTCTAGAGATCAATGAACACCATATGAAGGTCCTTCTTCCTAGCTCTATACTCTTCCATTAACCTGCTCACGTAGTGAATGGCCTCTGTAGTTGATATACCAAGCATGAAACCAAACTGGTTCTCAGAGATGCATACCCCTTTCCGCAACCTATACTCAATGACTCGCTCCCAAACCTTCATGGTGTGGCTAAGCAGTTTGATGCCTCTGTAATTCTCGCAGCTCTGGATGTCACCTTTGCCTTTAAACAGGGGGACCAAGAGACTCTCCCTCCACTCATCTGGCATCCTTGCTGTCCGGAAGATAACATTGAAGAGTTTGGTTAACCACACCCACGCACCACGACCCGTATGCTTCCAGAACTCCACCGGAATCTCATCTGGTCCCAAAGCTCTCCCACTACGCATCCCGCGGAGAGCCCGAACCACCTCTTCCAGGCAAATGCGCCGGCAAAAAAAATATGCTCGTAATTGTCATCGATGATCGAATTCAAGTGCTGGACGTGTATGTGTTATTAAGATTGAAATTTGCATTGAATAGAACAAAAACATAAGTCTATTCTCAATGTAATAAAACTTTTTTATTCCCTAAATAGGACTTAATAATGACCAGTGAGAAGGTAATGTCGAAGTAATGCTGGACATTTAGTTGAATAATGACTAATAGATAATGACCAATGGTCCTGCATTGGAAAATAAAAACATATGATCTTATTTTGAGAAAGTCATTATGTTTTAGTCATATATAGGTAAATTACTTTTTTCAAAAATAATATGACCTTTCACTGTGATGCATAATAATCTTAACTTTATTTTTAACAGAACATGTTTTGCGCAATAAATTAAATATTTGTTTATTTTTGATGAATTATCAATTTTTTAATTTTTTTTAAAAAATCCCTTAAATTTTTAAAATGACTTTCTCCCTCCATTTCTTTTCCTTTTTTTAAAGATTAGTCTTACCTCTGAAAAAATATAAAAATAGATATAAAAAATAATGAAAATGAGAAAAAAACATAAAACGTACTTTCTCTCTCCCATAAAACAAATCCTGTTTAAAAAAACGCACTCCTCTAAATGTGTAATTTTGATGTTATTTTCTAATTATTACTCATCTATCCGACACATCTCATTCTACTCTATTACTCTCTCCGTTACATAAAACCTTTTCTCTTTCGTTTTTTTCTAATTTGCTAAAACACTTCCACTTTCTATTAAAAAATCACTTTTACCCTTATTTTTTCATACCCTCTCTATCACATCATACTTTTTCACTAATAACCAAACTATCACATCCTACTTTTACTCATCACATCAGGGGCAAAATTAGAAAGTCAACCAAAATTACACTTTCCTTATTTTAGCTCAAAGTCAAAATAGGAAGTGTTTAAAGGAACGAAGGGAGTATAAAGTAAGGGAAAAATTAGAAAATAACACCAAAATTACTCATTTTAAGGGTGCATCTTTTTTCAAAAATGAAGGGTTTTATGCGACGATGGGAGTACAGAATTAATGAAATAAAAAGATATCAATAAATACTAACCTCAACTGATTAGGAATAAAACTAAAATTCTCTTATATAAATTGTACTCCCTCCGTTCTCAAAAACATTCTCTTAATTTCATTTTTTCCACTTTCACTAAAACAGTTCTACTTTTTATTAAAAAAATCATTTTTACCTCTACTTTATTTCATACTCAACCTAACACATCATACTTTTTCTCTAATAATCTATCCATCACATCTTACTTTTTCCCATCACTTCAAGGGAAAAATTGGAAATCAACTACTCCGTACAATTTAACACTTCCTTATTTTTACACTTGGTCAAACTAGAAACCCTTTTTAAGAAAGGAGGGAGTATTGTTCATTTTTATACAAATTTATAAATAAATTAAAATAAATTTAACACGTATGAAAATTTTTATATTTTTTTAGTTATGGAAATTCATTTTGGGACATAGGGAGTAAGTAATACTCCCTCCGTCCTAAAACTTTCTTCTCAGTTTGACTTTTCTCTATTTTTAATTTTTGGCTTTGACTTCAAATTTTACCCTCCTTAAAAAAAGTTTTTTTGAATTTTTTTTGCAGTCATTCAAAATATAGAGTTAGAAGATAATTGATGTAAATACATGAGGGTATTAATGTCATTTGTCATCTTTTTTCTAATGAGAAGATAATTTTAGGACGGAGAAAAAGGGGAAGTGGGAAGAAAGTTTTATGACGGAGGGAGTATATGTATATAAATAGTTCGAATGGTAAAATAAAAGTAAATATTTGAGATCACATGAATGTAATTATTTACTAATGTACATGAATATAATATGTTTATTGTCTGGCGGAATCAATTTCGGATCTGATCGATTTCGAATCTTATCGGTTTCGGGTCTTATTAATTTTGAATTTAACCATTTCAGATTTAAACGGTTTCGGATCTAATCGGTAAGATCTAATCGGTTTAGGTATGGATATATTTAGATCAGATCATTCAATTCGGAGAATCAGTTCTAGCTCTGTTTTTCCAGGTCTACTCTGATCTCCATTATAAATAGGAGGCTCAAGATCCTGCAAATATATCATTAAGAATAAGATTAATATAGCTCAGTAGTATATCTCTCTCTATCAATTATATCTAAGTATTTTCTTCTATTTTATACTCTCCGTTTCTTAAAATATTTACTCTTTAGCTTTTTTGTTTTCTCTAAAACACTTCTATTTTCTATTAAAAAACCACTTTTATTCATATATTTTTTTACCCTACGTATCACATCATGCTTTTTCATTAATAATCTACTCATCACGTTTTATGAAACAAAGTAATATATTAGGCTAAATCTGACGGTTTTGGTATGAAATTTTCCTTAATTTACCTATTAAACAATGCCATTTTTTGGCTTAATTAAAATGGACCGGAGCATCATACATTTAACGTATTTTGTTTTAGATCTATGTCATTTAACGTAGTTTAATTAATTAATGAGTTACCTTCTTGAAACTTTGTAGCGGCGGTTAATATAAATAAATAACCCTCCCAAGCCTTAAATACTTCAATTTCTTCGTCAGTCAACTCTTCTAATTCATTCACATCTTCGTTCTCATCTAAACTCTCCCATTATATATATTCATCGTTGTGAGACAAAATTACAGCTTGATAGCGCTTGCAAACTGAAGCATGTCTCGCACAACTTTCACTTTCTTGTTGTTTAGCCTAATTATAACAATAGCAATCTCCGCACCATTTTTAGAAGACGCCAAAGCCTATATTGTTTTTACAGATAAACCTTATGATGATGATCCTTACACTCACTCTCTTGAAATCTTAACCTCCATTCTTGGCAGGTATATAATTTAAATACTATATTTTCTTTTGAAATATAATTTAAATATGCTCTTTTTTTCTTTTACTCTGTAACAAATAAGCTAAATTCCACCGTTAATCCTTTATGTTAATAGGTCAAACACGGTTAGTCTTTCAACTTTGTTAATTGTATTAAAAACGAAAATTTCCTCACATGTATTTATAACGAAAAATGAAAAAAATGTATGAACTAACGGCAAAATTAACAAAGAACCCATCATGCAATATTAACGACACTTGAAGAGTCATTCATGGAATTTACCAAGTGAATGAATAACTGTGCATGACTCAATAACTTGAAGGACCAACAACAAAATTTAGCTTAACATATATTTTTTGCAATGTCACACATTATTTCACCTTTATCTTTCATATTTCTAACAAACATTAAAACTTAACTTAAAATGGTCTCTGTTCTCAAAGGTAAGATAACGTTGGTAAAAAGTGAAATTTGCACTAAATAATACTAAAGTATATGTCATTTTCCAATGTAATATTTAAATTTTTTTATTATCTAAAAAGTACTTGAATAATGTCTAGTGACAGGAACAATTAATGTCCAGTGATGTTTGACATTTAGTTTGAACAATGTCTAGTGATGTTGGACATTTACTTGTAAATGATCAGTAGACAATGACCAGAAGTACTACATTATTAGAATATAAAAATATATAGTACTATTTTGAGAAAATCACTATGTTTTAATACTATTTAAGTAAAATCCTGTTGTAAAAATTCACATGCTTGTTTTTGGATTAAGTTTGCAGAACTAACATCATGTGTCTAAAATATGCCACAGAGGCTTAGGTTACATTTTTGTGACAATTGACTATGTTTTACTTATTTACTACTCCCTCCCTCTTAAAATTAACTTCTCATTTGACTTTTCACGGTCTCCAATGCGACACTTTGACCATCAATATCTCAATTGTTATATAAATATATTTTATAAAAGTTATATATTTCAAAACTATATTCCAAAATGAATATATTGCTAATAAATTTATATGAAAATTCAATGTATTTTTTCCTTAATATACGGTCAAAGTTTAAAAAGTTTGAGTGTAAAAGTCAAACTGAGAAGTTAATTTTAGGACGAAAGGAGTACTATACACAACAAAATAAAAAAAGTGAACGTTTCTACGATATTAAAATCACAGATTGAAGACATTATATTTTTCTCTAGTAAATCAGAAGCTTGTCACTTTTTTTAAAATTTCATTTTGTGTGCATGGCGTGCTGATGTTTTTAGTAAGGATGAAGCAAGGAAGGCATTACTTTATGTCTACCAACTTTCTACACAAGGATTTGTAGCAATTCTCACTCGGGAACAAGTCTCTCGTCTCTCTAGTAAGGCTTATTCATTTTAAGTTTTTTTTGTCAAAGATATACTCCTCCCGTCCCACAATGAATATCACTTTTTAAACGGTATATAAAACTTCATCACTTTTAAAATCATTTTAATTACAGATTGATATAGAAATAAAAAGTATCTCGTATAAATTACATCGTTCAAAAGTACATAAAATGTCCTATAAAACAATATGTGACAAGAATATTTTATTTTATCAAATTATAAATAAGAACATACAAAGAAATAAAAGTTATCGAGAAATCGTAATAGTAACAGGAACATCCATTTCAGGACGGAGGGAGTAGTTAGTATTTGAGATACTATGTGGATGATTCTATGTGCTTAGAAGCTTGTCAAATTTGCTTATAAACGGTATATTTTTAACTTATAAATCATCATATGACGTGTTTTTTTATATTTATAATTAAGCTGACTTATAAACAGCTTATAAATCAAATAAATTAGAATGTCTTACCAACTTATATTTTTAAGTCAGTTTTTCATTTTTCTATTTTGACCAGTGTTAGAGTGCATCCCACATCGGAAGTTCAAGAGTAAAATAACCGGTATATAAGCTCTTGAGTTAGACTAATTAATTGATTGGATTCAATCTTTTAACACGGTTCAATTCAAGTGTGTTATTGCCAATCCAGTCATCCTTACCCCATCCTAAATTCTATCATGGTATCAGAGCCAGTTTTAGCCCACCTCGTTTGTCAAGGTGTCCGTCTAGACGTTCATTCCTAGCGGCCCGTTAGTCTTTAGCCAGTTGTCCGTATGGATATTGTACCCAACGGCCTGTGGCCTGTTTAACACGATTGCTCGTCTGGAAGTCCATACCCAGCGGCTCGTGGTCCTTTAGGTGTTGGCGCTCAAAAAAAAAGTCAAGGGAATGGGAGTTCATTTGCAAGTGGTCAACCGGTTAGATTCAAAATGGCCCGGTTGTCCACTTGAGGGGGAGTGTTAGAGTGCATCCCACATCGGAAGTTCAAGAGTAAAATAACCGGTATATAAGCTCTTGAGTTGGACTAATTAATTGATTGGATTCAATCTTTTAACACGGTTCAATTCAAGTGTCTTATTACCAATCCAGTCATCCTTACCCCATCCTAAATTCTATCAATTACCTATAAAATCATCTATCACTGTTTTGCTCAATATGTTTTATACTCTCCCCATCTTAGAGTGTTCGTCATGTTTTTACCTTTTATTAATAATTCGGTGGGCTTCCCATGACATTGAAACCACACATCATGGGATGACCCGGGGCGCTCCGATGCCCCGTTTGTATAATTAACGGTTCCTACCCATAATCCCCCAGTAAACACCCCCCACCTAGCCCCGACTCGAACACACCCCTCACCCCCTTCAATTGCACCCACAAGTTTATTTTTTTACTTTAGAGTTAAATTATGACTTCAAAGTTAAAATCAACTTGTGCGGTGCAAATGAAGGGGTGGGGGTGTGTTTGGGATGGGACGGGATGAGGGGTTTTACCAGGGGGTTAGAGGAGGTAGGAACCATCAATTTTACGAATGGGGCACCGGAGCGCCCTGGAACATTGTCCGGCAATGTCATGGGAATCGTCTCGTTATTAATTATTGACATAAAACTAAATAAAAATTTTATGATATATTTATTATATTAGATAAAACAATATTTCGAAAATATTTTACAAGATAAATGTAATAAAATTATTTTTGAACCAATACCTAATGTTCCTTTCATTCCACATAACATTTCATGCTTAAAAAATATGAGCTTTCAAAATGTGTAATTTTTGGTGTTATTTTCTAATTACCCTTAAAATATGCTACTATTTTAACAAAAAATAACACCAGAAATATTTTGTGGTACGAAGAGAGTATCAATTTTTGTTGGGGAATTGATGCGTGTCTCGACCTCTTTCCCCGATTCACACAACCAAACTCTTGTACACTCACACACACACTCAATAATACAAAGACATGACTTTAGAAAATGACTTTGTATTATATAGAGAAAATGTACAAGAGATATTACAATTACACGGGTAGCACACTTCACTCTTTGTATTAGGAACACCTCACTCACAATCACTCTCAAGAAGCCTTCTTGGTTCTTCACTCTCTTCTTCCTCCACACTCATTCCAAACGAGGCATCCACACCCCTATTTATATACTCCTCACCAAGGCTAGGCTTCTCTAGAATGTTCCACACATGTCTTTATCTCTACAATCTTCTAGAAAGTCTCCACATGCTTCCATAATGTTCTAGAAGAATCTAGAGGACTCCACATAGTTCTAGAATATTCTAGAGAACACTACATTCTTCCACACGCTTCTAGAGACTTCCACACTTCTCTAGAAAGCTCTAGAATATTCTAGAAACTTTTAGACTATTCTACACATTTCTAGAGACTTCTACACTTCTCTAGAAAATTCCACAACATTCTAGAGAATTCTACACATCTCCATAAACTTCTAGAATTCTCTAGAATCTTCCCTCTCACAAATCTTTGGTAATATTGAATTAATATCCTAACATTTCCTCCATTAATTCATATTTCCAAAGACCTTCACATCCTTCGAAAACCTCACTTTCTTCGGTGTAGTGCCGCTACTCTTTCTCTGCACGGCTCTTCCATCCAAGATGCAAACGTTCTTCTCATTTTTGTATCCTCTCATGATCAAACGTGTCCCCTTGAACACCTTGCACCATTTCTTTGTGCCAAAGAACTTACACCCATCTAATGTCATTGCACCCAATGATATGACATTAGTATTGCTAGTAGGCACGTACCTCACATTACAAAGAATGTGGCTTGCACCATTGTGAAGCTTCATCCTCACGCTTCCGGTACCTTCGACCTTCAACTTCTCACCATTAGCCAAGTTGAAGTGACCAAATTCTCCATCAATCTTCAAGGTGTCGAACAAATCGCGATCTCGACATATATGAATCGAGGCAGCACTATCCATCACCCACTCAGACTTAGCAACTTCTTCACCCATTGCCAAGTACAAATCTCCATCATCAGCATCACTGACCACATTCGTGTGGGAGTCACCATCACCCTTCCTTTGTGACATATCGTTCAACTTCTTCAAGTCCTCCCTCATTTGAGGACATCTTACTTGCATGTGACCATTCTCTCTACAATAGTAACATTCCACATCACTAAGATCTCTACGTACATTTGACCTTGATCTCTCTTTAGGATCATCATGCCTCCTCGGTGAGTTCCTCCCTAGCCCACGCTCTCTTGCAACTAGTATGTGATCACCTCTTGTGTTGTTAGTGTCATTCCTCATCATCCTCTCACTCTCACATAAAGCAGCAGTCACCTCATCCACCGTGAGAGTTGTTCTTCCTACAAGTAACATCTGCACCAATGGCTTGTAGGACTTCGGTAATGACGCTAACAACAACAACGCTTGCTCCTCGTCTTTAATTTTGTCATCAGCATTCATCAACTGACATACTAGTTGATTAAACATGTTGATGTGGTCATGAAGATTACTTCCTTCTTCCATCTTGAGCGAGTACAACTCCATCTTCAAACACAACCGGTTCGTCAGCGACTTTGACGCATAGATGCTCTCGAGCTTATCCCACAATGCCTTTGGTGTGGTCTCCTTCAACACGCTAAACTTAATCTAGGAGCAAGTGCTAACCGGATAGTACTTACAACTCTCCTCTGAATTCTACTCCACTCGCTCTCACTCATGGAGGTAGGCTTCTCCTCCTCTAATGCTTGATCAAGACCTTGTTGCACTAATAGGTCTTGAATTGTACTCTGCCACAACGTAAAGTTTGTTTTCCCATCAAAGAGTGGAATCTCGAACATCTTCGGTGCTCCTGCTGCCATCACTCTAACACGAGATCTTTCAAGCACACTCTACCCGTATCTCTACCTCTGTGAACTTGGCTCTGATACCACTGTTGGGGAATTGATGCGTGTCTCGACCTCTTTCCCCGATTCACACAACCAAACTCTTGTACACTCACACACACACTCAATAATACAAAGACACGACTTTAGAAAATGACTTTGTATTATATAGAGAAAATGTACAAGAGATATTACAATTACATGGGTAGCACACTTCACTCTTTGTATTAGGAACACCTCACCCACAATCACTCTCAAGAAGCCTTCTTGGTTCTTCACTCTCTTCTTCCTCCACACTCATTCCAAATGAGGCATCCACACCCCTATTTATACTCCTCACCAAGGCTAGGCTTCTCTAGAATGTTCCACACATGTCTTTATCTCTACAATCTTCTAGAAAGTCTCCACATGCTTCCATAATGTTCTAGAAGAATCTAGAAGACTCCACATAGTCTAGAATATTCTAGAGAACACTACATTCTTCCACACGCTTCTAGAGACTTCCACACTTCTCTAGAAAGCTCTAGAATATTTTAGAAACTTTTAGACTATTCTACACATTTCTAGAGACTTCTACACTTCTCTAGAAAATTCCACAACATTCTAGAGAATTCTACACATCTCCATAAACTTTTAGAATTCTCTAGAATCTTCCCTCTCACAAATCTTTGGAAATATTGAATTAATATCCTAACAATTTTATTGAACTAATGGTTAAAAATTTTCATTTTAAATTGTAAAAAATCAAAATTAAACAAACATCTCGTGACAGAAGTAATATTCAGTTTGATAAATACGGGAACAGGAATTATATTTAGAGCATGGGCAGTGGCGAGGCAAATAGCCTCCACGCACTGCCACATCAGCACCAAGCATATTTCCCCTCGCGTGGCATTTGTATTTTGACTCACCGTGCGAGTCATTGCCAAGGCATGGAATGCTTAATTTTTCTTTTGTTTTTTGTTTTTTTTTAAACGTCAGAACGAAATAAGGAGGAGAATTACTCAATCATCTCCTTTTTCATGCTACAGGGACGAAGAACATAGTGGGGAACTCAATCATCTCCTTTTCATGCTTTTTGATTTATTTTGTTTAATTTGTATTATGATTTTTAAATTTGTTAATTTGATTATTCACTATGAAATATTTTTATTTTTAGTTCAATTTCTATTTTTATATAAAAAAAGCTTTTTCTATGAAGGTAATAGAAATGCGGAGTATTTGTAGGTTAAAAGAGATGATAAAAATAATTTTTGTTGGTTAATATACATAAAAAATTTAAAAAACAAAAAAAGTAATGACTTGTAATTGCAGGACTTACACTCCACTCACTTCCCACTCTGTGACTGGACCTGTTTTAATTGGTTGAAATATGCCTTGTCATCGCGTGACATTCTATTTCTTTACTTGTCATTGCTGATGCTCTTAGTAATACTCCGTATTCACTTTGTTCCAATTCATATACGGGAACACGAAATATGAGAATTACTGAAAAGATTAACATTAAGTGAATGTACGTCTATTTTGCAGAATATCCGGGAGTGATATCCATTATCGAAGACCAATCAACAGCGGACAGCCCTGCTGACACATGATACAATTCTTTTTTTTTTTTTTTTGAGCGAACATGATACAATTCTTAGCATTAGGAAAATGTAACAAAATTAAATATTATCGAAACCGGACCACAAGAAAAAACATTTGTCTCAAATAATTATGTCTATATTCGAACTATCACGCTAATTTAAAAAATCTAATTGTGTGATTGATACTCCGTATTTATTTAGTAAAAGATATATCTTGCGCCCCTTAAACTCTTTTTCCTTTCTTTTTTTCTTGTCCCTCAAACTCTATCTTTTTTTATTAAAAAAATATTTTTACCCCTATTAATTTTTGTCATATATATCACATCGTATTTTTTATTAATAATTTATCTATCACATACTACTTTTATCCATCACGTCAAAGATATTTTTGAAAAGTTAACACAAAAATATTTTCTCCTTAAATTCTCAAAAGGTTAATAAAGGAAGAACTTTAACACTATATTTGATTTAAAGAATTTGATATGAAAAAGAAAAGAAAATGAAATGAAAATTAGTTTCTTTTTTGGATAGAGAGGAAAAGAAAAAAAAAGTAGATGAAAAGAAAATGAGAAGATAAAATATATTAAGAAGAGAAAAAATTAAAATTCAACTCATTTTAGTTAGAAAAATGAGAGAAAACTATTTTTTTTCCCAAATTTCTTGAACCAACCATAGTGTAAGGGACACATGGAATACTTTGTACGTAGTATAAGTTATGTGAACAACAAATTAAAACTGGAGTTCTTTTAGGTCCCGTTTGGTACATGGAATTCAAACTATGAAATTGGAATTGGGGACTTCAATTCCAATTTTAGTGCTTGGTAGCACAAAAATTATGTGGATTTGGAATTGATAGTGCAAAAAATGAATTGGAATTGGCAGAATTCAATTCTATGGAATTGAATTACATGAAATTTCAATTCCAATTCAATTCTAATTCCACCAATTCCGTATACCAAACGACCCTTAAAATAAATTTGAAATGCAAAATTGTGAAAGTAGATGCAATTTATTCGACATCGAGTAAAGTTACTCCCCTCCCTCATTGAGTATTTTGTGGACTTTTGTTTTTTCCAGTCATTAGACTTCATCTGGCCTCTGCCACCAGGCCTTAGCTTCAGCATTTCTTTCTCATCTTTAGACTATGCCGTCTCAACCTTTTATTCTCTGTTCTCAGCGCTGCTTGCATTCCGGCATTATGCAGAGGCGACTGTGAGAGACCACACCGACGACAGTCTAGCTTCGATCACATCTCAAACTTCTGTGCCGTAGCCACCGACACAAGCTTTTGAACCTAATTCAATTCCAGCGAGCTTCGGTGTTAAATATACTAAATATATACTCCGTATTTACTATATTTAATATTTATGTATATTGGTAGCTACCATATTTGTATAGGGTGTATTAATTATTGTTTCCTATTATCATTAGGAAACCTTTGTATATATAGAACATGTAATCTCCCTAATCAATCATGAGAAAATATTCATTCTTCATGTTATCGGAGCTCTAATTCTCGGCTTCCGTTTTCTTCCCAAAAACCTTGATCGGCAGTCCACTACCTCCCCTCTCCTCTTTGCCGATTTCTTCCCAACCCTGATCGGCAGTCCCCCCTCCCTTCTCCTCACTGCCGCAGATCCTCTCCCTACTCACCACCATGACGGATTCTTCCACCGTCACCGGCAAGGCTATCTCGAAAACTGAGAACAACTCTTCCCCCAACTCTCCACATCTAGCCTTCACAACTATATCTAATATCAAACTCCATGTTCCTGTGCAACTCAGTCTGTCCGAGCCAAATTATTCTCCGTTTCAATCTCAAGGGGTTCATTGACGGCACCGCCATCGCCTCCTCCGCGGATGACGCAGAATGGTATCAATTCGATGCCTTAATTCAAGGTTGGATCTTGTCCACCATCACGGACGAGGTTTCCGACCTAGTGCTTGCCAACAATCTCTCCGCCCATGCTCTATGGAAGGCAATTCACAACCTCTTCCACGACAATAAGCATGCACGGGCGATGCAACTGGAGCATCGTTTCCGCACAACCGTGAAGGGCAACCTCTCCATCAACGACTATTGTCGTCTCCTCAAGAATCTCTCGGAATATCTCGATGATGTGGATGCACCGGTCACCGAACATGCACTCGTACTCCAAGTTCTTCAAGGTCTCCCCCACAACATCCGGAGTCAAGTACAATTCTTGCAATATCAAAACCCGCTCCCCACGTTCTTGGAAGTTCGGTCGGCGTTACTTCTTGTTGAACAGCAGCAAAACGACTCACTCTATGGTTCCGGCACGTCACCCACAGCCCTTCTCAGCACTGGAGGTCACGGCAGCCATTGGGGGAGCGCACATCGCCAAGATCGGGGCAGCGGCTATGGCGGTTCAGGGAGCAGCGGCAGCGGCAGTTTTGGCGGCGGACCTGGCGGAGGCTATGGCGGACGCGGCAGGTCCTCAGGCAGCGGCAGCGGCGGCGGCAATCGCGGCAGGGGCCGCGGTCGAGGTCGTGGCAGCGGCGGTCATCTGCGGCAACCATCGGGCTTCAATTCCTGGATATTTCCCTC
>OOIL02003144.1:1624046-1641370 GCA_900332095.2 Cuscuta campestris
GGGCTTCCTTGCCTTGCTCCCACACATTCCCAAAAACACAAAGAATAAAGACATACCCCATGGACAGGGTCCTTTTCCTTCTTTTTTTGACTGGAGCAGTCCAAGGATGCCCCTTTTCCTTGTACTTCACAAAAAAAATAAGACAAAGACACACATCACATGGTTTCTCTTGCTTTACTTGGGCTCACTTTAGCAGCTAACAAAAGCCAAATTACCCATCTGCCTATCAAAACAGGCCCATTTCATTGCTCTCTTTTGTTTTTCTTTTTTTATACAAAAAGAACTTCTTGAAATGACTAGGAGGGACAGAGATAGTGGAAAACAAGCCTACCCAATTTCAAAAACTATTGGTTAACTAAAGCTTAAGAGGCAGCACTAAAACCATTTCTACTGCAATCATCATTTGAACCAGACAGAGAGAGTGTTTTGTTTGATCCCATCCCCTTCAATGTGTATTCCTTTGACTCTTTTCTGCAGAAATTGCCAACAGCCTTGAAACACCTTGAGTCCAAACCTCATACTCCCTTTGATCCCGGCACTCGAATTCGACCACTCCCCGCAAAACGGTCCTCAGCCCAAAGTATCGGAAGTTCTCGCCGCCCTCCACCAAGTGCCGCCCCGGCCAAGCCGGAAGGTCTTTCAAGACCTCAATCACCACATCTGCAATCATTCATTCAAATCAATAGGGGAATAAAACACTAATCAAGTTTGGTGGTCACTTTTTTGCCACTCATTCCACTCAAAAGCCTTTCTCAAATCCCTAGGCAAAGCAATTGTGTTTCTCATCATTAGAGAGACAAAACAAAAAGTGGAGTAAGAAAGGAATAAGAGAGCCCAACTCACTCTTTTTCTTTTTTGTTATGGTCCCAGCAGCATGTCTGCTCTTCATTTTCAACATCACCTGTTAAAGGAAAAAGAAGGCCCAGTCAAAGTTCATATTGCATTTTGGGAGGATAAAAAGTTGAATCATTGTGGGTTTTCACCCTTGGTATGATGTAAAGTAGGGCACTTCAACAGTTGAAAAAACACAAAGTGCTCTGTTTATGGAATGTTTGGAACAAAAAGAGAGGCTTAATTACCTGACCCATTCTGTTAATATACACAAATATTATCTTCCAATGAAGATCACCTGCAAAAAATAAGCAATGGAATCAACCCATCCACCCACTCTTAATACAACATAAGCTTTCAGTTTACAATTAGAACCACTCTCAAATCACACACACCTTTCCGCGTTCGTTTTAGTAGCTCGGAACCCCTGGCAAGCAATTCCCGACTGCAAATGCCAAGAAAGTTTTCCTCTGGCACTAGAAGTTCACCATTTGAACAACCATGGCTACATACATTGGCAGTTCCTCCTCCTCCTCCTCCTCCACCACCTTTCTCTACAGGAATCACTGCTGCCATGTTCCAAACTTCCTTTATTCCCCTAGCCCTCAGTGTTGCCGCACCACGTAAAGCTACATTTCATGATGAGCTCGGTTTGAAATCAAAAACTCGAAGAATCATTTCAAAAAAAAGGGTAAATTGGGCATTTACTACAATAATTACCGGTGGCGGCAGCAGCAGTGAGTGTCATGATATCCCCAGCAGATCGAACGTTTACAGCGGAGCTGATGAGGGAAGCTAAATGGTCGCGGTCTGCCCCCATAGACTCAGCAGCTTCGACGCACTGTGCAGCCACCAGAGTGGCAGCAGAGGCAACAGCCATGTTTGTCTTAGCCACACTCTCGTCCTTGCACGACCCGGCTGCTGACGTGGCAGCAGCCATGGCAGCCACTGCAGCCGCAACGCCGGCAACGGAAATGGCAGCATGTAACTGTGCATTGTGGGCCCTTGTTTCTTCTCTTCTCTTTTCTTTCCTTTCTTTCAGCCACCTTCCCACTGTCTTCCCACCACCATTATTGGGGCCAGCCATGGTAGCACCACTGTTCTTGAACTGGTTGTTCACTGGTGGTGGGTTACTTATGCGGCATAACTTCCCAAGAAAATACACAAAACTTCAGAAGTCTATTTCCATTTCCAATTTTGACCTCCATAAAACAATTCTCTTACCCTTTAGCCATTAATTCTGTTTAAACCTTGGGGATCATTTTTCTTCTTACCCCTCAAATTACAAATCAGAATTATTATAGTCTAGAAATTAAATTAAATCCTAAATAGAGCCACTTATGAATATATACTAAGAAGAAAAGCTTTCTGTGGAAAGGGAAAGAGAGAGAGAGAGACCTTTGGGTCATCCAAATGGGAAGGGGAGGCCGGTGGGCTGTCACTAAGAGAGCCACCGTTGAGAGGCCCACTGCTATGAGATAAGCGGCCAGATGTGCGTGGTGGTGATACATCCTGCTGTCAAACAAACATAACATCTTATCTTTCGTACCAAATATTTTAGAAATAAATTCCCCCAAAAATAAAAGTATGAATCGACAACAATAATCCTCGTTTGACTCAATATATCTCTCTGATTTATGAATAAATAATATATTTATATATATAAATATAAAATTAAAGAACCCAGGGACGCAGAAAGTGTGCAGGCTATTGTCTTCTCTGTGTTCATAATATCTTGAAGCTTTTTTTTTAAATGACAACAAAAACTTTGTGATTATCAGGAGAAATGTAGATTAATAAGGTCTACAAAGACAAAATTTAGGGAATAAATAGAGGGAAAACAAAAGAACAACCCAGATGCTTCCAAAACCCAGATTTATTTCCAAAAATTAGGACCAAACAGAGGAAAAAGAAACACCCAGATTAGAGCCAAAATGTTCGGAATCTGTCTTTCACACTCATTAAATGATAAAACGATAAGGATAATGATGGGGTGCTTACAGACTGAGACATAATGCGTTCCATGATGAGTTGAGAAGTCTCGGAGGAAGCGAAAGAAAAAGGGTTGCCGGAAAGAATGGCGGCATCGTCTTCCAACTCGCCGACGATGTCCTCCGGGATGGGCGCGGAAGAGGAAGTGCCGGCGGCGAAATTCCTTCCCGTGGCAAGAGAAGGAGCGACAGCCTTGGAGATCTCGAGAGCAGAGAGGCTCCAGGAACGGGCCAAAAATTCCATTGGCTCCCGCGGCGTCTCCGGCGGCCGGAACATCGGCTGAACCTGGTCCATTGGTGTAATGGGAAAGGGTTGGGATGAAGGTGGGGAAGGGGCGAGTGGGTTTCGGAAGTTGTGCTCTGCAGGGTTGGGAGAGAGGTCTGCTGCTTTAATAGGTACGGAGTAATTCAGAGAGTGAGGGAGGCAAGGAGCAGCACAACAGTCTTGTGTGTGTTTGCAGAGTGAGAGAGAGAAAGACAAAAGGCACTGCTGAATTTGTCAGATAATCAAAGATATACGGAGTATGCATTCTTGCGGATTAAAAAGAGGGTCATGTTATACTTAACCAAAAATTATAATCCATTTTGTACACCGCAGTTATACACAAACATTTTAATGATTTACACCGACACAAGTGTTGGTGGGTTAACAAAAATTTACACGAACACAAAGTTTTGATGCGTTAACAAAAATTAGTTTTACATCAATACAAAATTTCGATGCAAACTTGCGGTGTACAAAATGGGATACAAAAGTTTGTGTTACAAATAGCTTTATCCTTAAAAAATGAAAATGGGGACGGACTCCCTCTCTCCTCATTTTAATTACTCCCTCCGTCCCCTAAGATGTTCTCATTTTGACTTTTGGTGGTTTTTAAGGAGAGTTGAAAAAAGGTAAAATTTTACCATAATATCCTTAATGAAAATGGGTGGAGTGTATTAAATGAGGTGGGTGAAGTGTAATAAATAAAGTAAGTGGAGGTAGCTGTGATATTTTAATTGTTAAATAATGAAATGAGAAGATCTATTGTGGACAAAGAAAAAGGACTATTGGAAAGATCTATGGAGGACGGAGGAAGTATAATTTTTTTTTTTCGGTAACTTTTGTTTATTTATATATTTTCATTAATTATTTGATAAAATAAAATATTCTTGTCACTTCTTATTTTGTAGAATTCTTGATGTATTTCTTTAACATGTAATTTTTATTTCTTATGAATGTACTAATTTACAAATAAAATAATTTCAAAAATCGTAGAATTTTACCTCGTTATTCTCATTTTGTAATCAAAATAGGGACGGAGGAGGTATAGTGTAAGAGCACTAGAAACGGTTATGTAGCGCTTCAAATCGGGGCTTCAAGTCTTCTCACCATCACATCAGTTTTAACTCCCATTTAACTTACATCATAGTTTAACTGAGAATGAGTTTGAAGTCTCGGAGCTTCAAATTTTTTTTTTTTATTTTTTTATTACACATTTTTATAAAATTAAATTAATAAAATTTGATAAATTAAATAAATTGAAACAATAATAATTTATTAAACAAAAAATTACATTAAATAAAGAAAGAACATTTGAGCATTCACAATGGCAAGACAATGTGCCATTATTCATTCCATGTGCAAGGCATGACTCTCCAACTTTTTATTTTTTAAAATTTTTTATTATTTTTAATTTTTTTTTTAAAAAACATTTTTTAAAAGGAGCAGATATGTTTTAATAATAAAATAGATGTGTAAAATAATTTTGATTATTAAAAATAATTAAAAAGTGTAAAAATAGACAAAAACAATGACTTGCCACTGTATGTTATGACACTCCACTCACTTGTCACACGGTGACTGGGTTATTTTTTATTGGTTGAAATATTTCATGTCACCGTGTAGCGTATCATTTTCGCCTTTCCATTGCTAATGCTCTTTAAAAAATTACATTAGTATAAAAAAAGGATTAAAAGCACTTGAACGACTTAAAAACTTAAAAATTACATTACATTGAGCGACTAAAAATATGTTCAATCAAATCCGCCGTAGTGCATCGTGAATCTCTCGGCTTTGAATTTTTCGTAGATATCTTCGTAGGTAGGCGCACCTTCTCGTCCGGGTTGTAATGACAAACTGCAAACTCGTTTTCCTCTATAATCATATTATGAAGAATAATACATGCGTACCTGATATTTCTCATTTTCGTTTGAGAATAACACTTGGACGGACGATCTATAATTTGTCACTTACCCTTCAACACCCTGAAGGCTTGTTCGATATCCTTTCTTGCCGCCTCATGATCTTTTTTGTACGTCTGCCGTTTAAGACTGATTGGTCTCGAGAGAGACTTGACAATTGTAGAATAATCTGAATATATTCCATTGGCAAGATAATATCTATGCTTGTAAAGTCTCTCCCTCTAAGCTCAAAAGACAAGTCAGGTGCAGTCTCATTAACCCAATCATCAAATACGGGAGATTGATCCAGAACTTTGAAGTAGTTGCTTGAGCATGCAAAATCAAAAAAGCATGCCAAAACCACAAGTCATTTGAAGCCACTGCTTTGAGCACAGTAGCATGCTTGGGATGATGACTCCGGGAGAACTGGACATGCCGCGCAGTGGGACAATTTTTCCATTCCCAATGCGTGCAACCAATGCTCCCAAGTATGCCGACAAAGTTGTGTTTAGCGGCATGCCTCGCCTGTAACTGCTCAATGTCGCTTGCCCTCGTCTTACATAAATACCTCTTATGATGTAGTTGAATAACAGCTTTATAAAATTTACACACATAACATGATGTTTCGAGCCAACATCTTTAAGTTTTCATCAAACATATCGCTAGCGGTCTAGTAGGCCATCAGGCGAAGCGCGACATTGCACTTTTGGACGATACTAAAACTGTGCCGACCTCTCGCATCAAATCATTGGGTAAACCAAATCACCTCGCGTTCAATATAGAAGAGTATGCATAAAAACAAATAACAATTGATCTGAAAAAGATTACTAAAATCCTCCGGTGTCTAAAAAACACGGATTATTAAAGTAGTCATTGAGTAGTGCTTCGTGTGCAGCCACCTGACCGCGATTTAAACACTCACGTCAGGTTGAACGCTGAGATGATTCCGCTTCCTCTTATTGTGCTTGTTTCCACAATTAGTAATAGTTCACCGCGAAACAACGAAATATGAGAGCTCTTCTTTCATCATCGGATTAAGATGATCCCATTTTTAGGTGTTTCGTAGAGAGATTTAAAAGAAATAGAATATTTTTTAGATGAATTATAGAGGGAATGAGAATATTTTATGTGTGTTTATTTTTGAAAAAATATAGGGGTATTTATAGTTGAAAAATTAAAAAAAAAAATAATAGTTGGCCAATGACCTAAAGTTAGACCATTGGGGAGGGGTCGGTGGGGGGCAACGTCCGTCTGCAGCAAATACTGCATCAAATGTTTTAACGCCTGCATAATACGCCTGGGGGGCGGTGTTTAACGACCCCATATCGTTAGAAGGCAAAAAATGCCCTAGGCGTTGGGCGTAATTCTAGTGGCCTAGTGAGAATGTACTATTTTACCCTATGTTTGGATGATGAGAAAAAATAATAAAAAAGAAAGTGAGGGAAAAGAGAATGATAGGAAAAGAAATTAGTGAGAAAATAAAGATAATTTTTGTTTGGATTAATAGAAAATGTTGAGAAAATTATGAGAAAAGAAATTAAAAGGACAACAAATAAAAAGCAAGTGGTTAGAAGAAGCCACATCACTCATATTATTTTCTTACTAATTCTGGTAAGAAATTTTTTTATATGGGATTCATGTTACTTTTCTCACTCACTCCATTGTTATCGTAAACAAATAATGGAACATGTTTTATTTTGTGTGTTTTCTCATATTGTATTTTCTTTTCTCCATTTTCCACATCATCTAAACAAATAGGTTAGTGTAGCTTTGGAGAGATGTATCATGCCCGGTGCAATTTTCTTCGAAGCAAATAGTCCCTCTCTATCAAAATAATCGTCTCATTTTTCTTTTTAATCTATCCCCAAAGAATTATCTTATTTTCGTACTTACCTATTAAAGTAAAAGGTATGTGGTTCAGGATCGTTTTCCTTTTTTTCTAAACAAAGTTAAACCACCCACACTTTACTTTTCAAGTCTTTTCTTAAACTTTCCAAAGTTAAAGTAGGAGTGTAGGACAATATTTTAGGGGCAGAGGGAGAAAAAGGTCCCGTATTTATTTATAATGAATTACTCCCTCCGTCTAAAAGTTATCTTTTTGTTTACTATACATAAGGTCAAATTTTATTTATTTTGTTGCCTACTTTCATCGCTCATTTCAAATTTTAATTATACATAGGGTCAATTTTATTTACTTTGTTGCCTACTTTCGTCGCTCATTTCATAAAATAATATAGTCATGTCACCTCTAATTTTGTAGCTCTTTTGATTATGTTTAAAATATATAATTTTTATTGTTTAATTATACACAATGTTCCCCATTCTTATAAAAGGAGCTAATTAAGGTGTGTATTTAACACCACACTACCAATTTTCTACGAGATACTGAGATAGTGAAGCCTTTTATTTAAAATATTGATTCTTTTCTCACTTGGGACCATCCCTATAAAAAGGGACTGAAGTTACTAAGCCCAACTGATTGCTTCTCTCTACTGCATGGAACATCCCATTTTCTAACTGTGACTGCTCTAGGTGCATAATTTTTATAGGGGGAAAAAAACTAAAGTAGAAATAATACATTCAAAATATATCAAAATAAGATTTCCATATTTTTATTTTCATAATAGGAGTTAAAATGCATTTACATTACCAAATATGATCGTGTACATTACCAAAAAGTATAGTAATGTGCACATGTACAGTGCCACATTATAACCACATTGTCACAGTGTGAAGTCCTATTTCAGGAATAAAAATATGGAACTTCTATTTTCGTACTTCTTTCTATGTTTTAGTCCTATTTAGGGTGATTTCTATTTTATATGGAGTTCGGTGTTGTTTTAAGAACCATTCTTCTTGAGAGCTCAAATTTTCAAGTTTCATGCAGCTTTAAACATAGTTCCATTAGGTATTCGTAGCCGCCTTTCGTAGGGCTGTAAATGGATAAATAAAAATCCGATTAATGGAAAAAAGCTGCATCCATTTTGAACGAATATTATCCATATCCGATTAAAGACATCCAATTATTAAACGAATACGGACTCAATTGGGTATATACGAAGTTGAAGAGAAATAAACGTGGTTGATGACGTTTGAGTGATGGCTAGAATGCCTTGCAAATTTTAAAGGTTTGGGGATTGAGATCCACTCTGCTAGGATTTGATTATGCAGATTAGGGGCTACTTTTCAAGGGTATGGGGCAGAGAAGTTGTGCTGCATATTCCTTGTAGAATTTTTTCTAGATTATTTTTGCTAGCTGTTATCTCTACCTCTGAACATCTCTCCGAGCAAAAAGAACCAAGGAATCTTATCCGAAATTGTTCCATTTATTTCCCGGAAGCATATCTTTCTCGCGTTCCGTTTCAAGAAAGGACGGATCCCAAGAACTTGCTCTTTCTTTTCGTAGTTGAATATTTTTTTGATGAATCAATCGTGGAGTCATGTTGTTGCTATTGTTATCTCTTGCTTTTGGTTTCTTTCTCTAATTGGCTGCCATTAACAAATCTTTCATCAACTCATGTTTTCATTAGAGGGTGTACTTTTCTTTACATCGTTAATAGAACGGAACGAAACGTTCATCTCCTTAATTTTACAAATGCATATTCAACTTAATCTCGGCAGTTGTTATGGCGATAGTTTAAACCATAGGAGAGGGGAAAGGGAGTAAAATGGACGATAATCTTTCCAAAATAGGAATTATCTGTCAAATGTCAACAGATAAATGCTTTCAGCGATCTTCAACCTTGCAAGCATAAATAACAAGGGCGACTTCAGAGAAATCCGTGATGCACAAACTAAAATGAAGGCCGGTTGCAGATCTTCTATGCTCTCAGCTAGACAGTACCATCCTGCAGTAGCACAAATCCTTGATGAAATAGGCTAAATAAAAAACACTGGTAGAAATGAGAAAAAAGTCGGACTAAATTATATTACTTAATGCGAAAAGACTTGTTGATCAAGATAAAAAGGGTGCCCATGAATTGATGTGCATCTAATTTCTTCTTCACTAGATTTACAAGTTTTGACTTTGTTTTGCTGTTTTTCGGGGTCAAACACTGAAACACCTACTTTCAACTAATTTTCTAGGTCCAATACCCCATCATCCCTGCTGCTCCTAATCATGATTAATGCCTATATATATCTAAAAAGATGATAGTTACAAAACAGAAAAAAAAGAATGGGACGAATCGATTCCATTTGCAAAAGCATCACTTCCAATAATAGTAACACGTTCGCAACTGTTTTCGGCCATTATTGGTTTGCTAATTTACAATGCAAAATAGTGAACTCCACAATTAACAAGCAGACAAATGAAATTAATTTTAATCGCATATAACTTACTTTTCTGCGGCCAACAATGAGCAATTTCCGGTTTTACCTTCCTCATCCCAGCCTCTGATGAAAATATTGTTAGAACCCATAGGAACAATTAATAAAGAAGTTCAATTACAGACTTAAGAAGAAAGTAACTCTCTTTGTCCTTGAATAATATTCATGGTTTGACTGCACAATTTAAAAAAATGTGTTCAAAAGTAAAATGCTAGTATTTGCAATTTGTTTGGAGGAGAGATTTGTTAACAACAGTAGAATCCCACGGAGCTAGGGTCTGAGGAGGGTGTGTGTACGCAGACCTTACCCCTAGTCGGAAGTAGAGAGGTTGTTTCCAAGAGACCAGCTCGAGCAATACAGCAAGTGCAGAGCACGAAAAAAGAAGCATAGATAGAAAAAAGAGAGAAAGAAAGAGGACCAAGCATATGAAGCAAAAAAAAGAGAGAAAGAAAGAGAACCAAGCATATGAAGCACAGATTAACAAGTATGAAAACTACCACCCTACCTAAGACTCTACCCAAAAATCATAATTATATCACTTCAAACACTCCTATTTAAGGTCATATCCTTGGTAAGGTCCAAAAGTCTAATGTCATGGCTAACCACCTCTTTCCAAGTTTTCTTAGGTCTACCCCTTCCCACATTCCCGCCCACCACTGCAAGCCTCTCACATCTCCGCATTGGAGCCTCAGGATTTCGCCATTTCAAGTGCGCAAACCACCTCAATCTAGCTTCTTGCAGCTTACTCTCCACAAAGGCCACTCCCACCCGCCCCCGAATAACATCGTTCTAAATCCTATTGAGCTTTGTTTGCCTACACATCCAACGTAGCATCTGCATCTCCGCAACATGTAGCCCGTGAATGTGAGTTTTCTTAACCGCCCAGCACTCTGCTCCGTACGACATAGTTGGTCTCATGACGGACCTCTAGAACTTCCCTTTCTTCCTGCCAAAATAATCCTGTCGCAAAGTACCCCTGAAGCCAACTTCCACTTGGCCCAAGCAGCTCCAATATGATGTGCAACATCCCCGTCTATCTCGATGATCGAGTCCAGGTAACAGAACTTGTCTCAGAAGAGAGAGTTGTTAAGAACCGCATATTTCATTCTTTAAAAAGAATGTGAAGATATCCTAATTTTATTTTGAGTAAAACACACACACGCGCGCACACATAATGTACGTGCCCAAACAGCCTGTGTTTGCCTTTGATGTTCAAATGGTGTACAATTGTTGGGGTACCCCATTAATTTCCTTAATTTCAGCACAAACATTTTGAAAATCTGTGAACATCTTATAAATTTCATTAATTAAAAATAACCAAGTAAAACAGAAAAAATACATCAACATAGCTGATAGAAAATATCTATAATACAACACCAAACTACGATGACTAGGACCTAGACATAAGAATGAACTACAAATGGGGGGAATGCAAGTATCATGAGCTTACATGGAAATGAAACGTTAACAAGTTTTCCCAACTAACATGCATCACACTCTATTATGGGGGTTTAGTAATTAAGTTAGCTAATAAAACATATATAATTAAATACTTATACACTTCCACCCTAAAGTAAACTTAACACTTTCTTTTTTTGTTTGTCCCCAAAAAAAACATTGCATTCCTTGTAAGGCATGCATTGTATGGTTCACATTATTCCCCTGCATAAATCTCAACCACTAAGTTTCAATTTTTTAAACTCCATGAAAAAACAAATGAGAAAATTAATTTGAGAGAAGAGTCGAAGGGAGTATATATCAACAAAAACAAATGATACAAGTAGAAACACATCTTTGCAATTTCGGAACCACAAAAAAAAGGTCAAATACCTTTCCATAGATTCCTTTTTCATTTCATTGATCTGATTTTCAACGTCAAAGCATGCAGCTTGAATTTCTTGATTTTTCAAACACAGTTCATTCCATTGTGTGGACAAAGCATTCAGCTCATAGGCAGTATTTTGCTGGACAATTGCAAAATGAAGCAAAAACTCCAAGTTAGGATGCCACTCAATGAAAAAAACATTGACATATATATACTTACCTGATGATATTTCCTTTCTCGATTTACACTTTCGATCTTTTCATTTAACTTAACGGCTTCCGACTGCATTCTGAAACAGAACTTCAGAGATTCAGTCCAAAACTCAATATGAAAGGTTCTAAAAGTGAACATGGTCAAAATTTTCATTTGTGATTACTATGTTAGGATTACAGTTTGAGCAGCTTCTTGTCACTACTTTAGGAATCACTGCAATAGAATTTAGTCTAGGTTATCTTTCTTCTTTAGCAAAACGATCTTTATCAGCAAACCATACCTGGCTAAAAAAGCCTCCAGTCCTTGGTTGTATAGCTTCCATGCATCAGGGCTGTGATTTAACATCAGATCTAGATTTTCCAGCCTACACTATGCAGCATTCAAGTACATTCACCAAAGAGAACAGTGAACAGACACAAAGGACGTATATAGGTGGAGATATGAAAGGACGGCATTACAAAATATGAAGTTGCGATGTAGGTCTCATGTGACAACAGGTGATATAAACATTAATAAAATATAGGGAGTATAGAAAATATAAAGTTTAAGGCACTCAACGACAACAATATTTCAAACTTCTGGATACATAAAATATAAGGGCATTGTACCCATCATGGGTAATATAAGATTAGAAAAAGATTATCTAAGCCCTGCTTCGGCTAGGGTTGTTATACTCCAGATCCTAGTTAAGACCGTTGGGGGTAAGCGAATCGTAAATTTTGGATGGTAACTCGAATCGTAAGATTCTAGAGTAGTAGTGGTGTTTATGTATATGACATGTACATAACTAAAAAAAGTGATAAATCATACTCATAACATCCAATTTAAGCTTGAGAAAAATAAAACCTAACTGAATCTAGAATAAAGGAAATATATTGGTAGTGTAAAAAAAGTATACTGTAATATGACAAAAAGAAAGAGTATACCTTTGAGAAAAATAAAAACTTACTGCTCAGTTGCGTACTCTGTAGCCTTTTATAAGCTTATACTTCCAAAAAAACTATCACACAAAACTATTGGAAATAGTATGTCGTGACTCTGGATTGAGAAGTAGAGAGAGAGAGATGAGATGGAGATGCAAATCAAAAAAGGGAGATAGGAAGAAATTGAGAAATACTGGAGTAAAAATAAAGGGAAGAGTTGGGAAAATAGAGGCATCCTACCGCTTGAAGATGTTGAACGACGCCCGTGAAGAAGCTGAAAAAGCACACGGGTCTGATAACAATTCAGGTTTGAATATTTCTCTTCTTTTTTCTAATGCCCACCTTCTCGGGTCGTATCGCACTGACAATCATTCTAAGAGTTGCCTCATTGATCGCAACGATTCCGGGAAAATCAGATCTTAGCAGCGATCTGGATCGATGATCTAAACCGTACTCGTATAATCATGGAATCTTATGACTCAGATCGCAAGTTTAACAACCTTGGCTTCGGCGGATGAAAATAAGAACAGATAATATGAAGAAATCAAATGCAATTATGGTTCACACTATCTCATATTGGAATAACTACTTTTCACTCACTAAAGCCACTAAAGCTCAAAAGAAACCTCCCCTCCCTCCCCCTTAATATCTGCTGCCCCATCCAACAATCTTCTTCAGCTTCTTGCCTTCTTCTCAAAAACTCAAAAGAAAACTGATATTATCCACTTGCATTCTGAAACTACTTGCATAGCTCAGGTGCTTTAGTAACATTACCTCCACCAAGGGAAATTTCAAAAGCCAGAAATAAAGAATAATTGTATATCACTATGTCAGTAATGTACGCAAGGGTGTGTAACTGTATACGAATATGGGTGGATGTCCATTACAAAATAATGAATAAATGTTGTGTGGTTTGACAACATCAGTTGTTGAGAAGTTCCCTGGCATAGAGAGGGGACTCATGAAGTGATAGACACTTAACCGAAAGGCGAGGTAGATGGAAAACGATTGCTTGGATAGTGGCTGTAAAAAGAGACATCAAAGTTTCGGGGAAAATGAGACATAGGTTGAATTGGGCTAAGGCTTATGTTGATGAGTTGATGTGGTTGTAATTAATTTGATATTAGATTGCACACCTTATGGCTTACTCTTCACCTCGCACCAAGAATGAAATAGTTATTCATGTGGAATCATCTCCTCAGGCATCAGTATTCTTAGGATCAAAATTTCTAAATCACAGGGTGCTCCTATTCCTCTTCCCTTTATTTATGCTAGCACTATTTAAGAATAGAGAAGATCCTGGAATTCAGAAAATGTGATAACCTTCTTGTTACTGCATCATGCAAAGTGACCTCTACCTCGGCACTCAAAGCACTTCACCTTGACTCCTCTTTGGATTTTCTCTATCACGTATGATGTAATGAGAACGGGGATTAGAAAGAAATGGGAATAAGAATTAGAAAGGAATGAGAACAAAAATCAGAATCAGAAATGAATGAGAATGAGAATAAGAAAGGAATGAGAATGAAAACAACAGAGAATTACAGAGGAATGAGAATGGGGATTGAAAAGAAATGAGAATGCCAAAAGAAAGGAATGAGAATGAGAAAGGAGAGACAATGAGCATTTGGATGGAATGTGAATGGAAATAAGAATTAGAAAGGAATGAGAACAAGAACTAAAAAAGGACTGAATGAGAATTAGAAAAGAATGATAATGACTGAGAATTATATAGGAATGAGCATTTGGAAAAATGAGAATAAGAACAATAACTAAAAAGTAATGACTGAACCAGAATTAGAAAAGAATGATGATGACAACGAGAATTAGTAAGCGCAACCCTGACCGAGTGATTAATTTTTTTTTAAAAAAAAGAACTTGTGTCAAGAAAGCAAAAAAGGAGAAAAAGAAAATAAAAAGTATCTTAAGAAAAGGACGTGGAGGTTGCTAGAGCTGAGCTTACCACATGGAGACTTTTTTTACTGTGCACGTTTCTTTTTTAAAGCTTCACAACATCACTATTCTTTGCAAAGTCTTCATGAGGGGAGTGCAACCATAACAACAGTCTTCTCTAAAAATAAATAGAATTCTCGACCATCCATTTTCATTCGCACCTATCATCATAAAAATGTCCCTTGTATGTCCATGTGTGCCAAGTATTATTTTTAAAGAGACATGCTTAGGCATGCCTTGTTCCCATTGTGCCATCAAAGTGTATATGCATCCACACATTATTAGACTTCTAAATGTTTTTAAAGTCCTACTTCACATTACTTGAGAAGCACAAGCATGTAGAGCAATATGGTACACAAGCATCCAGATACACCTCTTTACATATGCTCAATTTTAGTTAGTGTCCTAGTTCACATGCTTAATTTTAGGTATAGTCCTATTTCAAACAGTTGTAATGGGATAACAGATAAAACAACAAAACAAAGTCACATAGTTTAATTTTTTTAGGGTTGTCTAAATAAACTAATCACATGATTGTTTCCCATTTATAAATACGAATCACCGTAGGGCATTTTATCAAACACGTAATGAGTAAGACATAAGTGTGAACAATACCTAATGACTTGATGCTGCAACAAGCTCTGAGCCTTCTGGAGAGCTTGTTTCCACGTAGATTCATCATTCCTTTTGTTTCCCTGGGGCTCTTCAAGTCCATATCTTGAAGTGTCAATTTGCACAGGAGGCTTCCCGGCTCTCACCCTTTCATATTCCCTTGCAAGCATTGGATGGTTCTGAAAATAGCATACAAATTTGAGCCACAAATCAAGTTCCAAATTTAACCGCTAGAATGCCAGATGCAAACAGAAAATCGACAGGTCAAGGCTCCTGAAAAAGAGAATTTGCGCTGAAACGATGAAGTTATATGTGGATACAAATACCTCGAATTTGAACTTGGGAAGAGGAGGGAGGTCCTTGAGAAAATCTGAGGGCTTTCTTGTGCTGCGGCGCATCTCTTCATCGACCAAACGGTCCACCTCTGCTTTGACCTTCGGATCACCATAGTCGTCGTCGATGTACGGCAAAGCGTCAATTAGCTCTGAGCCGCTGGACCAGGCCGGCCTAGCCTCAGGCGGCGCCTCAAGCATTAGAACGTCTCCCTTGTTCGTATAAGCCATTGCTACCTAACCCTGCAGGAGAAAGGCGTGCGCGTGTTGAAGTTAGAATCTCTTACTCCATAGGTCCACAAATAAAATTTCAGTTCACTTTTTATAGCATCGAACTTTGTTGAGCTATTTTCTTTAGGGGTGTGCAACAACCGGTTTGGACCGGAAATTAGACCTGAACCGGACCGGTCCGGACGGACCGGTCCGGAGTAATTAGACCTGAACCGGATCGGTTTCTACCTAAATTCTACGCTAGTTTAGTGTTTCGACTTCATTTTTGAGAACCGAATCTTAATGGATTCTTGTTGTACCTGAAACACTTAAACAAACGTCAAGCTCTTATATTGTTTGTTAACATCAAAACATGAGGCTTAGCAAACCAAGGCTAACACATAATGTTTAGTTCAGATATTCAATAATCATTAGTCAATATTCATCATTCATTATTCATTAATATTCAATGTTTAATATTTGATAATATCCTTAAACTATTCTTAGTCTAAGGCCAATCATTTTAATATTTGTGAACCCTTTAATGAATTCTAGTTTAAATAACTAAACTATATTCCAGTATACAGAGTACTCCTAATAATCCTTAAGCTAGGCCTAGTTTAAGATAAAAGGGTTTTGGAAATCTTAAACTTACCTTCACTTAAGGCCAACCAAAAATCGACAGCGTAGTGTTCACTGTTGGGTGGGTGGTACCCCCAAACGAGTAGGTACTCAAGTTTGGTTCTTGGATCCCATACGTACGTTTTAACCCTGGCCACTGGGGTTCATACCCGCAAGGCCTAACTTAATAGGTATATCTTAGAGGTCTTCTAGATAGCTTTCAAATCAACATTAATATGAGTATTTCATAGAAGTCTTCTAGATACCCTTAACAATACATATTATTTTCATAATTATCAATATATTCAATGTGATTTAATCATTCAAAATTATCATTTTTAATCAGAATATTCATTAAGATTTAATCATCATAATCATCAATCAATACTCATAACATAATCATCAATCAACATAATATTCAATAACAATTAGCGACCTAGCTTTGAGTGTTAACACCTTAACTTATTGTCATGCATCACATAAGATTTTATTTGTTAAAAACATCATTTTTATTATGAATAATCATTTTTATAATGGTCATAATCAATTGGTATCAAAAATAGGATTTTAGAGCTCAAAAATAGCATTTTTGGACAAATTTTCGGGTCAGACTTTTGGAGGATCGATCCAGACTATAAAATTTACTCCCAGGGGATCGATCCAGTGAGGATGATTGATCCCCCCCTGCTGTATTTCAGCTACTGTTCATCTTCTTCAACCTCTCGGGTCCAATTTCGAAAATATCATTTTTGGTTACCGAACTTCGTCAAAACTATATAGAAATATTCTCCAAGGTTCATAGATCATTTTGGCATCATTAATTAATAGTTTTAACATCAATTTCATGGTTTATGATTCTTGGTTCTTCAAGCATGTCAAACATAAAACTTAACCAAACAAGCATTTATGAACGTAGAAACGATCTATACGAACATTCTAGTCATTAGATTGATAAGTCCATTTCGTTCTTATCATTTACATCATATTCTAAACGTTATTGCACGTAAATAGTATTTAATCACCTCATAAAATGTGGTTTTAATGGATAAAACTCTCATTTTCGTTCTAAGAATCATAAAATGGGATTCCACATGAAATCATCATAAATCATCCATTTTTGTTCAAGTATTTGAGAAAAGGGGAATAACTCATCAAAGGATAAAGATTTGGGCTTGAACGAGCTTCCGGGAGATGAAAAATAGTGTTCGGGGCCAAAACGGAGCGAAATTGGGCCGAAATCACGAACCAGCCGCGAAGCCCAACAAAGGAAGGGCCTAAGGCGTCCAACTTGGACGCTTGGCCAAGTTGGACGCTTGGGAGC
>OOIL02003144.1:1649225-1702172 GCA_900332095.2 Cuscuta campestris
GAGGCTTCTTGATCCAAGAGTCCTGGTTGAAGTTGGCTACTGAGAGAATATTGACTTTATCAGTAAAGTCTCTTTTTCTCTACTATTTTGAACATGATTTGGATGCTTGATGATTTTTATTTTGGAATTTCACATCATGACTCTTAAAACCCTTTTGAGAATATTTTATGAATTATTTCATATTTACATGTTATGGTCATCTATTATTTTAATCTTCATCTTTGAATTTTATAAGTATTGAGATAACTTAGTAATTGCATGTGGACATTTCAACCATTAACTCTAATTCTGAAACACTTTTAACCACGAGGGCGTGGCTCCGTTTAAGTGTGAGGAGGTAAGAGTTCGTGGTTGAAATGATCTTTTTAGGAATTGTTTTGTCTATATATTTGTAGAAAAGCTTTTATAAAATAGTCACCAATTTTAGTTGTTTGGTTAATTACTCTTTATAAATGATCTAACGCCTGCATATCTTTTAGATGGCATAAATATGCTTCTCATTTCTTCTGTATTAAGAGTTTCGCTTGCATTAAGTATATGAACTGGGGTGCTTGCGGGATGATTTCTCCCTTGATGGTTACAATCAAGCCATCCTTAGTTTGGAGCATCGATACTTTATTATGACAATCCACAACAGCTTTGTGATTTGAGAGCCAATCCATCCCAAGAATCAAATCAAATTCCTTGTATGGAAGTTCAATTAAGTCCGCATGAAAGGTTTTCCCTTTTAATGCTAGTGGGCAATTGTGATATACCTCTTTTAGGGTTATACTATGTCTTAAGGGGTTTGAGACTATTATCGGCAACATCTTTGTAAAAGGTTGACTTACAGAGATTTAATAATGTGTAGATCCAGGATCAACTAAAGCGCATATGTCATTATCGAATATAGTGAACATACCGATAACAACAATACGGTTCTGTTGATCTTCCCTCCCTTGCATTGCATATGTTCTTGCCAGAACTCGATTGTTGTTGTTGTCATTGTTTCCTAGAATTGGTGGAGCCGCTCTTGGAGGCGGGCGGTTTTTGTTATTGTTTTGAATTAGTGCTTCCGCTATGTCAGTACATTTAGGACAGTTCTTTGAGATGTGACCTTTCTGACCACAGCGCATACATGCTCCAATTAAAAACCAACATTCTCATTGTGGCGATTGTTTCAGGTAGGACATTCAAGCCTTTCAACCAGAGTTTCCGTCTTCTTTTGCTTATGGTTGTAGTATTGTTGATGTTTGGGGGCTTGACCATATTTTCCCCAACCAACATTCTTTGTATTGGAGATGTTGTTCTTTAATGATTTTTCTCCTTGATCAAAGGTTTTCTTTCTGATTGCATCAATACTGTTAAAATGCCTTGAATCTGACCCATCACAGCTCCAAATCCGGAAAAGTCAGAATCCGGAGAAGTCAGAATCTGGAGAAGTCAAATCCGGAGAAGTCCTACATCCGGAGAAGTCCAATTACTGAGAAATCTGAATTCCGGAGAAGTCAAGAAATCCGAATCCTGAGAGGTCCGAATCTTGAGATGTCCGAACTCCAATCTAATTGGGATGTTTAATTATCTCTTAACTCTGTAGTTTTGGGCCTAAGTATGTTAGGGTTTTGTCAAGCACTATTTATATGGGTGCTACCACAAACCCTACGTGATGTACTCTGTTTTGCCTCTCCATCAGAAATAAAACTGCTCCCCCTCTTCCCCGTGGACTAGTCAACACAATGTTGGTGAACCACGTTAAATCTGTTGTTGTGTTTTCTGTTTGTTCTTTGATTACTCAATACCCTATCCCGTGACAACAAACTGGTATCAGAGCCTCTGGTTCTTCCAATTAGGGATCTTTTTTCCTCTGAATTCCGCACTGTTAGGGTTTCTTGAGTCAATCGAAGATGTCATCTGCTCTGAACGTGAAGATTGATAAATTCAATGGGAGAAATAGCTTTGGCTTATGGCAGATCAAGATGCGATCGTTGCTGAAGCAGCAGGGATTGTGGGCGCCGCTAACTGAAAAGGTGAATAAGGCAAACGATGATGAAGAGTGGAAAACCCTAGAAGAAAAGGCCCACTCGACAATCATGTTGTGTCTGTCGGACGATGTTATCATCGAAGTCGCTGATCAGGAGACCGCTGCTGCCCTCTGGATGAAGTTGGAGAGCTTGTACATGACGAAGTCTCTGACCAATAAGTTGCTCTTGAAGCAGCGTCTGTTTCGACTACGCATGCAGGAAGGTACACCCCTTCGGGATCATCTGGAAAGGTTAAGTAAAATTTTGCTTGATCTTCGCAACATTGATGTTAAAGTAGATGATGAGGATGCTGCTTTAATTTTGCTAGTTTCTTTGCCTGAATCCTATGAGAATTTTGTTGATTCGTTTCTTGTTGGTAAAGAAACTCTGTCTCTGGAAGATGTTCGATCTGCTCTCTACATGAGAGAAGATCGTCAACAGGCAACAAATTCAGCAACAGAAAATCAGGCATCGGGACTTTCTGTTACGGGTAAGGGACAGAAGGCTTTTGGAAAGAAGAAGCCAAACTCCAAAGGTCCAAAAGGTCCTAAACCCGGTGACATCTGCAATTACTGTAAAGAATCAGGGCATTGGAAGTTTGATTGCCCTAAGAAGAAGATAAAGAAAAAGGACAAGAAAGAGGATGCCCACGGTTCTGCAACTATGGCAGAAGCTGATGATTCAAAGTCTGAAGAAGATCTGGTTTTGGTTGCAGGTGATCAGCCACATCAGAATGATGTGTGGATTCTTGATTCAGGAGCATCATACCATCTCTGTCCTCACAGAGAGTATTTTACTACTTACGAGGAGGTAGATGGTGGCAACGTTTCCATGGCCAACAGTGCCGTTTGCAAGGTGGTAGGGATCGGCTCAATCAGAATAAGGACGCATGATGGGATATTCTGCACTTTGAACGATGTCAGGCATGTTCCACAAATGACGAAGAACTTGATATCGCTGAGTACACTTGACAGCAAGGGTTTCAATTTCAGAGGTGAAGGTGGAGTAATGCATATTCTGAAAGGTTCAAAGGTGGTTCTGACGGGTCTGAAACGTGGTACTTTGTATATTCTAAAAGGTACCATCGTGACAGGCTCTGCTGATATTGCATCATCAGAAGTTCCAACAAAGGATATGACAAAGCTATGGCATATGAGGCTTGGTCATATGGGAGAACGAGGGATGAAAATTCTGTCAAAGCGTGATCTTCTTTCTGGGCATAAGGTGCAGAATCTTGAATTCTGCGAGCATTGTGTATTTGGAAAGCTTCACCGCAGCAAGTTTCCAAAGAAGGGTGTACATCGGACAAATGGGACTCTTGACTACCTTCATATGGATTGCTGGGGTCCTGCACGTGTTGAATCTATTGGAGGTCACATGTTCTTTATGTCGATAATTGATGACTACTCGAGAATGACTTGGGTAATCATAATGAAGCATAAAAGTGAAGCATTCAAGAGGTTCAAACAGTGGAAGGGCTTGATAGAGAATCAGACAGGGAAGAAGATCAAGCGATTGAGAACTGATAATGGTCTGGAATTCTGTTCGTCTGAGTTCAATGAGTTCTGTAAGAACGAAGGGATTGTTCGACACCGCACCATTAGAGATACACCACAGCAGAATGGTGNAAGTTTCCAAAGAAGGGTGTACATCGGACAAAGGGGACTCTTGACTACCTTCATATGGATTGCTGGGGTCCTGCACGTGTTGAATCTATTGGAGGTCACAGGTTCTTTATGTCGATAATTGATGACTACTCGAGAATGACTTGGGTAATCATAATGAAGCATAAAAGTGAAGCATTCAAGAGGTTCAAACAGTGGAAGGGCTTGATAGAGAATCAGACAGGGAAGAAGATCAAGCGATTGAGAACTGATAATGGTCTGGAATTCTGTTCGTCTGAGTTCAATGAGTTCTGTAAGAACGAAGGGATTGTTCGACACCACACCATTAGAGATACACCACAACAGAATGGTGTGGCAGAACGCATGAATCAAACACTACTGGAAAGAGCAAGATGCATGCTCTTTCATGCTGGTTAGACTAGGAAGTTTTGGGCAGAAGCAGTAAACACGGCGTGTTATCTGATTAACCGTGGACCTCACACTGGTATTGACTGCAAAACACCTTTCGAGGTATGGTCTCAATCACCTGCAGATTACTCTACATTGAGAACTTTTGGTTGTACAGTTTATTATCACGTGAGTGAGGGTAAACTAGAACCAAGAGCAAAGAAGGGCGTATTTGTTGGTTATGGAGATGGAGTCAAGGGGTATAGAATTTGGTCACCTTCAGAAAATAGAGTTATCCTTAATCGGAATGTGGTGTTTGATGAAAATTCTATGCTTAATTTTGTTGTGAAGTCCATTGGTGTAGAAAATTCTAGTGTTGATAAACAGGTGGAGCTGCAAGTCACTCCAGATGAGAGTGAATTACAACCCCAAGGTGGAGAAGATCAACACACTACTGCTGAAACTACTATTTCTGATGTTCATCCAGAAGCTCGTCAAAGAAGCATCGTCATTGATAGAGCTAGGAGGACAGGTGTGAAGCCTCCGGTGAGGTACGGGTCTGAGGACATGGTGACATATGCACTACAGGTCGCCGATGAGGTGGAAGATGAGCCATCGATGGATGAACCATCTACATACAAAGAAGCTATTTCGGGCAGCGAGTGCGCTAAATGGCTCGCTGCAATGGGAGAAGAGATGGAGTCATTATCCAAAAATCAGACTTGGGAGCTGGTCACACGACCTAAGGAGAGGAAGATTGTTACTTGCAAATTGATTTTCAAGAAGAAGGAAGGAACCATCCCTGGTGAGGGTGTCAGATACAAAGCACGGCTAGTGGCAAGAGGGTTCACACAGAAGGAGGGGGTTGACTATAATGAGATTTTCTCACCAGTAGTCAGACATACTTCCATCAGGGTGTTACTTGCGATGGTTGCACATCAGGATCTGGAACTTGAGCAACTAGATGTGAAGACAGATTTTCTACATGGATTGCTTGAGGATGATATCTACATGACTCAGCCAGAGGGATTCGTGGTTCCAGACAAGGAGAATTATGTTTGCAAGATGAAGAAGTCTTTATATGGACTAAAGCAGTCTCCAAGGCAGTGGTATAAGAGGTTTGATACTTACATGATCCAGCTAGGATTCAGCAGGAGTCCATATGATTGTTGTGTGTATCACAACAAAGCTGATGATGGCTCCATGATCTATCTTGTTCTGTATGTGGATGATATGCTCATAGCTGCGTAGTCGAAGTTAGAGATTCAGAAGTTCAAGGGCCATCTAAATGCTGAGTTTGATATGAAGGATCTGGGTGCTGCGAAGAAAATTCTGGGCATGGAGATATACATGGATAGAGATCGGAAGAAGCTTTTCTTATCACAGAAAAGCTATATTGAGAAGATTCTGTCAAGGTTTGGCATGTCTACAGCTAAGCCTATTGATACTCTAAGTGCCACAAATATCCATCTATCATCTGATTATGCACCAAAATCTGAAGCAGAGTTGGAGTATATGTCTCGAATTCCATACTCCAATGCAGTCGGAAGCCTGATGTATGCTATGGTCTGCTCTAGACCAGACATAGCACATGCTGTTAGTGTTGTTAGCAGGTTCATGGGACAACCTGGAAAGGAGCACTGGCAGGCTGTGAAGAGGATTTTCCGCTACCTGAGAGGTACGTCTGATGTTGGTCTCATATATGGAGGTGGTACTCACTGTTCTATGACTGGCTATTCTGATTCTGATTATGCTCGAGATGTTGACAGTAGAAGATCTATGACTAGTTACGTTTTCACTCTGGGTGGTTCTGTTGTTAGTTGGAAAGCAACTTTGCAGACTGCAGTTACTCTCTCTACTACTGAAGCAGAATATATGGCGTTGACAGAAGCTGCTAAAGAGGGAATCTGGTTGAAAGGGCTAGTTGGTGATCTTGGTCTGCATCAAGAGCAAGCTATTGTGTTCTGTGATAATCTGAGCGCTATCTGTTTAGCCAAGGATCAGGTCCATCATGAGAGGACCAAACATATTGATGTGAGNNGGCTATTCTGATTCTGATTATGCTGGAGATGTTGACAGTAGAAGATCTATGACTGGTTACGTTTTCACTCTGGGTGGTTCTGTTGTTAGTTGGAAAGCAACTTTGCAGACTGCAGTTACTCTCTCTACTACTGAAGCAGAATATATGGCGTTGACAGAAGCTGCTAAAGAGGGAATCTGGTTGAAAGGGCTAGTTGGTGATCTTGGTCTGCATCAAGAGCAAGCTATTGTGTTCTGTGATAATCTGAGCGCTATCTGTTTAGCCAAGGATCAGGTCCATCATGAGAGTACCAAACATATTGATGTGAGATATCATTTTCTGAGGAATGAGAAGAAAATCAAGGTGGAGAAAGTGGGCACTGCTGATAACCCTGCTGATATGTTCACCAAGCCGGTCCCACATAGCAAGTTCCGACATTGTTTGGACTTGCTTAACACCAGAAGCTGTTAGTAGCCCTGCGGGGCAATTATGAGGAAGAGGGGGAGGTCTGGCACAACCATAGTGCGTCTGAAGAATCAGTATGGAGAATTCAAGTCAAGGTGGAGATTTGTTAAAATGCCTTGAATCTGACCCATCACAGCTCCAAATCCGGAAAAGTCAGAATCCGGAGAAGTCAGAATCTGGAGAAGTCAAATCCGGAGAAGTCCTACATCCGGAGAAGTCCAATTACTGAGAAATCTGAATTCCGGAGAAGTCAAGAAATCCGAATCCTGAGAGGTCCGAATCTTGAGATGTCCGAACTCCAATCTAATTGGGCTGTTTAATTATCTCTTAACTCTGTAATTTTGGGCCTAAGTATGTTAGGGTTTTGTCAAGCACTTTTTATATGGGTGCTACCACAAACCCTACGTGATGTACTCTGTTTTGCCTCTCCATCAGAAATAAAACTGCTCCCCCTCTTCCCCGTGGACTAACCAACACAACGTTGGTGAACCTCGTTAAATCTGTTGTTGTGTTTTCTGTTTGTTCTTTGATTACTCAATACCCTATCCCGTGACAACAAATACACATGTTGCTTTGATGAGCTCACTGAAGTTCCGATGTACGGTCCCGTTGAGACTCCTTTGGAATTCCTCATCGAGCCCATCAATGAAGAACTCAAATTGTTTCTCCTCATCAGTGATTAAATCCTTAGCATAATTAGATAGCTTAACAAATTTTTTTTTTGTAAGCTTCCACGGACATCCCTTTATGTTTCTGATTTTGAAATTCTTTTCTTTTTGCGTCACGATAGTAAGGAGGTATGAAATGATCAGAAAAAGCTTTCTCAAATGCTACCCAAGTTAGTGGTTCGGGCTGTCCTTCTTTGGTATTTTCAACTTTCCACCAATCATATGATTCATTTTGTAGTACAGATATGGCCAGTTGGGCCCATTCTCATTCCTGGATGAGGTTATCTTCAAAAACACGTTTTGTCTGTTCGATCTAGCGCTCTGCAACTTCTGGAGGTCCCGATTCTTCTACCTTGTATACCCAAGCACCATTCTTCTTAAGACGATCTAAATTACAACCTTCTGGACGGACTTGTGTAGCAAGTTGCATGGTGGAGAAATCCCGACACTTGAATGATTACATTATTTCCTACGACATTCTCATTGTTAGCGTTGAAATTGTTATTATTATTTCCTGGGTTTCCACCAACAAAGTTTCTAATGTTTGATGCCTCGGAATCTCCGGACACATGAGGTAGGTTGTTCAAAGCTTCCATTCTAGGATAAATCAAGAGTTATGAAATTACTAACTATCTTATAACCTCAAAATTTTCCTTGATCCATGTGAGCGGACATCGTGGAGTGGAACATGGCTATCCTTTGTTATAGTATATTTTTCAAAAATGTACAAAAATGTTTGTAAACTTTTGATCACCAAATTTTAAAGCGTAAATTTTTTATAGCATACGGTAAAACAATTAAATAAATAATCAATTTTTTTTTTATAAAAAAAGCATTATGGAAAAAGAAATGTTACTCACTTTTTTAAAATTTATTGTTAGTCAAAACAAAAAGGAAACCATATTTTTCAATCTTTTTTTAATAGTAAGTATAAATAAAATTTACTCTAATTTTTTTTAAAGAAACAAGTTCTTACGGAAAAAAATATTGTAAAAAAACATAATTTTTTTACTTCCAGTAAAAAGAAAAATACATATATGTACTTTTTTTGAAGTAAAAAAGCTAATATACATGTAAAAAAAAGTAAAACATTCGGCAAGTTTGATTTTTTTATACTCATATGTATCACAATAGCAGGTTAGAAAACTGTTTTAAAACTTTTGAACACAATGCTTGAAAATGCCATCTATCAAGCAATAAGGTGTTAAACAATAAAAGCAATAATCAAATTTTTTTAAGAAATAATATTCTGAAAAAAAAACCTTAAAAATGCTTTTTTTTTTTCTTTTTTTTTTACATTAAGTAAAAGAGTATAATACATTTGTATCTTTTTTACGAATGATAGAAATGGTTTACTCTAAAATCTACTCCATTTTGTTTTTGAAACATGCATTCTTATGTGTATTAAAATATACCATTCAAAACCATTTATCACTAAAATAGATTTTTTTTGTGGGGAGTGCTAGTATATACACATATAGAAAAGAAATTGACAAATATGATTTTTTTAAACATACTTATATGTTAGACTATATAACAATTATTCTTGGGCCACAACCACAAGCTTGAGCTTTTGGTTGAGTTGGTTCCTTGACATGGTATCAAAGCCTTAATGACTAAGAGGTCACGAGCTCGAAACTCACCGCCACCCAGTTTAAAAAAAATTAAGATTTCAGGTGCAAGGCTAAAAAAGGTCACGCTTGCACGTGAGGGGGCGTGTTAGAGTACATAACAATCATTTCTGGGCCACAACCACAAGCTTGAGCTTTGGTTGAGTTGGTTCCTTGACATTATATTTATTAAAGTATCAGGTTAGAAGATCATTTTAAAAACTTTTGCTCTGATACCAAAATGTAACATCCTAACTTGAACAGTCTCGTGGACTATTCCAAATTAGAGAGTTAAGAGGAAATATACTAATTTCTTATAAAAAATCATATAAATATTTCTTAAAAACAGCAGAAACGCAAAATACTATACGCTCAGCATATTTGCAGAGTAGGACAAAACAATATAGGATGGAGTCTCGTAAAAATATAATTTTTATGAAAATCAATATCTTACTTTAACAAAATGAGTTTCCATATATGAAACTACATAGTTATAAGTTAGATAAAAACTTTACAAAAGATTTTATCCAAACTACTGAGATACGGAATATTCAATTTAACGACATACACCCGGGGTCTCTGAATGTTGCCCTGAGAAATACTGCCTTTTTGGCATTATTCTCCCAACCTTGGCCGATGGTTCTGTATACGTATACGATGAGCGGTGATACCGTTGCTCCAAAATACAAGTTTAAGATGATATCAAGTTCTTAAAAATTATGATTATATAAAAGTTTGAATATTATTCCATATATATCAAGACATTTCTATAAATCAATATTTTATAATAAATCACTTTTAAAAGTTTAGTTTTAAAAGTATTAAAAATATTAATTTGAGAATAAAATACTACTTTGTATTCAATTTTTTTATTAAAATAACTTCATATCATACAAAGTGTGCTTTCTTTTAAAGGATTTTTATAAATATAGTAGTTGAACGGGAAGTCCATGCAATACGATTTTATACATACCTCGAGTTCGAGAGAAAAGGTGAAATAGAGTTGATGAAGACTAGTACAGAACCGAGACTCTAGAGGTGTTACCGAGCTCTACCGAATAACAACAAAATATCAAAAAGTATCTCAATAACTTGAAGAACATTTAGGAAAAATGTAGAATTTTCGGAAAGGTTTCTTTACATTAAACGGGATCTAAAGAAACTCTTGTTGGCTCTAACTTCTTCTAGTATTTTAGAAGAGGTTTGGTAGTGTATTGGGAGTAAAATAACTTAAAATCTTCGTGACTATATAGGCTAAAAACATAAAGAAAGTTGCTACAATATTAAGAAGAAAGAATGGAGAAAAATGAATGTCTTAGGGTGGTATTTATAGGTAAATGTCAAGGAAACAATAAAAAAAGATTATCTCATCTTGATCAAAATATTATTGAGTGATTTGAGAAGATTTTTATGTCACAAAATTTGGATCATATCACCAAAAATCAAGAGTGTAAAACTCTTCAAATATGTCATGAATATCTGATGGCTATAAACCACCGAAGATATTAGATTGTATAGAGTTTACAGAGAGAGAGAGATTGCAAAATAGGAGTTGATTGACTCAAAATTCGGATCCTTTACAATGAGGGGTCTCACCCCTTTTATAGGGTACACAATACAATTGGTCAAACCCTCTGATCGAGGTTTGTCGCTTAGCGAACATCATTTGACCCTCACAGTCTTGTCCCTTTCATCCTATCGCTATCGCCCGGTCCCTATCGCCTGGTCGCTATCCTCCTGTCACTGTCACACGGTTCGAGCCAAGCTCGTGTGGCCGAGCTTGAAAGTTGAGCTTGGAGGCCGAGCTACGGCCCTTCCAGTGGACGCGGGGCCCAACCAACGTCAGCCTTAGGTTGATGTGGTGTTACCCTCCATCAGAAGCCCCCCACTCTCTATGTTCCTTGGCAACTAGCAATGGAACGCGCGAGAGTAGAGATGTTTGGGATTCCCTAGCAAGGGGTTGTGAGGTTTTGTCTCCCCAGGCCAAGTGGCGGCCCATCATTACACTGTTCGATCCATCCCTTTCGATCTCCTTCCCACTATTATAAATATCGGCCCAGCACCCTTCACTTCTCATTTTTAGAGAGAGAAAGTAGCTGTTCCTTTTGTCGTCGAATTTGCTCCTACACCTCCATCGTCGCTCCGTCACTACCTCTGCTCTCCAGCTTCTTCGACCCTTTATGTTAGTTTCCTCACCTCCGTTCTTCAATCTCTTCACAGTCCTCGGTCGTGCGGCAGTCTGCATACGAGCATGACATCAAGGGTTCCGCCTGAGACTCCGGCCAAGGGAGTGAATCCAGCTTGCCCTCTCTTGAGGAGACAGTGGCGGTCAAGCTCCCGAACCAACCCGAGCCCCACCACCATAGGCGAATGGCTTTGGAGAACTCGAGCATCCGTGCTCAGAAATTATTATTATTATTATTATTATTATTATTATTATTATTATTATTATCATTATTATTATTATTATTATTATTATTATTATTATTATTATTATTATTATTATTATAATTTTAAATTCCATACAAATTACTTGTTTCACTTGATACGATTCTTTCAAAAAATAAATTTGGGATTCAATGAGTGGGATTGGAGAGAATTTGAGTGTGTAACATTTAATGCAATGTATTATTTATAGCATACACTGTTTTTTTGTCAAGCACATCTAGCATGTAATATATTATTATACAAGATGCAGAAAAATGTATTATTTCTTTGCTTAACATTGATATTTTATAATGATGAGATATTTTAATAAAAATACTCTCTCTTCTCTATATTGATTATCTAAATTTAATAACCTTTTAATGTGTATATGAATTGAAAATTTATTCTAATGTATATATGAACTAATCACTAAAATATTAAATCAATATTCTTATTATATAAAAAAAATAATCATAAAATAAAAATTACTATTACATTATAGTATGAACGATTATTGTGATAGATAAATCAACTAATTTTATTTTATTAAAAATAATCATAAAATAAAAAATATTGATTATATTATAATATGAATTATCATTACAATTTTCAAAAGCTATTATAAAGTAAGATCAAATTATTGATTTGAATTTTAAATCAAATCATAATTAATCAGATCAGATGAGATCAGATTCAATCTTATCAGATCAGATCCAATTAGATCAGACTAGATCAGATTCAATCAAATCAGATCATATTCGATCCAACCAGATCAAATAAGATTGTGCACACGTATTAAAAGCGGTGGCACCAATCCGGGAGATGATGAGGCGGGAGTGTTGGCAAAAAGATGCAGGGACCGTTTTAATAATTTAAAGTATATTGGTTGTTGAGCCCATTCTTATACATCTGTTGAATTATATTTAGCTTCTGTAATGTTAAATTAATTTACTTCGAAAACTATTTACTATTTTAGGAGAAAAGAATATTTTCAAATGTTTTTTCTTTTTCAAACTACTATTTATATTATTTTCAATCTCTAGTATGTTTACCAAATTGTTAGCGCTTCGGTCCGTTAACCCGAGTGTACCGAGTTACGCAGATTGTGGTGTTACAATGCCTTTATTTTATTTCTTTATTGGCCTTTCATTTCTTCGAAGAGAAATTATTCAATTTTCTCTTTGTGTATTTAAACAATAACTAAATAACTAAATTTGCATGTTAATGTATTTGACAAATATCCAGGTTCGTTTAATTAATTTTCTCTTTTCATGTTTTCACTATAAGTATGCCATAAAGTGATACACTCTCTCGATCATCATATATATCTTACAATTACTGCTCCCTTAATTTCCAGATACCAAAGGAAATGGAAACATTATCTCCTAAGTTGTTTTTCTTCATTGTCCTCTTACTTTATTCCTAATGGTTTGTTACTTTCTTTTCCTTTGTTTTGCAGAACAAACATTAGTTTTGTGAACTTATTGATCTGTAGGCATTGTAAGGGTGGTGCCATAGTTTTTGTAAAAAGACACTTTGGATCTCGTAAATATCAAAATTTTGAATACTATAAATAGATAGAATCTAGGACAGATTTTATAGTTTTATTATTTGTTCAATCATAATAGTAAGTAATTATTTGAGTACAATTTGCAGGCTCTCGAACTGCCGTTGAAATAGTAGAAGCACAACCACAATGCAAGGTGAATGAGGATTGCAAACCCTACAGTGACTCCCAGCATATCCCTATTCCGATTTGTTTTGGTGGAAGTTTCCGATGCATTGATTTTTCGATACCACCCCAACAATCCTAAGCAAGATATATCAATTGATAATGCTAATATAAAATCATTATACATAGAGATGATACCTAAATGTTCACTAGATCAATGTTTAAAATTAATATGCAAACGTGGATTACGTAATAAAACAATAATATTAAATGTAATTAAAAAATCAAATTTTTTACACTCAATACTTGAAGTCTCTCTAAAACATTCAAGGTCGTGATCTTATTAAAGATTCAAGCCACTAAAATGAGTTCCTGCATTTTAATACAACTACAATCATATCAGATAGACACGATCAAATCAAATCTTAGTAAGATTAAACCATATCCAATTAGATGAGATGAATATAACATCCTCGTATGTCACAAAAATATTACTCCCTCTATTCACATTTAGTCTTCCTATTTGAATTTTCTTGGTCAAAGTTTGTAAACTTTAACCTTGATTTGTGGAAGGAATATATTATGTTTTGATATAAAATTAATATCAATAGTTCCCTTTTGAAACGTATTTTATAATTATTAACTTTTCATGAAATATGTCTATGTATAGATAGAAAATAATGGTTGAAGTGTTACGTTTAAGACCGTAAAAAGTCAAATGAGAAGATTAAATTCGAGTAGAGGGTGTTTTGAATATGGTACAACACAATATTTTTCCTTTCTTATGTATTATTTGCCTCTAAAATTTCCCAGTGAACAAGTAAAGGTGTTCTTGAATATCCACATCAGGTGATAGATCTTTATCTCTATCATCTTCTGTGTGCGAAAGCAGAAGAGTACATTTACCCAGACCGGGAAAGGCCATGGAACAGATTGTGAACCTTAAGAAAAGGGCACTCGGACCATGATTCAGATAAGGGAAGTCATATCAAGTCTGCCTCTATGGAGAACGACTCAGTACGGCATATGGATAAAATATAAATGGTTGAAAATAAGAGATGTCACTATTATTGTATAGTGATGGGTTACCTTAAGGATGTTGAATTACTCTTTCATATGAATTAATCTGTATTAAGGATACCCTCTTGATGAACAGATGAAACGATAATGTTTATCAGATCTATAAATAAAAGATATTTGAAAATGTTAACCTTTGCTTTTAGTAAGTGCTTTCGGAATTCATAGTTAAATGTTAACCTTTACAAAGAGATGTTTTTACACCTTATCATAAATGGCGAATGTTGGAATTCATAGTTAAATGTTTTATAACAAAGATAAAGAAGATTTTCTTAAATAAAAGGACCTTAGGGTTGTGATTCTCGTTGTGAATGTGATTGTGTGTTCTTCAATACGTTGTGGTTTCACTCAGCGGTTGTGCATAGGTATTAAAAGCTGTGGTGCCAATCCGGAAGATGCTTAGGCAAGAGTGTTGGCAGAAAGATGCAGGGACCGTTTTAATAATTTAAAGTATATTGTGAGTTGAGCCCATTCTTGTACATCTGTTGAATTATATTTAGCTTCCCCAATGTTAAATTAATTTACTTCGAAAACTATTTACCATTTTACGAGAAAAGAATATTTTTAAATGTTTTTTCTTTCTCAAACTACTATTTATATTATTTTTAATCTCCACAATGTTTACCAAATTGTTCGTGCTTCAGTTCGTTAACCCGAGTGTACCGAGTTACGCAGATTGTGGTGTTACAATGCCTTTATTTTATTTCTTTATTGGCCTTTCATTTCTTTGAAGAGAAATTATTCAATTTTATTTTTGTGTATTTAAACAATAACTAAATTTGCATGTTAATGTATTTGACAAATATCCAGGTTCGTTTAATTAATTTTCTCTTTTCATGTTTTCACTATAAGTATGCCATAAAATGATACACTCTCTCGATCATCATATATATCTTACAATTACTGCTCCCTTAATTTCCAGATACCAAAGGAAATGGAAACATTATCTCCTAAGTTGTTTTTCTTCATTGTCCTCTTACTTATTCCTAATGGTTTGTTACTTTCTTTTCTTTTGTTTTGCACAACAAACATTTGTTTTGTGAACTTATTGATGTGTATGCATTGTAAGGGTGTGCCATAATTTTTGTAAAAAGACACTTTGTATCTCGTAAATATCAAAATTTTGAATACTATAAATAGATAGAATCTAGGACAGATTTTAAAATATAAATATAAATGGTTGAAAATAAGAGATGTCACTATTATTGTATAGTGATGGGTTACCTTAAGGATGTTGAATTACTCTTTGATATGAATTAATCTCTATTAAAGATACCCTCTTGATGAACAGATGAAACGATAATGTTTATCAGATCTATAAATATAAGATATTTGAAAATGTTAACCTTTGCTTTTAGTAAGTGCTTTCGGATACGTATGATTATACAAAGAGATGTTTTTACACCTTATCATAAATGGCGAATGTTGGAATTCATAGTTAAATGTTTTATAACGAAGATAAAGAGGATTTTATTAAATAAAAGGACCTAAGGGTTGTGATTTTTGTTGTGAATGTGATTGTGTGTTCTTCAATAATTTTATTAAATCTACGTTGTGGTTTCACTCAGCGGTTGTGCATAGGTATTAAAAGCTGTGGCACCAATCCAGAAGATGCTGAGGTAGGAATGTTGGCAGAAAGATGCAGGGACCGTTTTAATAATTTAAAGTATATTGGGAGTTGAGCCCATTCTTGAAATTCCAATACTCACAAGAAACTAATCGCAACAGCAAACAGAAGCAAGCAAATAAAACTATTGGAATAAGTGTAGCAGCTCTAGAAACACAGGATGCTACAACACTTTTTCCAACAGTCACAAACACAGGCAGAAAATCAAACACACCAAGACACAGAAATTTGTTTACGCAGTTCAGAGTAGTATCTCCTACGTCTGCGAGGCCCACATCCGTGTAATAGCCTTTCCACTAGATCAACGTAAGAATTACACTATCAAACTTCAATAGAACCTTCTAATGAATCTGATTTGTCTACTTACGAGATCTGATAGCAAACTCAGTTTGTGTCTTCACCAGGCCTATTACACCTTCTTCTTGCTCTGCACGAAGGATGCGTTTCTGACCCTTGCTCAGCCCACCAGGTTGCAACAGCTGAACAATATCTAGAGAAGATCCATGACTGATCTTCTCATGCAATTCTCTCACAGGTTTGTTTTGATCAGAATGGTGGTGATCTCACGCTCTCTCCTTTGATATTCTTAGTATATTTCTGCGTACTTCTTTTCTCTACGGCTGACTCTCTTTATAGGGTGTGTCCATAACCCTAGTAGAGATGATATGGAACTCTTACGGTGATAAGCTTGAGTACCAGACATACCTAGTACGCCATGACTTCTTCCCGTAAATACATCTTATGTCAAGCATGCGCTTAGGAGATAATTAATGCATCTGATGTTGCCTGGACACCTCATGAACTCTTTTTGGGATATAAGTCTTCATATAGTCAGAGTCCATATCATATAGAGACTCTTTATCATGACTGATAGGATGCTACAGCTCTTATCTAACACAGACACACTACCATTTTCTACAGAAGGGTTTTGTCAAAAAATAATGCCAACATGAACCACTATCATCATTAACTAGTCGGAGCTAACAATCTCCCCCTTTGGCAATTTTTTGACAAAAACCACTATTCATCCGTTTTTGAACCTCTTCTTCTCCCCCTTTTTTGCATAAAAAATGCCAAAGATATTTTATTGAAAGTTACCAAAGTGGGGGGCAAGAAGAAGTATATTCAATACGGTCAAGAATAGGTACATTAAGAGTATAAGAAAGAAGACTCTAAAGAGCTGTACCTACATCATCCCAGAGAGAGCCAAGTACCCATGAGAGAGGGTAGGCTCGTGTGCTGTCGTTGCTTCACAATGCATGCAGGTAAAACCAGAATCAAAAGAGGTTACAACCAGAACTTCATAGTGAACATAGAGAATAAAACCATCTCTCCACAGGGCACAGATAAGTTCAACAAAAACCATGCAATGTCTTCAGCATCATAAAACAATAGGGCAGAACAACCCTTCCACACACAAAAAATGTTTTAGAGCAACAGTTTGATCAATAAGGCAGTGTTTACTCCTCTGAACTGTCACCTCCTGATGATTTTTGGGAGGCCCCTGCTGATTCTGATGATGATATCTCTTCTGCACTGTCTTCTGGATCATCTTCATCTGTGCTTGAGTGTGCCGCAACTGCCTTTTGCTTAGCCAGTCTCTCCCCCTTACTCTGTGCACTCTTCGTTTGCCTCAGGTTATTTGCAATCTGGATAAGCACATTCATCCTTTCAGTTGATCTTTGGGCAATTTCATGATGATAATCCGCATCCATTTGAAGGGATTTGATCTCTTTTTCAAGGAAGCTGAGCTGATAATCTATTGAGGCTGGATTTGGTGTTTCTGCTGAGGATGTTCCAGCGGCAGCCATGTCATTGTAGTGGCTTCCTTCAAGATGTCTCGCATCCACTTGCAGCAGAGGAGGAATGATCTCTTCTTCTTCATCTTCTTTCTTCTCAAAGCCTTGATCCTTCAGTATGTTATAGATCAACAGTGGGTATGGAAGACCATTCTTGTTCTTCTTGTATTTTTCTGCTGCAAACGCCATCACCTGATCAAATACAACCCTACTAAGATCAAAAGGAACTTTGTTTTTGATTCTGTAGATTAGGTTAGCTATGCACAATGGAACAGTGTTGGTGTGAGTAGTGGGCATCCAGTGGAATGCAGCAATTCTTAGAAGGAGAGCATATGAACTTTTCAGCACTGAAGAATGTACTTTGGACTTTCCATGTTGGTAGTCCTTAAGTCCATTGGTGAGATCACTCCACACAGTTTCCTCATCAATAGGAGTGATTACTGGATTTTGGTCAGTACCAAGAAAAGAGTTTATGACTGAGGGAGAAAAATCATAGAACTTTCCACGAACAAAGACTTTCTGGTATGAGGGATCATCTTCAGTAACACATGACTCAGTTAAATTGCAATAGAATTCTTGAATAACTTTCTTCACATATGAACCAGGGAGAGTGACAGATTTTAGCAATTTGTTTGATTTCAGTGTGGGCAGAAGGTTTGTTTTCTTGCTAAAGTCAGACACATCAAGATTCCTTTGAGGGATAATTGATTTTTTCACAACATCAAGAAAAAGGGATTTTGCAATACTAGAGGGAAAGAGTTTAACAGATTGCTTCCCTGGAGTGCTGCTTGATGGTGAATTCTTTGAACTTCTGGTCTCCCGTCTGGATGAAGATGGAGCATCTGGTGTGGATTTTGTTTTCTTTACTGGAGGTTTTTGTGAAGGACAAACCTCACTTTCTTTTCTCTTCTTGGGCTCAAATTGAGGCTTCATCGTCTTTTCCTTTTTCTCTAACTCTTTAACTTCTGTTTTCTCCTTTTGTGAATTCTCTGTGTGTTGAAGAGATCTGGTCCGTCTCAGAGGCCAACGGGTAGGTCCAGTGTTGTTTCTCCTTTTTGTGTCTCCTTCCTTTGTGTTGGATGTAGAATCTTGAAAGGGGACTGCTGAGCATGCAACAATCGGTTCTTCTTCTTCAAGAATCTCTCCTAGAACTTCCTCTTCACAGATTCCCCCCTTTGAGTTAGGGTTTTTTGTGGATTCTTCTGTATTGATTGGAGTGTATTCCAATCGCAACACTTCAGATGGTTGCAAAATTGGAAGATGCAGTCCATCATCATCTGAGAGAAGTGAGTGTGCTAAGGATTTTCCAGTTGTCGCAGTGGTAGATGAAGATTCACCCCTTAAGAATAGTTTTGTCCAGGAGGGTTTGTGGAACTTCTTCTTTTTCACTCTTGCCTTTCCAGTCCATCTTTGGGGTAGCGCCATCTTGATGCGCACCATGATTGCTATAGAGATCTTCTTGTTTCTTCTTGAATTTCTTGGTTGGTTTTGGCTGTGGATTCAGGTGTGAATTTTTTGGAAATTTCTCTACCCGAATGCCTTCTTTGATTACACTTTGGCTTTGGGGCAATTTGACGCTTCGGTTTCTGCGTCCGGCTGAGATTGCTTACGGATCACTGTGCGCATGCATGCCTTTCCTTTTTGCTTCTTGTCAGATACTCCTTTCATGTTGCCATGTGTCATTATTTCAGCGGATTAGTGACACTTTGAACACATTAGCTGACAATTTGTGTTCAAGGTGGTTTTTGTGACACATTAATAAGGTGCACACAGACCCAATTTGGATCTGAGTGATTCAAATCTGCTTCCATCTAATGCCTTTGTAAAAATATCAGCCAATTGCTCCTCTGTATCGACATGCTCCAGACTGATAATTTTTCCTTCAACTAATTCTCGTATAAAATGATGTTTGATGTCGATGTGCTTTGTTCGAGAATGTAGCACAGGATTTTTTGACATGCTGATTGCACTAGTGTTGTCACAGTATAGTGGTATTGTCTTCTGTTGGATTCCATAGTCTGATAATACTGACTTCATCCATAACAGCTGTGCACAACAACTCCCGGCTACTATATACTCAGCTTCTGCTGTAGATAGTGACACTGAGTTTTGTTTCTTACTTAGCCATGCAACCAAATTTCCTCCTAGAAAAGAAACAGCCCCCAGATGTGCTTTTTCGATCATCTATATTTCCTGCCCAGTCTGCATCACTAAATGCTGCTAATTGTGCTGGACCACCCTTCTCGTACCATAATCCCAAGTTTTGTGTACCTCTAACATATTTTAGTATTCTTTTGACAGCCTTGAGGTGTGACTCCTTTGGACTCGCTTGGTATCTGGCACATACTCCCACACTATAACAGATGTCTGGCCTGCTGGTAGTGAGATATAGCAGGCTTCCAATAATGCTTCTGTAATGAGTCTCGTTTACTAATTTTCCACAATCATCTCTGCTGATCTTTTCATGTGTGGGACAAGGTGTTCTAGCACTTTTACAGTCACTCATCTCAAATTTCTTCAGCATGTTCTGTATGTACTTAGATTGTGAGATAAAGATGCCTTCCTCTGTTTGCTTAACTTGCAATCCCAAGAAGAAGGTTAATTCTCCAATCATGCTCATCTCAAACTCCATCTCCATTGTTTTGACAAACTTGTCAACATGCTGCTTTGAGGTGGACCCAAAAATGATATCATCAACATAAATTTGAGCAATAAGTATATCTGATCCATACCTTTTATAGAACATGGTGCTGTCTGCTCCACCCCTTTTGTAACCTTCCTTGAGAAGATAAGTGGTCAGCCTCTCATACCATGCACGTGGAGCTTGTTTCAACCCGTAGAGTGCTTTCCTCAGTCTGTAAACATGATCTGGATGTTTTGAATCTTTGAACCCTTTTGGCTGTGAGACATATACTTCTTCTTTAAGATACCCATTTAGGAATGCAGTCTTCACATCCATCTGGTAGAGCTTCATGTCAAGAATGCATGCCATGCTGATCAACATACGAATGGATTCCAGTCTGGCAACCGGAGCAAATGTTTCATCAAAATCAATTCCCTCGACTTGTGTATAACCCTGGGCTACCAGCCTTGCTTTATTCCTGACTACCTTCCCATCTTCATCTGTTTTGTTTCGAAAAATCCATTTTGTCCCAATAATATTGACACCCTCTGGCTTTGGAACCAGCTCCCATACATTATTGCGTTCAAACTGTCCCAGCTCTTCTTGCATGGCATCTATCCATGGTTCTTCTTTAAGTGCTTCTTTTATGTTCTTTGGTTCAACTGACGAAGTGTAGAAGGCATTTATTATTTGAACAAAATCTATCTTCTTTTTCCGAGTCTGGATGCCTTCTCTTGGATTCCCTATGATGTTTTCTGGTGGATGATTTTTGTGCACATGTGTGGGTATCCCTGTTGATTCCTTTGGTGTTCCTTCTGACTCTTCTGATCCTGTAGTTTGATCATGGTTTATTTGTTCTTCAGACCCTGTCTCTTCCTGTTCTGAAACTATTTCAGTTTGTGTTTCAGCAGTTTCAACATCATCACTACTCCTTCTAGGTATTTGATCATCTACCACCACGTTTATTGATTCAATTATATTCCTGGTTCTTTTGAGCAATACTCTGTACGCCTTGCTATTTGGTGAGTAGCCGACAAATATTGCTTCTTCACTTTTAGCCTCAAACTTTCCTTTCTGTTGTCTGTCTCGTAGGACATAACATTTTGCTCCAAAAATATGGAAGTGTGCAAGATTCGGCGTTCTTCCTTTCCATAATTCATATGGTGTAGCCTTTGTGCCGCTCCTGATGTATACCCTATTTATTGTATAGCATGCTGTATGAACTGCTTCAGCCCACAAATTCTGAGCCAGATTCTGAGTGTTTATCATTGTGCGAGCCATTTCTTGTACATGCTTGTTCTTTCTCTCTGCAATTCCATTCTGTTGTGGGGTCTTTGGAGCAAAGAACTCATGCTGAATTCCTTCTTTGTTGTAGTACTCACTAAAGGGCTGACTTTCAAATTCCCCCCATGATCACTCTTTACACGAATGACCTTTTTAATCTTGAGTTGTTTCTCATTCTGCACTTTGTTGCACAATATGACAAAGGCCTCTAGTGCGTCATCTTTGTGTCTCAGGAAACTTACCCAGGAATACCTTGTGTAGTCATCCACCACTATTAGCACAAACCTCTTCCCTCCGATGCTTTCAATTTTCATTGGTCCAAAGAGATCAATGTGTATCAATTCCAATGGTCTTGTGGTAGATTGATATACCTTTTTAGGATGGCTTGCTCGTGTTTGTTTCCCTTTCTGACATGGACCACATACTTCACCTTCCAGTCTCTTTATCTTAGGCAATCCTCGAACTGCATCAGAGTTTGAGAGAGTTGTGAGATCTTTAAAATTTAGATGACCAAGTCTGTAGTGCCATAGCCTTGCATCCTGTTGGCTAGCAGGAAAGCACAGAACATTTGGAGTGACTTTGTAGCAGTTGTCAGTTGTTCTGTCACCTTCTAGTACCATCAGTTTGTTTTTGTCTTTCACACGACACTTTTGCTGAGTAAACGTGACCTCCAGCCCTTGGTCACATATCTGGCTGATGCTGAGTAGGTTCACCTGAAGTCCTTGTACAAGCCACACATTCTTGATCGGTGGAAGTCCTGAAACATTTAGTGTTCCGCACCCGACAATTTTGCCTTGTGCTCCACCACCAAATCTAACATTTCCTCCCTCAACTGAGTTGATATTGGTAAGATTCTGTCTGACACCAGTCATATAATGAGAACATCCACTGTCCAGTAACCACTGATCAGGAGTGACTCTGAGGCATGAATTTGCTACCATGACCCTTTCCTTTGGAACCCAAATCTGCTTGATCTTCTGAGTTCTTGTTCTTTTATTTTTGAGCCTCTGGCATGCCCTCTTGATATGCCCCCATCTTCTGCAGTAGTAACATCTGTAGTTTTGATAAGTCACTGAGTTTCTTCTATGATGTTTGAAATTGTGGCTCCTGATTGGTTTTACTGCTGGGTGATAGCTGCTTCTCATGTTTTTGTTCAACTTCACACTGTTTTCCTTGGGTAGATCAGTTGTTTTGGGGTGGCTATCACACCCAATCCCTTGTCTATCTCCAGGTGCTTTGAACATTATCTCCTGTGCATCCAGTACTTCAGCTCCAGCTATTTTCATCCACTTAATGTAGTCCTTGAGTTTTTGTAGTTCAAATTTCAGATTTTCATTATCTGTTTCTGCTTTCTCTAGATTCTGCTTCAGAACCTTTAGATCACAAGCCAGCTAATTCTTTTCTGCTATATTTCTTCTGTTAACCATGAGCAGTTCAGTCCACTTTTCTTGAAGATCCATGTGTTGCTCAACTAGGTCGTCTGACTCTGACTGTGAGATAAAAGCACAGTTGTTTTCCTCACAACCTTGATCTTCGTCAGTATCCTCATCACTCCAGGTTATTGAGAATGCTTGTCTCTTCTTTTTGAGGTTGTTTGCACATTTAGTCTGGATATGTCCATGACCACCACATTCAAAACACAGCGGCCCTTTGTACTTGGAGCTGTTATCATACGACTTTCCTTCTTTGAAGCGTGGTTCCCTGAAAGTGGATGCCTTAGAAGGTCCTTCTTGAATTTGATTCTTTCCCTTATTTTGAATCCACTTCTTTTTGAACTGCTTTGTGAATAGGGACAGCTGTTCTTGGAATTCTTCATCAAATGCTAAAGCATCTTCACTATCATTTTCCAGATCAGTCCCTAGAAAGGCAATTTGCTTCTCTGGTTTTCGTCTCTTGCTATCCTCTTTCATGTTTAATTCAATTGTTTCAAGATTACCCATTAAAGCATCAAGAGTCATCTTTTTTGCATCATGTGATTGAGAGATTGCCTTGACATCCATATCAAACCTTTCTGGTAGAGATCTCAGCACCTTTAGAACAAGTTTTGATTCTGGAAACGGCTCTTGTAATCTGGCTGCTTGATTTGCAAGGTCACGAACTCTTCCATGAAATTCTACAATAGTTTCTTTCTCATCCATTCGCAGATTTTCATATTGTGTCATAAGAATCTGATACTTTGCAGTTTTGACCTTTTCATCACCTTCATGTGTGACTTCAAGGATATCCCATGCTTCCTTTGCACTAATACAGTTTGAAATGAGGCGATATTGTGTGGCATCAACTGCACCAAAAATAGCATTCAGGGCTTTGTCATTATGCTCAGCAGCAAGGACTTCAGTTCTGCTATCGTCTTCAAATTTTTTGACAGTTGTTGTAGACAGATCATCTGAGTATTTTACTGGTTCTGTCTAGCCAGTTTCCACAGTTCTCCAGACTCCTCCTCCTTGTGATTTCAGGAATGCCCTCATACGTCCTTTCTAGAAGTAGTAGTTGTGACCACGCAGCAGGGGTGGCCTAGAAACACTGGCTCCTTCCTCCATGTCTCCCATAATTTGTGATCGTTGAAAGCTAATAACTTAAGCTCAACAAGCTTTGATACCAATTGAAATTCCAATACTCACAAGAAACTAATCACAACAGCAAACAGAAGCAAGCAAATAAAACTATTGGAATAAGTGTAGCAGCTCTAGAAACACAGGATGCTACAACACTTTTTCCAACAGTCACAAACACAGGCAGAAAATCAAACACACCAAGACACAGAAATTTGTTTACGCAGTTCGGAGCAGTATCTCCTACGTCTGCGAGGCCCACATCCGTGTAATAGCCTTTCCACTAGATCAACGTAAGAATTACACTATCAAACTTCAATAGAACCTTCTAATGAATCTGATTTGTCTACTTACGAGATCTGACAGCAAACTCAGTTTGTGTCTTCACCAGGCCTATTACACCTTCTTCTTGCTCTGCACGAAGGATGCGTTTCTGACCCTTGCTCAGCCCACCAGGTTGCAACAGCTGAACAATATCTAGAGAAGATCCATGACTGATCTTCTCATGCAATTCTCTCACAGGTTTGTTTTGATCAGAATGGTGGTGATCTCACGCTCTCTCCTTTGATATTCTTAGTATATTTCTGCGTACTTCTTTTCTCTACGGCTGACTCTCTTTATAGGGTGTGTCCATAGCCCTAGTAGAGATGATATGGAACTCTTACAGTGATAAGCTTGAGTACCAGACATACCTAGTACGCCATGACTTCTTCCCGTAAATACATCTTATGTCAAGCATGCGCTTAGGAGATAATTAAAAGATTTATGCCACTAAAATGAGTTCATGCATTTTAATACAACTACAATCATATCAGATAGACGCTATCAAATCAAATCTTAGTAAGATTAAACCATATCCAATTAGATGAGACGAAGAGAACATCCTCGTATGTCACAAAAATATTACTCCCCCTATTCACATTTAGTCTTCCTATTTGAATTTTCTTGGTCAAAGTTTGTAAACTTTAATCTTGATTTGTAGAAAAAATATATTATCTTTTGATATAAAATTAATATCAATAGTTCCCTTTTGAAACGTATTTTATAATTACTAACTTTTCATAAAATATGTATATGTATAGGTAGAAAATAATGGTTGAAGTGGTACATTTAAGACCGTAAAAAGTCTAATGAGAAGATTACATTCGAGTAAAGGGAGTTTTGAATATGGTACAACACAATATTTTTCCTTTCTTGTGCATTATTTTTCTCTACAATTTCCCAGTGAACAAGGAAAGGTGTTCTTGAATATCCACATCAGCTGATATATCTTTATCTCTGTCATCTTCTGTGTTCGGAACCTGAAGAGTACATTTACCCAGACAAGGAAAGGCCATGGAACAGATTGTGAACCTTAAGAAAAGGGCACTTAGACCATGATTCAGATAAGGGAAGTCATATCGAGTCTACCTCTATGGAGAACGACTCAGTACGGCATATGGATAAAATATAAATGGTTGAAAATAAGAGATGTCACTATTATTGTATAGTGATGGGTTACCTTAAGGATGTTGAATTACTCTTTGATATGAACTAATCTCTATTAAAGATACCCTCTTGATGAACAGATGAAACGATAATGTTTATGAGATCTATAAATATAAGATATTTGAAAATGTTAACCTTTGCTTTTAGTAAGTGCTTTCGGATACGTATGATTATACAAAGAGATGTTTTTAAACCTTATCATAAATGGCGAATGTTGGAATTCATAGTTAAATGTTTTATAACGAAGATAAAGAGGATTTTCTTAAATAAAAGGACCTAAGGGTTTTGATTTTTGTTGTGAATGTGATTGTGTGTTCTTCAATAATTTTATAAAATCTACGTTGTGGTTTCACTCAGCGGTTGTGCATAGGTATTAAAAGCTGTGGCACCAATCCGGAAGATGCTGAGGTAGGAATGTTGGCAGAAAGATGCAGGGACCGTTTTAATAATTTAAAGTATATTGGGAGTTGAGCCCATTCTTGTACATCTGTTGAATTATATTTAGCTTCCGCAATGTTAAATTAATTTACTTCGAAAACTATTTACCATTTTACGAGAAAAGAATATTTTTAAATGTTTTTTCTTTCTCAAAGTACTATTTATATTATTTTTAATCTCCAGTATGTTTACCAAATTGTTAGCGCTTCGGTCCGTTAACCCGAGTGTACCGAGTTACGCAGATTGTGGTGTTACAATGCCTTTATTTTATTTCTTTATTGGCCTTTCATTTCTTCGAAGAGAAATTATTCATTTTCCTTTTTGTGTAATTAAACAATAACTAAATTTGCAAGTTAATGTATTTGACAAATCTCCAGGTTCGTTTAATTTATTTTCTCTTTTCATGTTTTCACTATAAGTATGCCATAAAATGATACAATCTCTCGATCATCATATATATCTTACAATTACTGCTCCCTTAATTTCCAGATACCAAAGGAAATGGAAACATTGTTTGCTAAGTTGTTTTTCTTCATTGTCCTCTTACTTATTCCTAATGGTTTGTTACTTTCTTTTCCTTTGTTTTGCACAACAAACATTTGTTTTGTAAACTTATTGATGTGTAGGCATTGTAAGGGTGGTGCCATAATTTTTGTAAAAAGAAACTTTGGATCTCGTAAATATCAAAATTTGAATACTAGTTTTATAGAATCGAGGACAAATTTTGAATACTAGTTTTATATCAAAATTTTGAATAGAATCTAGGACAGATTTTATAGTTTTATTATTTGTTCAATGATAATAGAAAGTAATTATTTGAGTACAATTTGCAGGCTCTCGAACTGCCATTGAAATAGTAGAAGCACAACCACAATGCAAGGTGAATGAGGTTTGCAAACCCTACTGTGACTCCCAGCATATCCCTATTCCGATTTGTTTTGGTGGAAGTTGCCGATGCATTGATTTTTCGATACCACGCCCACAATCCTAAGCATGCAAGATATATCAATTGATAATGCTATTATAAAATCATTATACATAGATATGATACCTAAATGTTCACTAGATCAATGTTTAAAATTAATATGTATCCGTGGATTACGTAATAAAACAATAATATTCAAGTGATTATCACTAATTTTTTTGAATAAGTTATTACTATTATATTGAAGTTATAACTTTAAAATCTCAAAACCTAGTCGTGTCATGTTGGATTAGGATTCAAGTTAAACGCAAAAGTAGTGAATTTAGGGGTATTACGAGGTGGGTATATAATTACATTTGATTATGTGTAACAGTAGAAATCTATATCACTTTGCATGCATATATCAAGAAAGTTATTCTCGAACAATTATTGGTATATGTTTTAAATTCAATGAAAATATTAAATGTAATTAAAAGTTCAAAGTTTATACACTCAATACTTGAAGTCTCTCTACAAAATTCAAGGTCGTGATCGATCTTATAAAATATTAATGCCACTAAAATGAGTTCATGCATTTTAATACAACTTCAATCATATCAGATAGACGCGATCAAATCAAATCTTAGTAAGATTAAACCATATCCAATTAGATGAGACGAATAGAACCTCCTCGTATGTCACAAAAATATTACTTCCTCTATTCACATTTAGTCTTCCTATTTGAATTTTATTGGTCAAAGTTTGTAAACTTAAACCTTGTTTTGTGGAGGGAATATATTATGTTTTGATATAAAATTAATATCAATACTTCCCTTTTGAAACGTATTTTATAATTTCTAACTTTTCATAAAATATGTGTATGTATAGGTAGAAAATAATGGTTGAAGTGTTACATTTAAGACCGTGAAGAGTCAAATGAGAAGATTAAATTCGAGTAAAGGGAGTTTTGAATATGGTACAACACAATATTTTTCCTTTCTTGTGCATTATTTGCCTCTACAATTTCCCAGTGAACAAGGAAAGGTGTTCTTGAATATCCACATCAGCTGATATATCTTTATCTCTGTCGGCCATCTTCTGTGTCCGGAACCAGAAGAGTACATTTACCCAGACCAGGAAAGGCCATGGAACAGATTGTGAACCTGAAGAAAAGGGCACTTGGACCATGATTCAGATAAAGGAAGTCATATCGAGTCTACCTCTATGGAGAACGACTCAGTACGGCATATGGATAAAATATAAATGGTTGAAAACAAGAGATGTCACTATTATTGTATAGTGATGGGTTACCTTAAGGATGTTTAATTACTCTTTGATATGAATTAATCTCTATTAAAGATACCATCTTGATGAATAGATGAAACGATAATGTTTATCAGATCTATAAATAAAAGATATTTGAAAATGTTAACCTTTGCTTTTAATAAGTGCTTTCGGATACGTATGATTATACAAAGAGATGTTTTTACACCTTATCATAAATGGCGAATGTTGGAATTCATAGTTAAATGTTTTATAACGAAGATAAAGAGGAATTTCTTAAATAAAAGGACCTAAGGGTTGTGATTTTCGTTGTGAATTTGATTGTGTGTTCTTCAATAATTTTATAAAATCTACGTTGTTGTTTCACTCAGCGGTTGTGCATATATAAGTATTAAAAGATGTGGCACCAATCCGGAAGATGCGGAGGCAGGAGTGTTGGCAGAAAGATGCAGGGACCGTTTTAATAATTTAAAGTATATTGGGAGTTGAGCCCATTCTTGTACATCTGTTGAATTATATTTAGCTTCTGCAATGTTAAATTAATTTACTTCGAAAACTATTTACCATTTTACGAGAAAAGAATATTTTTAAATGTTTTTTCTTTCTCAAACTACTTTTTATATTATTTTTAATCTCCAATATGTTTACCAAATTGTTAGCGCTTCGGTCCGTTAACCCGAGTGTACCGAGTTACGCCGATTGTGGTGTTACAATGCCTTTATTTTATTTCTTTTTGGCCTTTCATTTCTTCGAAGAGAAATTATTCATTTTCCTTTTTGTGTATTTAAATAATAACTAAATTTGCATGTTAATGTATTTGACAAATCTCCAGGTTCGTTTAATTTATTTTCTCTTTTCATGTTTTCACTATAAGTATGCCATAAAATGATACAATCTCTCGATCATCATATATATCTTACAATTACTGCTCCCTTAATTTCCAGATACCAAAGGAAATGGAAACATTGTCTGCTAAGTTGTTTTTCTTCATTGTTGTCTTACTTAGTCCTAATGGTTTGTTACTTTCTTTTCCTTTGTTTTGCACAACAAACATTTGTTTTGTAAACTTATTGATGTGTAGGCATTGTAAGCGTGGTGCCATAATTTTTGTAAAAAGAAACTTTGGATATCGTAAATATCAAAATTTTGAATACTATAAATAGATAGAATCTAGGACAGATTTTATAGTTTTATTATTTGTTCAATGATAAAAGTAATTATTTGAGTACAATTTGCAGGCTTTCAAACTGCCGTTGAAATAGTAGAAGCACAACCACAATGCAAGGTGAATGAGGATTGCAAACCCTACTGTGACTCCCAGCATATCCCTATTCCAATTTGTTTTGGTGGAAGTTGTCGATGCATTGATTTTTCGATACCACCCCCACAATCCTAAGCATGCAAGATATATCAATTGATAATGCTATTATAAAATCATTATACATAGAGATGATACCTAAATGTTCACTATATCAATGTTTAAAATTAATATGTATCCGTGGATTACGTAATAAAACAATAATATTCAAGTGATTATCACTAATTTTTTTTGAATAAGTTATTACTATTATATTGAAGTTATAACTTTAAAATCTCAAAAAGAAGTCGTGTCATGTTGGATTAGGATTCAAGTTAAAAGCAATAGTAGTGAATTCAGTGGTATAACGAGGTGGGTATATGATTACATTTGATTATGTGTAACAGTAGAAATCTATATCACTTTGCATGCATATATCAAGAAAGTTATTCTCGAACAATTATTTGTATATGTTTTAAATTCAATGAAAATATTAAATGTAATTAAAAGTTCAAATTTTATACACTCAATACTTGAAGTCTCTCTAAAAAATTCAAGGTCGTGATCTTATAAAAGATTCATGCCACTAAAATGAGTTCATGCATTTTAATACAACTACAATCATATCAGATAGACGCGATCAAATCAAATCTTAGTAAGATTAAACCATATCCAATTAGATGAGACGAAGAGAACATCCTCGTATGTCACAAAAATATTACTCCCTCTATTCACATTTAGTCGTCCTATTTGAATTTTCTTGGTCAAAGTTTGTAAACTTTAACCTTGATTTGTGGAAGAAATATATTATGTTTTGATATAAAATTAATATCAATAGTTCCCTTTTGAAACGTATTTTATAATTACTAACTTTTCATAAAATATGTGAATGTATAGGTAGAAAATAATGGTTGAAGTGTTACATTTAAGACCGTGAAGAGTCAAATGAGAAGATTAAATTCGAGTAAAGGGAGTTTTGAATATGGTACAACACAATATTATTCATTTCTTGTGCATTATTTGCCTCTACAATTTCCCAGTGAACAAGTAAAGGTGTTGTTGAATATCCACATCAGCTGATATATCTTTATCTCTGTCGCTCATCTTCTGTGTCCGGAACCAGAAGAGTACATTTACCCAGACCGGGAAAGGCCATGGAACAGATTGTGAACCTGAAGAAAAGGGCACTTGGACCATGATTCAGATAAGGGAAGTCATATCGAGTCTATCTCTATGGAGAACGACTCAGTACGGCATATGGATAAAATATAAATGGTTGAAAATAAGAGATGTCACTATTATTGTATAGTGATGGGTTACCTTAAGGATGTTGAATTACTCTTTGATATGAATTAATCTCTATTAAAGATACCCTCTTGATGAACAGATGAAACGATAATGTTTATCAGATCTATAAATAAAAGATATTTGAAAATGTTAACCTTTGCTTTTAGTAAGTGCTTTCGGATACGTATGATTATACAAAGAGATGTTTTTACACCTTATCATAAATGGCGAATGTTGGAATTCATAGTTATATGTTTTATAACGAAGATAAAGAGGATTTTCTTAAATAAAAGGACCTAAGGGTTGTGATTTTCGTTGTGAATGTGATTGTGTGTTCTTGAATAATTTTATAAAATCTACGTTGTGGTTTCACTCAGCGGTTGTGCATAGGTATTAAAAGCTGTGGAACCAATCCGGAAGATGCTGAGGCAGGAGTGTTGGCAGAAAGATGCAGGGACCGTTTTAATAATTTAAAGTATATTGGGAGTTGAGCCCATTCTTGTACATCTGTTGAATTATATTTAGCTTCTGCAATGTTAAATTAATTTACTTCGAAAACTATTTACCATTTTACGAGAAAAGAATATTTTTAAATGTTTTTTCTTTCTCAAACTACTATTTATATTATTTTTAATCTCCAGTATGATAACCAAATTGTTAGCGCTTCGGTCCGTTAACCCGAGTGTATCGAGTTACGCAGATTATGGTATTACAATGCCTTTATTTTATTTCTTTATTGGCCTTTCATTTCTTCAAAGAGAAATTATTCATTTTCCTTTTTGAGTATTTAAACAATAACTAAATTTGCATGTTAATGTATTTGACAAATCTCCAGGTTCGTTTAATTTATTTTCTCTTTTCATGTTTTCACTATAAGTATGCCATAAAATGATACAATCTCTCGATCATCATATATATCTTACAATTACTGCTCCCTTAATTTCCAGATACCAAAGGAAATGGAAACATTGTCTGCTAAGTTGTTTTTCTTCATTGTCCTCTTACTTATTCCTAATGGTTTGTTACTTTCTTTTCCTTTGTTTTGCACAACAAACATTTGTTTTGTAAACTTATTGATGTGCAGGCATTGTAAGGGTGGTACCATAAATTTTGTAAAAGATTCATGCCACTAAAATGAGTTCATGCATTTTAATACAACTACAATCATATCAGATAGACGCGATCAAATCAAATCTTAGTAAGATTAAACCATATCCAATTAGATGAGACGAAGAGAACATTCTCGTATGTCACAAAAATATTACTCCCTCTATTCACATTTAGTCTTCCTATTTGAATTTTCTTGGTCAAAGTTTGTAAACTTAAACCTTGTTTTGTGGATAAAATATATGTTGTTTTGATATAAAATTAATATCAATAGTTCCCTTTTGAAACGTATTTTATAATTTCTAACTTTTCATAAAATATGTGTATGTATAGGTAGAAAATAATGGTTGAAGTGTTACATTTAAGACCGTGAAAAGTCAAATGAGAAGATTAAATTAGAGTAAAGGGAGTTTTGAATATGGTACAACACAATATTTTTCCTTTCTTGTGCATTATTTGCCTCTACAATTTCCCAGTGAACAAGGAAAGGTGTTCTTGAATATCCACATCAGCTGATATATCTTTATCTCTGTCGGTCATCTTCTGTGTCTGGAACCAGAAGAGTACATTTACCCAGACTGGGAAAGGCCAAGGAACAGGTTGTGAACCTGAAGAAAAGGGCACTTGGACCATGATTTAGATAAGGGAAGTCATATCGAGTCTACCTCTATGGAGAACGACTCAGTACGGCATATGGATAAAATATAAATGGTTGAAAATAAGAGATGTCACTATTATTGTATAGTGATGGGTTACCTTAAGGATGTTGAATGACTCTTTGATATGAATTAATCTCTATTAAAGATACCCTCTTGATGAACAGATGAAACGATAATGTTTATCAGATCTATAAATAAAAGATATTTGAAAATGTTAACGTTTGCTTTTAGTAAGTGCTTTCGCATACGTATGATTATACAAAGATATGTTTTTAAACCTTATCATAAATGGCGAATGTTGGAATTCATAGTTAAATGTTTTATAACGAAGATAAAGAGGACTTTCTTAAATAAAAGGACCTAAGGGTTGTGATTTTCGTTGTGAATGTGATTGTGTGTTCTTCAATAATTTTATAAAATCTACGTTGTGGTTTCACTCAGCGGTTGTGCATATATAGGTATTAAAAGCTGTGGCACCAATCCGGAAGATGCTGAGGCAAAGTGTTGGCAGAAAGATGCAGGGACCGTTTTAATAATTTAAAGTATACTGGGAGTTGAGCCCATTCTTGTACATCTGTTAAATTATATTTAGCTTCTGCAATGTTAAATTAATTTACTTCGAAAACTATTTACCATTTTACGAGAAAAGAATATTTTTAAATGTTTTTTCTTTCTCAAACTACTATTTATATTATTTTTAATCTCCAGTATGTTTACCAAATTGTTAGCGCTTCGGTCCGTTAACCCGAGTGTACCGAGTTACGCCTATTGTGGTGTTACAATGCCTTTATTTTATTTCTTTATTGGCCTTTCATTTCTTCGAAGAGAAATTATTCATTTTCCTTTTTGTGTATTTAAACAATAACTAAATTTGTATGTTAATGTATTTGAAAAATCTCTAGGTTCGTTTAATTTATTTTCTCTTTTCATGTTTTCACTATAAGTATGCCATAAAATGGTACAATCTCTCGATCATCATATATATCTTACAATTACTGCTCCCTTAATTTCAAGATACCAAAGAAAATGGAAACATTGTCTGGTAAGTTGTTTTTCTTGATTGTCCTCTTACTTACTCCTAATGGTTTGTTACTTTCTTTTCCTTTGTTTTGCACAACAAACATTTGTTTTGTAAACTTATTGATGTGCAGGCATTGTAAGGGTGGTACCATAATTTTTGTAAAAAGACACTTTGGATCTCGTAAATATCAAAATTTTGAATACTATAAATAGATAGAATCTAGGACAGATTTTATAGTTTTATTATTTGTTCAATGATAATAGTAAGTAATTATTTGAGTATAACTTGCAGGCTTTCAAACTGCCGTTGAAATAGTAGAAGCACAACCACAATGGAAGGTGAATAAGGATTGCAAACCCAACTGTGACTCCCAGCATATCCCTATTCCGATTTGTTTTGGTGGAAGTTGCCGATGCATTGATTTTTCGATACCACCCCCACAATCCTAAGCATGCAAGATATATCAATTGATAATGCTATTATAAAATCATTATACATAGAGATGATACCTAAATGTTCACTAGATCAATGTTTAAAATTAATATGTATTTGTGGATTACGTAATAAAACAATAACATTCAAGTGATTATCAAAAATCTCAAAAGTAACTTTATTACTATTATATTGAAGTTATAACTTTAAAATCTCAAAAACAAGTCGAGTCATGTTGGATTAGGATTCAAGTAAAACGCAAAAGTAGTGAATTTAGTGGTATAACGAGGTGAGTATATAATTACATTTGATTATGTCTAACAGTAGAGTTCTATATCACTTTGCATGCATATTTTAAGAAAGTTATTCTCGAACAATTATTGGTATATGTTTTAAATTCAATGAAAATATTAAATGTAATTAAAAGTTCAAATTTTATACACTCAATACTTGAAGTCTCTCTAAAAAATTCAAGGTCGTGATCTTATAAAAGATTCATGCCACTATAATGAGTTCATGCATTTTAATACAACTACAATCATATCAAATAGACGCGATCAAATCAAATCTTAGTAAGATTAAACCATATCCAATTAGATGAGACGAAGAGAACATCCTCGTATGTCACAAAAATATTACTCCCTCTATTCACATTTAGTCGTCCTATTTGAATTTTCTTGGTCAAAGTTTGTAAACTTTAACCTTGATTTGTGGAAGAAATATATTATGTTTTGATATAAAATTAATATCAATAGTTCCCTTTTGAAACGTATATTTTATAATTACTAACTTTTCATAAAATATGTGTATGTATAGGTAGAAAATAATGGTTGAAGTGTTACATTTAAGACCGTGAAGAGTCAAATGAGAAGATTAAATTCGAGTAAAGGGAGTTTTGAATATGGTACAACACAATATTTTTCCTTTCTTGTGCATTATTTGCCTCTACAATTTCCCAGTGAACAAGGAAAGGTGTTCTTGAATATCCACATCAGCTGATATATCTTTATCTCTGTCGATCATCTTCTGTGTCCGGAACCATAAGAGTACATTTACCCAGACTAGGAAAGGCCATGGAACAGATTGTGAACCTGAAGAAAAAGGCACTCCGACCATGATTCAGATAAGGGAAGTCATATCGAGTCTACCTCTATGGAGAATGACTCAGTATGGCATATGGATAAAATATAATTGCTTGAAAATAAGAGATGTCACTGTTATTGTATAGTGATGGGTTACCTTAAGGATGTTGATGTTGGTTCCCTGGTTGTGTCTAAGTCTCATTGTTCCAGTGTTGGTTTTATTTTTGACGAAAACCATGTGTAGTAGTTTTTAGAAGAATACTCAGTTTGTCCTAGCTATGTGGTTCATAGAGCTGTAGCATCCTGTCCGTCACTCTAATAGTCCAAGTGCGTATGGGAATGCTGTTTACCAAACTGAAGGAGGACTCTGAGCTTCGCTGATACCTCGTACGCTACAATCTCTAATGGTGATTATGAACATGTGCGAAATTGGAAGAGAGTTATATCAAGGACTCTACCGGATAACTACACTTTGTAGGTAGAATTGAATCAGGACTCTACTAGGGTTGATCTCGCCTTGAAGATTATAAATAAAGGGAGATCTGGCTTTGTACGTGTGCGAATACAGAGAGATAAATATCAAAGAGAGAATTCTGAGAGCAAAGCACGCCAGCCAAGCAGATCAGAGATTAAGTATTGCTGGTATGCAGAATAGCCTTCTGCAGGAAAATTAACGTGCATTCCAGACAGTTGAACTGAGAAGAACTGGAGCGTAGGCCAGGAACACGTCATAGATAAGTTGCTTAAGTGTTTCAGTCTCCACATAGAAGCATAAACCGAGTTTATTGCATTCCCATTGAGTTGTAGAGTTTAGATCAATGGATAGATCGAGTCTATTGACATTGAGGGTGTAAACTCTAAGTTGATATATATAGTGGGAAGGTTGTTACACTGACGTGAGCCTCGCAGACGTAGGAGAGTTTGCTCCGAACTGCGTAAACAATTTGTATGTTGTGTGCTATTCCTTTTTACTTGTTCTTGGTTATTTACTTGATGGTTGTTGTAGTAATACGTCTAATAACTTGGTATTAAGCAGTGCTATAGCATCCCTTGTCACAACCTACTTGTCTTAGATTGTTACAGGTCATACGGTGAGGGTAGTGAAACTTTCAATTTGTATCAGAGCCATTAAAGCTTAAGTTACTAGCTTTAAAGATCAAACATGGGAGATATGGAAGAAGGAGCAAATGTACAACGACCACCACTGCTAAGGGGACCAAACATGGATGAATAAAGTAGGAGCTGGAATCTCACAAGAATGGATGCTGAGCCCAGAGGCAAGAGCTATTGAACACCAAATCGACATCTCTAAAATGTATGGAGACAGAACTGGACTGGGTTATCCAAGAGAAGAATTAACCAAAACACTATTAGATCTCTTCATCAACCGAAGTGACTCTAGGGAGAAGACAGACAGCCAGTAAGTTAAAGTCACACAAACAACAACTGCTTCACCACATAAAAATCAGAGGTACAATAAGTACATAAGAAACCCCTATGAAAACTACAGGTGCTATCGATGCAAGGAATGGGGACACATTAGAAAGATGTGTTGTAGAATCAAGAGTGGCTGACAGAGAAGTCCTAGAGTTAAACAGATATGGGTGCAAGAGCATGTGGCATCTCATGCAAACTCTCGCATGTGAGTCACACCAGAGCAATGGCTGCTAGATAGTGGATGCTCACATCACATGACTAGAGATAATAAAAGTCTGAAAAACATGCAGGAGATAGAGGGAGGCAGTGTCAGATTTGGAGGAGGAGCACATGGACAAATCATTGGATGTGGAACATTAAATGTCACTGGACTTCCACCTATAAAGAATGTTTGGCTGGTCAAAGGATTACAAGTGAACCTCCTAAGCATCAGTCAGATATGTGATCAAGGTCTAGAGGTGACATTCACTCAACAAAAATGTCGTGTTAAAGACAAAAACAAGTTGGTTGTGTTAGAAGGTGACAGAACCACAGACAACTACTATAGAGTGAGTCCTAACATTCTGTGCTACTCAACAAGTGAAAAAGATGCCAGACTGTGGCACTACAGATTAGGGCACATCAACTACAAAGATTTGACAACCCTGTCAAATTCAGGAGCTGTGAGAGGTTTACCTAAAATCAATGTCAACTTGGTAAACAGGTTCACTCAAGTCATCCGAAGAAAACTCTTAGAACAACTCAGCAACCACTTGAACTACTTCATCTTGATTTATTCGGTCCTATGAAGACTGAAAGCATAGGAGGAAAGAGATTTATTCTTATGGTAGTAGATGATTTCACAAGGTATACCTGGGTGAGTTTCCTGAAGCACAAGGATGATGCACTAGAAGCCTTTGCAGCCCTATGCAACAAAGTACAAAATGAGAAGCAGTTGAAAATAAAAGGATTCATCTGAATACGAAGTGACCATGGAGGTGAGTTTGAAAATAAGCCCTTTGAAGAATACTGTGATCAACAGAGGATATGGCATGAGTTCTCTGCACCGAAGACACCACAACAAAACGGAGTAGCTGAAAGGAAAAACAGACATGTATAGGAAATGGCACGTACAATGATAAACACCTTTGATCTGCCTAAGAAATTGTGGGCAGAAGCCGTCCACACAGCATGCTACACCATCAACAGAGTCTACATGAGGAGTGGAACAAAATCAACACCCTACTAACTTTGGAAGGGAAGAACACCAAGCATCGCCCACTTCCACATCTTTGGAGCTAGGTGTTTTGTTCTAAGAGACCGAGAGCAGAAAGGAAAGTTTGATCCCAAAAGTGATGAAGCTATCTTAGTGGGGTACTCCCCAAACAGCAAAGCTTACCGGATCTACAAAAAAAGAACCAAAATAGTCATGGAGTCTACAAATGTAATTGTTGATGATGGTATGGAGAGAAAGAGCCAGGATGACTTAGAAGATGTGCCAACAACTGATACGACACCTTTTGAACCAGACCAAGAAGCTCAGCCAGCAGAAACACAAGCAACTGAAGTTGAAGAGCAGGAACTAGAAACGTCTACTGTTCCCACACATATTCAAAAGAATCATCCTCTGGAGAATGTCATCCGATCACCAACAGAAGAGATCAAGACCAGAAAGAAGACCATAAACTTTCTTGAGATGACCAAGGCTTACTATACGTCAATGTTAGAACCCCAGAAACATAAAGGAAGCTCTTACTGATGAAGCATGGATCAATGCAATGCACGAGGAGCTAGAACAATTTGAGAGAAATCAAGTCTGGGAACTAGTACCAAAACCAAACAAGGTTAATTTAATAGGCACAAAGTGGATCTACAAGAACAAAACAGATGAAGAAGGAAATGTCATAAGAAACAAGGCAAGACTGGTGGCTCAGGGGTACACACAGGTAGAAGGAGTGGACTTTGAAGAAACATTTACACCAATAGCACGACTAGAGTCAATACGTTTGCTCATCAGCCTTATCAGATGTGGTGGTCCCAAAGTGGTGAAATACAAAGTCTAGAGGGGGGGTGAATAGACTTTGTTACAGATTTAAAATCTTTTTCGTTTCTTTTGAAAACGTGAAAATAAGTGTTAATCTAGAGTTCTTGTGAACTTTAGATTGTGTGCGGAATTTGGTGGGTAGAGTGAGCAGTTATTAATATGGATGGGTTAGTTTTCACAGTTAATGTAATTGCAAGTAAGAGTAAAGATAAAAGAGAGAGACACGCAAACTTTAACGAGGTTCGAAGGTGGGGTAATCCTTCTACGTCCTCAAAATCCACTATGTAGTTGATTGTTGAATAATGAACCAACAATTACACTTGTGTGAATTTCTGCACGGTATATCTTCGCAAAACCAATGTTGCTACTGCACTCGTGCTGGCTTTGTTGTTCCTTCGAAGGTCATGCTTCTTCAACAACTGAAAGGTCCGAACAATAGGACTTGCAAGATCAACTTGTAAGAAAGTTGACCTACCCCCTTTTAATCAATAAGTTTGATCAAAAGTAGTATCCTTCAACGTGGTGTGGTACTTGAGGCAAGGAAACCTTCAAGTGTTTCCACTATAGCTCTTTGGAAGGAGGAGTTTGCTTCTGGATAAGGAGTTTAGAGATCTCTCTTTATCAAGCTTTTTGGGCTAACTGTGAATGAGATAGCTTAGAGATTGCTTCGTTGGGTTGTTGTATCTCATCATATCTTCTCCAGTCTTCCAAGGATGCTATTTATAGCTGGATTGGGTAATCTATCCGTTGAATCATAATAGACTATCCGTTGCATTTGCTGGCTTCAATTTTGAATGAAGATTGTGATTTGAAGATTCTTTGTTGAAGTGGGTGTTTGGACGTACCCAATTGTTGAGGAAGGATTCCTTTTTCCACATAATCCGTCGTCTAGCTGTTGTTCAAGAATTCAAGACTGTAGCACTTTACTCTGTTTGTCTTCTAGTGCTTGTTTAGGAATTCTGGGCAGGCTCTTTAATTTTAGAGGTCCAGACTTTGTCTTCGAGTAATTTGTTCTTGAATCAGCATAAATATCTTCTATCTAGCCGTTGAAAATCAAGAGATTGATTCTTCCTTACCAACGGGTAGAATTTCTTCATTCAAGACTTAGATAATTTTTCTAAGTCTTTTCTCACTTGTCCGTTTTCTGAGAATTCCGGTCTTCAATGAGTCTTCCGATTCTTAGCTGACAAATCCGGAGAAGTCATTCTTAGTATTCCGGGTGAGAAAAAGATCCGCGCTAGTCTTCCGACTTGGATGACTTAGCCTTCAGCGGGTTGTAGCGAGACATCCGGTTCTTATGTAGTCTTCCGGATCAGAGGATTTTCATCTGTTTGAGAAATCCTTAGTTGTCTCTGACATTTCCGAACAAGATATCCAATTTCCATATCACTGAATTTGATCAAGTCTTCAGACATCAAAACGCTTAAAGAAATATCACAACTTTATTGGAAATCTCAAGAGCTCGGTTTTGACAATATTTCTAAAAAGAAAAATTACATTGAATAATGGGGGAGACCTAAAGTCCCTATTACATTCTAAATACATCATCATCAAAATCTATAATATTTTTCCCAACAAGATGGATTTGAAAACAGCCTTCTTAAATGGCTATCTAAAAGAGGAAGTATATGTTGCTTAGCCCAATGGTTTTGTTAAGCAAAAACATCCTGAGCATGTGTACAAGCTAAGAAAGGCGCTTTACGGACTAAAACAAGCGCCTAGAGCATAGTACGAAAGACTCACATCATATCTATTACGAGAAGGATACAACAGAGGAGGCGCTGACAACACCATGTTCTTCAAGAGGTATGACTCAGACATCCTAATAGCTCAAATATATGCTGATGATATTGTGTTTGGATCAACTTCAAAGACATAGGTAAACCAGTTTGTCAAAGTCATGGAGACAGAATTCGAAATGAGCATGATAGGTGAGCTAACCTTCTTCCTGGGTCTACAAATCAAACAAACTGCTGAAGGAATATTTATTTCTCAAACAAAGTATGCTCAGAATATGCTGAAAAAGTTTGACATGTGTGACTGCAAAAGTGCTCGAACACCCTGTCCAACACATGAGAAGATCTGCAGAGATGACCAAGGCAAAGATGTTGATCCTACCAGATACAGAGGAATTATAGGGAGTCTACTATATCTTACAGCCAGCAGGCCAGACATATGCTACAGTGTAGGAGTTTGTACCAGATATCAAGCAAGTTCAAAAGAATCACACCTCAAGGAAGTAAAAAGAATTCTGAAGTATATCAAAGGTACACAAAATCTAGGGTTGTGGTATGTCAATGGTGGTAACAGCAAACCTCACAGGCTACAGTGATGCTGATTGGGCTGGAAACATAGATGATAAAAAAAGTACTTCATGAGGGTGTTTTCTTCTTGGAGGAAATCTGGTAGCTTGGATGAGCAAGAAACAAAATTTAGTGTCTCTGTCAACTACTGAAGTAGAGTATATAACAGCTAGAAGCTGTTGCACACAATTATTATAGATGAAGTCAATGCTAGCAGATTATGGGATCAGTCATGGCACGATACCTCTCTACTGTGACAACACAAGTGCAATTAGTATTTCAAAAAATCCTGTCTTACACTCACCACGTACCAAGCACATTGATATAAAACATCACTTCATACATGAACTGGTAGAAAATAAGACAGTAACGTTGGAACACATTCCAATAGGGGAACAACTTGCAGACATCTTTACCAAGGCACTGGACGGAAATAGATTTGAGAAGCTCAAGTCAGATCTAGGCCTTTGTGCACCTTTCTAAGTTTTTTTTGTTTGACACGTGGACACTTAAAAGCCATCTCAAAGTGTACATGACATGTCATATGCTGGAATTTCAAATTGGGAAGGGAAATTATGTGGCACGCTCTTTCAAATATCTGCATCATTATGAAGCACACTTCCCCAAAACTTGTAGACGTCTTTTTACTCTCAATGAACGAGAAGGCTCGCAACGTTTTGTTCTCCCAAAAAGAAGAAAAATAGATTCACCTGGCCAATCTCATCCACATTCATCTTCCTTGAGTCTCCCTGAAACCCTAACTCCATGCAAGAAACAGCTAAGTAACCATGGTGAGGAGCAAGATTGCCATACCACAGAAGTTCAATCGCACAAGTGTCTCAAAAACTCAGCCCTCCTGGTTCAAAAAATACTGTCAGACATGCAAGAAACTTCAAGAAACAGGGAAGGAGAAGGAAACAACAGAGAATCAAGGGACTACAGCAAATATCACCCACATGCAGCAGCAAGAAGATGATGTAGCACACTCCCCAGCCTCAGATCTACCACATGTGCTTTATATTGAATACCACAAATCTAAGGAGGAGGTTGAGACCACTAAAGTGCCGAAGCCAGATCCAGCACCAACCACAAATGTGCCAACCAAGTCTCCACCAGATGCTCCAGTGCAAAAAGACGAAGAGTTCATCCAAATCCTGGATGAAGAACCTCTTGTTGCAGTCTTAGAAGTCCCATTCCAAAAGGAACCTGTAGTGAAGAAGAGCAAGAAGAAAGTGAATGCCAGTACAATCCCTCAACGCATATCCAAGCAGAAATTGAAGCTGGAGGAAGACTCAAATTCAGAAGAACCACCCCAGAAGAAGCAACCACCATCCTCCTCACCTATGGGCTCTACAGTAGAGGTCACTCCAGTGGTGAAATCAAGAAAGTCTCCCCACTCTCGCTTTGTTTCTCCAAAAGCTAAATCTCTTTTCTGTAATGTGAACAAGAAATACATTATTGTTCAACGAAGAATTGATGTGGAAGATTTTCAACTTAAGACCAACCTGATTCCCCTTCTTGAACAATCTAAGTTGCTAAAATCTGTTACTCTACAAGGATCATTTGTTAAATTAGTTATCTGTGAGCTTTACTGCAATCTGTCTGAGTCATGTGTTGATCCTACTGACCCCATGTTCCACAAAGTGTTTTTGAGTGGCAAAACCTATAAACTTTCCACTGCTCTTATCAATACACTGTTAAATCTCACTCCCTGCAAAAAGAACACCCAACTCTCAGAAAAGATTATGTGGCTAGATCTCACAAATGGTCTAAGAGCCTCTCAGTGTAGCAAAGCAAAAGTTTCCTCTTCCATTCTCAAAAGTTCTTATGCTGTCTTACTGAGGGTTGCAGCCCTTCATTGGCTCCCCACCACACACACCAACATTGTCTCCAAGATCATGGCCAGACTCCTATACAAAATCGAGCACAACATTCCCTTTGACCTGGGCAAATTAATTTTTGATCAGATTATGCTCTTTGCAGTTGAGAAATACAAAGTCAACTCCATTGGGCTGCCTTATCCAACACTCCTATACAGTCTACTGCTTTCTCAGAGCTTCACCAAAGAGGAAGAGGAGGAGGAAGAACCAGAAGAGCCACCTCTTCAAGTGGACAGCAGGCACATGGAGGGAAAACATCACAATGACATGGAGGTTGCTGGTCCAACAACTGCAAAGGTCAAAAAGGCACCCTCCTTGGTGAGATTCTTGGAGCAGAATCTAATGCAGGTCAAAGAGGAGTTAACCAGGTGCTCACAGCTGAAAGAGAAACTAGAAATTGAAAAGGGTCACTTGGTGGTCTTGTTGCAACAGGCTAGAGAAGCATCTCCAGATGTGGAGCACACAGACGGAGGAGGAGGAAACTGGGAGCACCCATTCTGATGAAGAGGAGGATCAATCTGAGGGGGAGAGTGAGGAAGGGGACTCAACTTGATGCAGTTTTGTAATCACAAACTCAGTTTTTCAGGTTGTTTTGTGTTGAGGTTGTTTTTTCCTCTAGATTTTCAGGAGTATGTTTTTGCTCCATTATGACTTGCTTTTGGATTCTAATATTTTGGTTGGGATTTGCTGCTGCTAGATATGTTATATGGTTTTCTTGATATGCTTGCCAATACTTGCTTATTTGCTCTATCCTTGCCCATTTGGTGCTTCTTGTTGGTCAAGTGACGGATGTAGGTACAGTTCTATGCCACACTTTTCAAATGTTATATATCACATTGTACCTACTCTTGATCAGTTGAATATTACTCTTCATTATTTGCCCCAATTTTAAAATAAACTTGGCATTTTTTGTGCAAAAAAGGGGGAGAAGAGGTTCAACACGGCTGAGTAGTGGTTTTTGTCAAAAATTGCCAAAGGGGGAGATTGTTGGTTCCCTGGTTGTGTCTAAGTCCCATTATTCCAGTGTTGGCTTTATTTTTGACAAAAAACCATGTGTAGTAGTTATTAGAAGAAGACTCAGTTTGTACTAGCTATGTGGTTCATAGAGCTGTAGCATCCTGTTCGTCACTCTAAAAGTCCAAGTGCATCTGGGACTGCTGTTTACCAAACTGAAGAAGGACTCTGAGCTTTGCTGATACCTCGTACGCTACAATCTCTAACGGTGATTATGAACATGTGCGAAATTGGAAGAGAGTTATATCAAGGACTCTACCGGATAACTACACTTCGTAGGTAGAGTTGAATCAAGACATTACTAGGGTTGATCTCGCCTTGAAGAGTATAAATAAAGGGAGATCTGGCTTTGTACGTGTGCGAATACAGAGATAAAAATATCAAAGATAGAATTTTGAGAGCAAAGCATACCAGCCAAGCAGATCGGAGATTAAGTATTGCTGGTATGCAGAATAGCCTTCTACAGGAAAATTAACGTGCGTTCCATACAGTTGAACTGAGAAGAACTGGAGCGTAGGCCAGGAACACGTCACAGATAAGTTGCTTAAGTGTTTTAGTCTTGACATACAAGCATAAACCGAGTTTATTGCATTCCCATTGAGTTGTAGAGTTTAGATCAATGGATAGATCGAGTTTATTGACATTGAGGGTGTAAACTCTGAGTTGATATAGTGGGAAGGATGTTACACTGACGTGGGCCTCGCAGACGTAGAAGAGTTTGCTCCGAACTACGTAAACAATTTGTGTGTTGTGTGCTGTTCCTTTATTTCTTCTTGGTTATTTACTTGATGGTTGTTGTAGCACTATGTCTAATAACTTGGTATTAAGCAGTGCTACAGCATCCCCTGTCACAAACTACTTGTCTTAGATTGTTACAGGTCATACGGTGAGAGTAGTGAAACTTTCAGTTGAATTACTCTTTGATATGAATTAATCTTTATTAAAGATACCTTCTTGTTGAACAAATGAAACGATAATGTTTATCGGATCTATAAATAAAAGATATTTGAAAATGTTAACCTTTGCTTTTAGTAAGTGCTTTCAGATACGTATGATTATAAAAAGAGATGTTTTTACACCTTATCATAAATGACGAATGCTAGAATTTATAGTTAAATGTTTTATAACGAAGATAAAGATGATTTTCTTAAATAAAAGGACCTGAGGGTTGTGATTCTCGTTGTGAATGTACGTTGTGCATAGGTATTAAAAGCTGTGGCACCAATCCAAAAGGTGCTGAGGCAGAGTGTTGGCAGAAAGATGCAGGGACCGTTTTAATAATTTAAAGTATATTGGGAGTTGAGCCCATTATTGTACATTTGTTGAATTATATTTAGCTTCCGCAATGTTAGATTAATTTACTTCAAAAATTATTTACCATTTTACGAGAAAAGAATATTTTTAAATGTTTTTTCTTTCTCAAACTACTATTTATATTATTTTTAATCTCCAGTATGTTTACCAAATTGTTAGCGCTTTGGTCCGTTAACCCGAGTGTACCGAGTTACGCAGATTGTGGTGTTACAATGCCTTTATTTTATTTCTTTATTGGCCTTTCATTTCTTCGAAGAGAAATTATTCATTTTCCTTTTTGTGTATTTAAACAATAACTAAATTTGCATGTTAATGTATTTGACAAATCTTCAGGTTCATTTAATTTATTTTCTCTTTTCATGTTTTCACTATAAGTATGCCATAAAATGATACACTCTCTCGATCATCATATATATCTTACAATTACTGCTCCCTTAATTTCCAGATACCAAAGGAAATGGAAACATTCTCCTAAGTTGTTTTTCTTCATTGTCCTCCTACTTATTCCTAATGGTTTGTTACTTTCTTTTCCTTTGTTTTGCACAACAAAGTGAACAAACATTAGTTTTGTAAACTTATTGATCTGTAGGCATTGTAAGGGTGGTGCCATAAATTTTGTAAAAAGACACTTCGGATCTCGTAAATATCAAAATTTTGAATACTACAAATCGATAGAATCTAGGACAGATTTTATAGTTTTATTATGTGTTCAATGATAATAGTAAGTAATTATTTGAGTACAATTTGCAGGCTTTCAAACTGTCATTGAAATAGTAGAAGCACAACCACAATGCAAGGTGAATGAGGATTGCAAACCCTACTGTGACTCCCAGCATATTCCTATTCCGATTTGTTTTGGTGGAAGTTGCCGATGCATTGATTTTTCGATACCACCCCCACAATCCTAAGCAAGATATATCAATTGATAATGCTATTATAAAATCATTATACATAGAGATGATACCAAAATGTTCACAAGATCAATGTTTAAAATTAATATGTATCCGTGGATTACGTAATAAAACAATAATATTCAAGTGATTATCACAAAAATCTTTTTTGAATAAGTTATTACTATTATATTGAAGTTATAACTGCAAAACCTCAAAAACAAGTCATGTCATGTTGGATTAGGATTCAAGTTAAACGCAAAAGTAGTGAATTTAGTGGCATAATGAGGTGGGTATACATAATTACATTTGATTATGTGTGATAGTAGAAATCTATATCACTTTGCATGCATATATCTAGAAAGTTATTCTCGAACAATTATTGTATATGTTTTAAATTCAATGAAAATATTAAATGTAATTAAAAGTTCAAATTTTTTACACTCAATACTTGAAGTCTCTCTAAAAAATTCAAGGTCGTGATCTTATTAAAGATTCATGCCACTAAAATGAGTTCATGCATTTTAATACAACTACAATCATATCATATAGACGCAATCAAATCAAATCTTAGTAAGATTAAACCATATCCAATTAGATGAGACGAAGAGAACATCCTCGTATGTCACAAAAATATTACTCCCTCTATTCACATCTAGTTCCCTTTTGAAACGTATTTTATAATTATTAACTTTTCATAAAATATGTCTATGTATAGATAGAAAATAATGGTTGAAGTGTTACATTTAAGACGGTGAAAAGTCAAATGATAAGATTAAATTCGAGTAGAGGGAGTTTTGAATATGGTACAACACAATATTTTTCCTTTCTTGTGCATTATTTGCCTCTAAAATTTCCCAATGAACAAGGAAAGGTGTTCTAGAATATCCACATCAGCTGATAGATCTTTATCTCTGTCATCTTCTGTGTTTGAAACCAGAAGAGTACATTTACCCAGATCGGGAAAGGCCATGGAACAGATTGTGAACCTGAAGAAAAGGACACTCGGACCATGATTCAGATAAGGGAATTCATATCGAGTATACCTCTTTGGAGAATGATCAGTACGACATATGGATAAAATATAAATGGTTGAAAATAAGAGATGTCACTATTATTGTATAGTGATTGGTTACCTTAAGGATGTTGTATTACTCTTTGATATGAATTAATCTCTATTAAAGATACCCTCTTGATGAACAGATGAAACGATAATGTTTATCAGATCTATAAATAAAAGATATTTGAAAATGTTAACCTTTTCTTTTAGTAAGTGCTTTCGGATACGTATGATTATACAAAGAGATGTTTTTACACCTTATCATAAATGACGAATGTTGGAATTTATAGTTAAATGTTTTATAACGAAGATAAAGAGGATTTTCTTAAATAAAAGGACCTAAGGGTTGTGATTCTCGTTGTGAATGTGATTGTGTGTTCATCAATAATTTTATAAAATCTACGTTGTAGTTTCACTCAGCGGTTGTGCATAGGTATTAAAAGCTGTGGCACCAATCCGGAAGATGCTGAGGCAGGAGTGTTGGCAAAAAGATGCAGGGACCCTTTTAATAATTTAAAGTATATTGGGAGTTGAGCCCATTCTTGTACATCTGTTGAATTATATTTAGCTTCCGCAATGTTAAATTAATTTACTTCGAAAACTATTTACCATTTTACGAGAAAAGAATATTTTTAAATGTTTTTTCTTTCTCAAACTACTATTTATATTATTTTTATTCTCCAGTATGTTTACCAAATTGTTAGCGCTTCGGTCCGTTAACCCGAGTGTACCGAGTTACGCGGATTGTGGTGTTACAATGCCCTTATTTTATTTCTTTATTGGCCTTTCAATTCTTCGAAGAGAAATTATTCATTTTCCTTGTTGTGTATTTAAACAATAACTAAATTTGCATGTTAATGTATTTGACAAATCTCCAGGTTCATTTAATTTAATTTCTCTTTTCATGTTTTCACTATAAGTATGCCATAAAATCATACACTCTCTCGATCATCATATATATCTTACAATTACTGCTCCCTTAATTTCTAGATACCAAAGGAAATGGAAACATTGTCTCCTAATTTGTTTTTCTTCATTGTCCTCTTACTTATTCCTAATGGTTTGTTACTTTCTTTTCCTTTGTTTTGCACAACAAACATTAGTTTTGTAAACTTATTTATCTGTAGGCATTCTAAGGGTGGTGCCATATTTTTGTAAAAAGACACTTCGGATCTCGTAAATATCAAAATTTTAAATACTAGAAATCACCAAGGTTTCCATGACATTGCTCGGGGGATGACCCAGGGTGCTCTGGTGCTCTGTTCGTAAAATTGACGATTCCGACCCTCCTTAACCCTCTCAGTGAAACCCTCACCCGCCTCGACCCGAACACAACCCCCACCCCCTCGATCCAATTGCACCCCGCAAGTTGATTTTGACTTTGGAGTCAATTTTTTACTCCAAAGTCAAAGTCAACTTGTGGGGTGCAATTGGAGGGGGTGGGGGGTGTGTTCAGGTTAGGGCGGGGTGGGGGGTTTACCAGGAAGGTTAGGAGAATAGGAACCGTCAATTTTACGAATGGGGTACCAGAGCGCCTCTGAGTCATCCCATGACATTACCGGGCAATGTCATGAGGACCTTGCCCAACTGGAAATATATTAACCTCATAATAAGAGTGTTAATTCGAAGTATTTTATATACTTGTACTGAGAGTGTTCTTCAATTAAAAAAGAAAAAAATTGTCACTAAAAGTAAAGATTTTAACTATGGTATTTTTCCTGTCACAAAAACATATAAATAACACATTTAGTGAGAGTATTTTCTACCCGTCATAATTGATTCGTAGTTAAAATTAAAGTAGTTTTTCTTTTAGTGTCTGGCTTAACCTTCCAAGGAAGAATTTGGCTTGACATCGATGTTGTTGGGCCAACATCAGTGTTCAAAAACTTTCTGCCAAACTCATTTTATCTTAGCTTGAGTTGTACATCGTTGTAGAGAAGTCTACATCGCTGTTCAAAAAGCTTCTAGAATTTCAGGCTTGGCTCAACAACGATGTACGATAACCAACATCTCTGTTGGAGGACTTAGTGTCAAACCATGGTTTTTAGGTACCAACATAAAACAGCGCTGTTGGGCCCTCCAACATCGCGATTGGGCTGGTTTGCCAGAACCATGACTAGCAAGTCAACGCCGAAAGCCAATGTCAAAAATCAAAGTTCTCGAAATTTCAGACCAAGTGTTGAAAACACTTATTTAATGTATTTTACTAAGAAATCAAGTTGAATATCTTAAAAACCACGTTATTAATGTAAAAACCATGACTAGCCAAGTTTATGCTGTTTCACATGGTTTTTACCAAAAGACCAAAAACAAAGGGTGGTTTTTTAAGCGTTTTGGTTGGAGAACTATTTAAATATGCCCAGATGTAAAAACCTATCATGAAAAGTTAAAAACCACTTGGTTGGTTCTGACGCCAAAAACCAACACCGATAACTGAATGTCGAATGCTATGTTTTTGGTTTGGGCGAACTCCAAGTGTTTTAGGCTTATTAAAAACTTATGAAAATGTTTTTGATGATGCATGAAAAACATTTTAATGTAATTAGCCTAAAGAGCCAATTTGTAAAATCAATGCCGGTCTTGATCACACTAAGACCGACTCAACTATTACTACGTCTTCGTTCTTGGTTCTCGTTTTCACTTCATCATCATACCATGTTTCTTCGTCTTTAGTTTGTTCAACGTCTTTTTATTTTCACAGAGATTTGGCATTATCAAAACTTGTCATAAAATGAACACGGCTTTAAAACGTTGTAGACGAAAACTCGTGTTTCAACACCGGCAAGATTTGTGACTAGCTCCGCAAACTTCACACCAAATTGACAGCACCACAACACTCTTCACACTCCAAGGAACTCAGAGCAAGAAGAAAGGAGGAGAATGGTGAAGGTATGGAGAAATGGGTTTTCCTTTATATAGTATGAAGGAAGAAGAATAAGACAGTTGTTGAGTTGTTGCTGCGTAGGATTTCAATTTACGATCACTAGTGGGGAAGGCTGCACCTATTGAAGATTCACACGACTCTTCTCTGATTGGGACTAATTTTGGTCCCAATCAGGGTACACTTTTTTTCCAACTTTCTTTGAATTGAGATCCGTTTGCACCGTTGCGATCGAACAGTCAAACTCTATCCAACGATATAATTTTTATATTTATTTGTAATACTTTTTCCGACATCATGTTTTTGAGGGTTTGACTTTGTCAGAGTCAAAATTGATTTAGTTGACCTTTATTCAAAAAGGTTCTCATATTTAATTCATATTATTTATTATCATGATTTATTTCAATAAATCATTTCAAAGTTTGAATCATAAATAAATTCTTTATTTATTCCTCATTTGGGTCTGTACTATGGTTCCTAATCAAGATTACACAATTAGTTAACGTATTGGATTTATCTCTATGAGATTTATCCAGATTGTGATATTGGATATCAAAACAAATTTCATTTCGACCCAAAGCCCACCAATAGTTTATTTTAATCAAAAAAAATTTGATTAATTGAATAATAATTAAATAAAAATTTTAGGGTATATTTTGGGGTGATACAGGATCTTTCTCACAAGATCCCTGTCGGTGTAGGTTTTCTTCAAGGCATGAGGATCATTGACTATCTTCGAAAACCGATCAAATATATCGTCGATCTTCTTGTGCTCCTTCATTCTAAACATTTCATATTCTTTGTGTTCGGAAATCAATCTTATCTTCACGTACCTGGTCAGTACCCTCGTAGGTGACCTCTAGTTTGTCCCACATTTCCTTAGCGGTAAAACAACACAAGATCTTTTGGTAATCATCGTGATTGACCACATTGTAGATCATGTTGATAGCCTTTGCATAATTTTCTACTTTCTTGATGTCCTCGGAAGAAAATTCATCTTCGATCTTGGGGATCATCTTTTCTTCAACTTTCTTCATCAGCGCCTCTTCCCCGTTTTTGACGACCAACCATAGTTGGAAGTTGGTGGAACGAATATAGATCTTCATTCATTCATTCCAATATGTATAGTTGGTTCCGTCAAAAAGAGGTGGCCGTGTGGTTGATTGCCCTTCACCTATACATGCATGCGTACAAATTTCTAGAAGTAGAAGCCATGATCTTTTACCTCGCAAACGGTTAAGTTTGTTAGGGACTTAGGCTCTAATACCAAATGTTAGTATAAGGTCCCAACGCTAGAGGGGGTAGAGGGTGAATAGCGTTTAAACAAAAAGACGCAGGAATAAAAAAATTGATAATGTGAAAAGTAAAGAGCGTGAAAAGTGTAAATGGAGAACACCAATATTCACACTAGTTCACCACAATGTGTGGCTACGTCTAGTCTCCTGAGAGATTCTCTTGAGCTACACTACTACCGTTGAGCTTACGTGTCCTTAACAAACCGTTTAGAACTTGAAAACTTGAGTACCACGAGCCTCAATAACCTTGCTTGGAGATACCACACTCCAAGACTTCAACCACGAAGGAATGTACCCTTCCTTCGTATGACCAAGGGAAACAACTTGGTTTTCGGTTTAAGCGAACTCCAAGTGTTTTTGGCTTATTGAAAACATTATGAAAATGATTTTTATGATGCATGATATTTTTTTAATGAAATTAGCTTAGAGTGCCAAGTAATGAAGTGGAGGTCGGTCTTGATCACAATTTAGATCGACTCAACTATTCTATGTCCTAGTCTTCGTTCTTGGTTCTGATTCCACTTTATTCTTGGATTCCTTTGCAAATTAAGATCCTCGCCTTTTTTTTAAAGTCTTCTCATATTCGCAGTTGTATGGCATTATCAAAACCTGTAACAAATAAACACGGCTTTAGTACGACATAAGCGTAAACATGTGTTCCAACACATTGGCTATTTGGATAAAGACATGCGCACGTCGGATCCATGAACTATCGCTCCAAATGTGACAGGGGTCTCACCAACCCAACTAGGAACTCCTGAGTTGGTTTAGAGCTTGGCCTTCGTTTCGAAGGGGAAGGTCATGACTCCCGTAGGAAAGTAACACAAATAAGCCTTAACCTAGAATATATAGGTTATGTGCATGCCAAGTAAGTGGGTAGAATTAGAGTTAGTATAAGCCTTAACCTAGCATAGGTTATGAGGTAACTAAATAGATCATGAGGTCACTAAATAGATCAAGTCATGTGAACAAGTAACGAGAAGGTAATAATCTATGTTTGTTAATGTTGAACATTATTATATGATGTCTGTGATGTTATGTATGATATGCTTGCGTAAATGATATTATGTGATAGTTATGAATTAGTGGATTTGCCTATGTGTATGTTCAAATTGTTAGATATTTATCACTCAGGTTCATTGCTGAGTGTGTAGCCCTTTTTCCCCTTTGTTACACGTAGGTAGTCGTGGAATTGTTGACCTTAGGAATCCAACCTGGAGGGCATCAGGACGGAGAAGATGTACTCGTGCAGGGATATAAAGAGATTAATATTTTATTAAATTTTAAAGATTCTGCAATGTCAGTATAAACTCCGATGAGTATTCAAATTGTTTTAAATTTGTTTGATTTTTAAATTAAATGTTTTTTAAATTTTTGGAGAATATTGTATGTGGACACCAATTTGATACCAACTTGATTCGCTAAGCTATATATTCGTGTTATATGGGTTGGGGTGTTACACTCAATCTTTGAGATCAGAGGGCATAAAAAATGAAAGTGTAGAATTCCGTAAAAGAGTATGTATTAATATGAGTTATATTAATTGTTAGAATAATAGACCAACGCTAGAGGGGGGGTGAATAGCGTTTGATCAAGAAATCGCAAGAATAAAAATGAATAAGTGATAAGTAAAGAGAAAAGAAAGAGGCACACCGATTTTACCCTGGTTCACCACAACTTGTGGCTAATCCAGCCTCCCGAGAGACTCTCTCGAGCTACACTACTATCTCGTTAAGCTTAACGGTGCTTAACAAACCCGTACAACTTGAGAGTTCGAGTCACACGAACCTCAACAAACCTTCGAAGGAAACAACCCTTCCTTCGAACAACAAGAGAAATACCTTCTCTTGTCAAGTGTCTAAGAACACTAAAAACACTCAAGAACAATACTCTCTTTTTAGAGTGGATATTGAGTAAACTAAGAACGCTCAAGAACACGACACAAGCTTCACAAAAATGGCTCTCAAAAGCTATGAATAATTAAAGAATGATTTGCAATGAAAGAGTAGGAGTTG
>OOIL02003144.1:1708726-1773726 GCA_900332095.2 Cuscuta campestris
AGACAGCGCTGTCCTAGGCCTGGACATCGCTGTTCTAGGCTTGCGGTTTGAAAAATGGGAAGCAACGGTCATGCCAACAGCGATGTCTAAAATCCCTACATCGCTGTTTTGGCTGTTGACTTCCAAACAAGGAAAGTTTTAGCCTTAAATTCCTTCCAACGGTCAGGTCTCTACATCGATGTTCTATACTAGAACATCGCTGTTTAGGTCTGCCTTTGGAGATGGAAGTTTGGCCTGACAGCGCTGTTGCTGGGTCAACATCGCTGTTCAAAAACTTTCTGCCAATGCACTATATTTTTGGCTTAGGTTGGACAGCGCTGTAGGGGAGCCTACATCGCTGTTCCAGAAGTTTCTAGAAATCCAACCTTGGCTCAACAGCGATGTCTAACATCCAACATCGCTGTTGGAAAACTTAACGCCAAACCATGGTTTTCAGCCACCCAAGCCAGACAGCGCTGTTGGGCTGGTTTAGCCAGACCCATGGTTGGTTTAGTCAGCCGTTAGCCGATGTCAAAAATGTAAGTTCTCCAAAGTAAAAACCAAGTATTGAAAATGTTTGTTTAATGCATTTTGCTAAAAAATCAAGTAAAACATTTTGAAAACCACGTCATTTAGTTGAAAACCACGGCTAGCCAAGTTTACGCCGTTTCGCATGGTTTTCACTAAACGACCAAAAACGAAAGGTGGTTTTTGAAGCTTTTTTGTTGGAGAACTATTTAAATGTGCCCAGAAGTAAAAACCAGTAATAAAAGGTTGAAAACCACTTGATTGGTTCGGACGCCAAAAACCAATGCCGAAAACCGAAAGCCGAACGCCGGTTTCTGAAAGCCGAACGCCGGATGGCTTGGTTTTTGGCTTGGGCGAACTCCAAGTGTTTTGAGCCAAGTTTAAAATTAAGAAAAATATTTTTGAAAATGTAAAAGAGATTTTTATGAATTGAGCCTAGAGAGCCAAGATTTGGAATTTTGTGCCGGTCTTGATCACATTAAGACCGACTCAATACAACTCTAGTTCTTCGTTCTTGATTCTGGGTTCTTGGTTCTCAAGTCATCATGCCATGTTCCTTCGCCTTAGTTTTGCTCACTTTAGCTTCGATATGTCGCGGCGGTTTGGCATTATCAAAACCTGTCATAAAGACGAACACAGTTTAGTACGACGGAAGCGTAAACCCGTGTTCCAACATTAATAATATTGATGAAAGTCTTTATATGTAATGAACTTTATTCCTTATTGACTCATTTTTTTTAATTTTTAATAAAGATTTTGGCCGTTACTTCGGGAAAGGAACATACCTCAGCTTAAGGCTCGACCAGATTGGATTGATGTTCCCGGAGTACCACAACAACCCGGGGGACAAAGTGTTGATATTCTACTATGCGTTGCATGTGTATGGCTCATCGTCACTTTGTGTGCTCAATGTTCCATATCGTTATGCAATGTAAGTTCATTTTAGTGTGTTCTTGTAACTAAAGTGTGTTCTTGTAACTAAAGTGTGTTCTTGTTCTTTATTATAGATCATTGAAATTTATTATTGTATGTTTTCTTTCGTATTGTAGGTATTTCATTCTACTTTGCAGTTACGGTTGCCGAATTGAAAATCGATCTATAGGCAATCGATCTACAAACAGCTTGAGACCTACAGGCAATCGATCCATAGGATCACTAGAGGTGGGCGCCATGATGGCGAGGGGAGAAGGACGGCGTCGCCGGGGGAAGAAACCCTACTGGCCGAATTTTTTTCCCTGTGTTTAACATAAGAGGAGAAGGGATAAAGCTCGGATAGCATGTTGAATTAGAAAAGAATATATTTTACTCAAGAAATAACAAGGATACATGGTAGTTTATATAGATGGAGATCCTGACATTATTAAGATTATTCTGATTTGATAACTGACTAATATACTAAATACTACCATAAATACTATACAAATTTTACTATAACTGTTTAACATTAAGTATTTTGTAAAGTAAATTAAAATCTGTATATCTTATAGTAATGTAATTTTATTGTTCTACTAGAAACTATTCATCCGCCAAATGCTTGTTTTCAAAAAAAATGTTACTACTTCTATCTTATTTCATATTGTCTTTAAACAAATTCGAAACTAGTAGCCCAGACGTTAATTCCAATTGTACGCAGGTGCGCCATCCCACCCCCCCTTGTGTTATTTCATAGCAAATTTGACCTAGAAAAATGAACAACCATAGAGACAACGGGAGACATGCAATTGTTTTTCTTATTACAATGTTTTGACTTAAACTGTCTTGCAAAAGGAATTACGAAAAATGATACTCCGTCTATCTTAAATTAAATTGCCACATTTACTAGGATCAACTTTCATTCATTTTCTTTCACTATTTTTGTTAGTCATTTTATAAAATACTCCCTCCGTCCTAATTCTTTCTTCCCAGTTTGACTTTTCCCCATTTTTAATTTTTGGCTTTGACTTCAAATTTTACCTTCCTTAAAAAAGATTTTTTGAAATTTTTTTTTGCAATCATTCAAAATATAGAGTTAGAAAATAATTGGTGTAAATACATGAGGGTATTAATGTCTTTTGTCATCTTTTTTTTCTAATGGGAAGGTAGTTTTAGGACGGAGAAAAAGGGGAAGTGAGAAGAACGTTTTAAGACAGAGGGAGTATTATATAATCATGTTTCTACTAGTTTTGTGCATCTTCCAATTCTGATCTAGTTTTTATTAAATATATAATTTTTATTTTTTTATTTTATACCACTTTGAAATAAAATGGTTTGAAAATAAAGAAAATCCCTTAAATAGGAGTAAAACATGTGTTATATCCTCAAAGTAGGAGTTCAAATATAAAATACCCTAAATAGGAGTAATTAGCTATTTTTTATTTGCTCTTGGCCACACAAATCAAATTAGATCTTTATGATGAAAAGTATGGGTGAGGGAACACCTTTTCGGCAATTGTTATTTGATTGAGTGAGGAGCTTTACATATAGGGTCAACATTGAACCTTCAGATCTTACTTCATCCGATGCCCCAATCTAACGCACCCTTTTCCGGTGGCTTTAGTTTTTATTGTTCGATATATAATACTCCTTCCGTCCCAAATTATAATGCTTGTTCACTATTCACAGGGTCAAACTTCATTCACTTTCTTTCTCTATTTTCGTTAGCAATTTAATAAAATAAAATATTGTTGTCACTATTAGTTTTGTAGAACTTTTGATGTAGTATTTTGATATGTAATTTTTATTTTTTAACTCTATACCATTTGTCATATAAAATGATTTGAAAATAACTTCAGTCAAACATCGTAAACCGAAACAGGCGTTATAAAATGGGACGGAGGGAGTATATTCTTCGAGAAATTTACCTAAATAGGACTAAAGCATAATGACTTTCCCAATATAGGACTATATGTTTTTATTTCCCAATGTAGGACCTTTGGTCATTATCATGTAGTCATTATTCAACTAAATATCCATCATTGCTGGACATTATTTCTTCCACTAGGTCATTATTAAGTCCTATTTAAGGAATAAAAAACTTTAAGTCCTACATTTGAAAAGTCATTATGTTTTAGTCCTATTTAGTGCAAATTTCACTATATTCTTTTGGAATGACTTTATAATAATTAGCGCAGTCATGAATATCCAAAATTATCTCTTGCCATCCCTGAATACAAGCGTATTAGCCATCACACACTTCGAGAATCAAATTTGTAAATTTGTAATTAATTCACTATCAAATTACTTCTTTGCGTATTTCTTTCTTTTTGACAGTCTACACTGGCATATTTGTGCCTAGACAATGCCATGCATGTTTGGCACTTTGCTTTCTTTTTTACTTTATACAGTGGCATATTTGTACTTATTTAGTATTATGGTTGGCATTATGGATTGTAATTGTTGGTATTATGGCTTCGATGGCACTTCGTATAAAGAGTATTTTTTACTGTAGCGACGATGAAGGAGGAGGAACAATAAAGGAAGCAGTTTTGCTATTCTTTGCTGGGAAATTAAAAAAATTAAAAGAAATAGTTTTAAAAATTTTGGGTGGAATTTGGTTCAGACCAAGAAATTGGGCGAAAATATGAAGACTAAATAATTTATTTTATTAAAAAAATCTGAATTTTCTGTTCAGATGGCTAATGGAAGGCGTTTGAAGAGAAGATATGATATTCTTGGTGCATACTAGCTAGGGGAGGTTTTGTTAAGTTAATTACGCCTATTTAGCTACGGAGTTTATGTTTTAACTCCTATTTTAGAATATGACATCTCTTTTACTCCTATTTTGGTCCATCTTCCTTCATTTTTAGGTCTGGATTGAAAAAACCGACCGAACCGGACCGTTAGGTACGTCCAGACCGAACCTGGACCGAATGGATTTCGGGTCGGTCTCCGGTCCAAAAAATTTAGGTATTCGGGTCTCGTTCTGGTCCAGTCCAAACCCGAAATGATTTCAGTAAGGACCGATTAGACCGAGTAGACCTAAAAGACCTAAATACTACTCCCTCCGTCCCAATTTATAGTGCATGTTTCAATTTACGATGTTTGACTGAAATTATTTTCATATTATTTTTATGACAAATGGTATAGAGTTAAAAAAATTAAAACTACATATTAAAATACTACATCAAAAGAAAATTTATATTTTATATATATCAAATTGCTAACGAAAATAGATAAAGTAAATTAAGTTTGACCATGTGAATAGTAAACAGGTAAAACTTTACTTTTTCAGTTCCATATTAGACTTTGATGGTCTATTTTAATAGATATATTAATTTATTTAATTAAAGGGTATTTTATTAAGATATTTAAAAAAATAAAAAAATGTTTCACACTAGTTTTTATAATTCTGCATAGAAATAATCCATGTTGTGTATCTATTTTTAAGTTGCTAATTCTTTTTCTTTTTCTATTTGCACGGTACAAAATAAAAATCCTAAAATATATTTTATTCATTAAAATAATTATAAACTTTATATTTTTATTTGGTCCAATCGGTCCGGATCGGTTCAATCCTAAGTATTTCGGTCCGGTCTGGTCTAAACCTGAATAGATTTAGGTCTGGTCTTCTGTCCGTGATTTTGTTCACTTCGGTCTTCAGTCTGGTCTGGATTTGTCCTGTTCGGTCCGGTCTTGGACCGATGAACAACCCTAGTTTAAAGTATGAGTTGTGCTTTTGTAGTCTTAAGGTACATATGAAAAATGTGAACCTTCTCACATTTTTTATGGATTTACATCTAGATCTTTTCTTTTTTGTAAAAGCACAATTCTTTTATATTATTATGTAGGTGTGGGCGTGAAATCCGTTCCCGTTGGACCGTTCCAAGAAATCCCGGATCTGTTTTGTAATTGTACCTATTAATTGGGACACATTTTTTTATCCCGAACCCGTTCCGTTCCAGTATCAAATGGGACATGAGCGGGACAGCTTAAATTTATACTGATCCGTCCCGTTTGTCCTGTTTCATCTACTCTACTAATATATAATACTAATTCTAGTCCAAAATCCAAATACACTCATTCTTTAATTAATTAATTAATTAATTAAGTTAACTTCATAGGCTTGAGATTTCAATCCAAAGTTTATTAAATTTATTTGGTCCCGTTTCACTCATTATTTTTTGTTTGATAGCTAGATGTTTCTTCTTTTTTTGAATGAAATCTGAGATTTGGACAAAGTAGGATGACCCTAATCCGTCCCGGTTTATTCCTATCTTGAATTTTCTGGGACAAACCGAGATAAGATTGTAATCCGAACCGTTCTGGACCGTTTATATATAACGGGACAAGGCGTGGGACAACCTAAAATCCGAACCGTCCCGATCCGTGCCCACCCCTAAATATTATGTGCTAATGTTCATACAATGAGGGTGGACTTAAGGTCCACAGAAAAAATTTTCTTAAAGTAGGCCTCCCGCCAGTTTAAAACTCATAAAATGAAACACAATATCCAATTTCTAAATTTTATTAAGAAATTTTTGCTCCATATAGCACTCAAACATAGGCAACTTCCGTGTATAGCACCAACATCTTTTTTATCCCTAAATGGCACTTTATTTTATTTAGTCGAACCTATTTGTCCTCCTCGCCAGTCCCACCCCCCTTTTTTTAGTCTTTATTTCCATGTAAAAAACTCAATCACCCATGATTATCTCCTAAAAATTAGGAAGTAAAACCCCACAACCCATTATACGCACGTCTGTCATCTTCTGCCCTAGCCGCACTTCCGTCATCTTCTGCATAGCGGTTCTGTTCTTTTTCCATTTTTTCGTACCCCCTTCTCACCGCTTTCACCGACTGAAGGAAGATCATGTTCTCTTCTTTACTGCAATCAGTTTCTTAGACGTTGAACCCGCAGGGAAGGTATGTTCGTGTTCTCCTGAATTATGATGGTGTATGGTCTGATAAGTTGGAATTCAACTGTAAGGGGTTCTACGAAATTGATGTTTTCTGGGGTCTACGTATGATGCTCTTCTCCAATTAATCCGATTGACCGTTCCGTCATATGCTGAAAATTCAGAATTTATATTGTCATACACGACCAATTCTACACAGCCGCGTACCTTTGTTAATGATGACTCTACCCTTGATTCTTACATTCGATTGAAACTGAATCATAGCAATGTTCGTGATTATCCCTTGTGTGTTGAGTTATGGTCTAGGCCTGATTCCCCATCTGATTCCGAATAAGACTTGAACAATTTTTCTGATGGTGACACATCTCTTTCCGGCCATTCAAACGCACACGGTGGTGATGTCCTAGGATTGCCTCAAAGTAGCACGATTAGTAATCACAACGATCAGCGTTCCGTACTCTCTGGGGCATCTCCTTTGTTTCACACATCCACTGAGGAATCGCTGGTGGAGAACAATTTGATGCATTCCAACGAAAGTTCAATGTCACACAGTACCCCCATGTCTGCGGAGGAAATGTCCATGTTAAGGGATTTGAAGGTTCTATCCTGGTTTGATCCGACTACGATTGCGGTGAATGCAATTTATGAGAGTAAGAAGGATATTCTTTTCCATCTTAAGAGACTGGCGATAGCCAACTACTTTTAGTTCAGGACAAAAAGATCGAAAAGATGTATGCGTGGATTACAAAAGATGTAGTGGGGCGGTGTCGGCTGTGCGTTTGGATAACAAAGTGGACATTTTTCAAGTTCGCAGGTTCGTCTTTTAAAATTATATTCCAGACATATAATGTTTACATACTTCTGCGCAGTGGTCATTTTTTGCAAAATTTAATATGCATGTAATACATATTGACTACATAACGCCCTTAAACATAATGTCCTTATGCTTGTATAACGGATGTCCTTATTTTAAATCTCAAACCCCTAATGCTTATTTAACGTTACTGACTTGGATTTGAATTTTTGTTATGCATAATGTCCTAATATATTTACATATAATTTTCATACTTTCTTAATACTCATTATGTCCATCCATTTTTACATAATGGCTATTTATTTCACATACTGTCGGCTTAAATAACGTTTGCCCTTATATACTTTTAATATAGTGACATAATGCTTAATTTACTGGACTGACTTGGATTTGTATAGATGTAGTGCATAGTGGCCTTACATTTCTTATGCATACCTATCCTACTTTCTAAACGCTCATAATGTCCTTATATAAGATGTTTCTTTTATTCCTTCCATACTGACCTCATTTTAAATATAGTGCGGTCACTTCGGTTTCAATACGTACAGTGCATAGTGACCTTACATTTATCAAATATATTTTTTCTAACTTTCACATATTATATTCTCATAATGTCCATCCCATTTACGTAATGACTACTTATTTTAACATACTCTCTAAAAAATTAAAATTGCATGTGCCTTTATTTATGCCATAATGACATATTGCTTAATCTCCTGTACTGACTTGAGTTAAATACATGCATTGCATAATGTCCATATAAAATCATTGATGTAAATATCGTTTAGATACTGACGTTAAGTTCATCCTATTCATCGACGCATTTCGTTTTCCAGGTACGACCACGAGCATCAATGCCCTATAGATGCACGTCAAGGGAAAACAAGACAAGCCACGTACGATGTTGTCGCAGATCTGGTGAAACATCAATTTCATGATGCAACAAAGAAGCCTTACCCGCCCAAATCAATTATCGCAGACATGCAAAGGGAGCATGGGATTTATATGACATATAAAAAGGCGTGGTTTGCAAAAGAAAAGGCTCTTCAACTCTGTTTCAGGACTCCAGAGGAATCTTATGCATCATTGCCGTCCTTGTCCTTTATGCTTAATAAGGCTAATCCGGGTTCATTTATTCAACTCTCAATGACCCCGAGAAATCTTTTCAAAAATTTCTTTATTTCACTGTCTCCATGGAGGGACGGGTGGCAACACTGTGTTCCGGTGCTGATTATTGATGGTTCGTTTATGAAATCCTACTACAAGGGAACTCTACTAAGTGCAGTCACCCGTGACGGTAATAACCAGATTTTCCCTTTAGCGTTTGGATTTTGTGATAAAGAAAATACAGTGAATTGGTGCTGGTTTCTATCGAAGGTCAAGGAAGCCCTTGATTATCGTCATGTTCAGTATGTTATATCCGATCGGCATGAAGGTATATTGAGCGCGGTGAACATCGTATTCCCCGGTGTTAGTCATGGGCATTGCATTTTTCATATTTTCGGCAACATAAAACACAATTTTCGTGGCTCTCAAAAATCTTTGTCTTGGAAGTTTTATGGTGCTGCACGTGCTGCATCCAAAGCGAAATGCTACCGGTATTTGCAATACCTAGAGCAAGATGATCCCCGCATTATACCATATTTGGATGAAATTGGCTTTGCCAAATGGGCTAGGTCATTTTCAACCAATCGTTACTCCATAAAGACTTCGAATCTAGCAGAGTCCATGAACAGCATCGACGCTGTTCCACGTGAGTATCCTATTGCAAGGGTAGTAGATTTTTTGTTAGGAAGGATGCAAAGGTGGTTCCATGAACGTCGGGAGCTGGCAAATTCCACATCATCCACTTTATCAAAGCACTATGAGTCCAAGCTTAATGCCCTTCACGCTTCCTTAGCCGTTATGGAGGTTCGCCGTATTTTAACATTTTTTTTCTACTTTCTACAAGTTCAAGAATAAATTTATAAGTTTATGCCGTAACATATACGCAGGTCCGGCCAGCCTCTAACTTTGAGTTTCTCGTCATTGAAATCGATGGGAGATCTTTTGTTGTCAACTTCAAAGGCCGGACATGCACTTATGGTGAGTTCCAATTAGACAATTTTGTGTGCGTTCATGCGGTTGCAATTAGATAATTTTGTGTGAAATTATTGGCATTATAATTTTTATTCGGCTGGGTTCTACAGCCACTCAAAAAAAGTGGGTAAGGAAGTCACTTACCCAATTGAGAGATCTACTGTGCTCCGTTCGTAAAATTGATAGTTCATACCCTCTCAAACTCTATGGTAACCCCCCCCCCCAAACCGGTCCCGACCACAACTCATCACCCCAACCACGTCAATTGTGGGGTGCAACTTTAGTTGACTTTCGAGTCAAAACTCATATTTATTAAATGCTCCGTCAACATTTAAAATGTATGTAAACAAGCTAAGTACGTTAGCAACGAGGGAGTATCTGTTTACAAATGTGGAATTCCTCGGAGCAGCGGGTAAATTTCACCCATGGTATACGAACTTTCATCATTATTTCACTTTGGTATATAAATTTTAATTTCTTTCACAAAAGTATACGAACTTTCAACATTCTTTCACCGGTGGTCTAATAGGTGGTTTCTAGGTCACCTTCAGGTCATTTGGGGTCAAATTATAATTTTATAAATTTAAATTTTTTATTTTGAGCTCTCCCTTTTCTCTCTTCCTCTTTCCCTAGCCAGCCCCCCACCCCCCCCCCCACGCACCCATTCTTTCTTCTTCTTCTTCTTCTTCTTCTTCTTCTTCTTCTTCTTCTTCTATTTTTAGTGCAAGTTCTCAGTGGAGGTCTCTATGGAGGAAACCAGAACCCCCTCGTAGCTGGACATTTCTTCTCCTCTATTTTATCGAGATTCAAATCTACTAGTCTATCAATGAATCACTTACATCCTTTTGCCACAAGAAATCCTACTGCACAAAATCACAAGGAGAAGCACAACACAACACATACATGAAATCGAATGCCCAGAACTCCATACATACATACATAGACACAGATATATATATATATATATATATATATATATATATATATATATTGTTGGGGACTTATCGTGTGGTCCAAAACAAATTAAAAATTTATAAAACATCCTAAGTCCCTAAATTTATCAAAAACGTCTTTTGGCATTACATTAATAGAAAGTGCAAATCACCAATAAGACAAGGAATGGTAAAAACACCAGGATCCTTACATTTTGGAGGAATTTTTTTTTGAAAAACTGCAGAGACATTTTCACCCATTCTTACCCGTTCATTCCCCGTTAGCCTATTCTTGTTGGTGCAAAGCTCCTTTAGGAACTTAGCATATTTAGGGACTTGCTTAATAGCTTCTAAGAGAGGTAAATTAATCTCTACCTTCTTAAAAGTATCAAGAAGTGCAAGATCAATTTCTTTAGGCTTTCTAGGTTGAAGGAATTTGCTAGGGAAGGGTGCCTTAAGGTGTGGTAGGGCTGGATTTCTATCACTAAGGTCAGTTTCTCCTTTTTCCACAGATTTTTCAGCCTCATTGTCTTCATCTAAGATGCTGGTTGCAGGTTCTAAAGGCTGGTCTTCAGAGTCCAGAGGCTGAATTTCAGGTTCTAAGGATTGTTTTGGACTTCTACGTTCAACTTCTAACTCTTTTTCCTCTTCCCTAATGCTTTTAGGTTCTTTGAGCACTTTTTTATTCCTCAACTCTATAGCATTAAGGTTCTCTTTAGGGTTGGGAAAGGGTTGAGATGGCAGCCTATTGTTCATTTGAGCTTGCATATTACTAATCAAAGTTTCAGAGGCTGTTTGTCTTTCTTGAAGTTGCTTAAGACTTATGTCAACCGAAGTAAATTTATCATCCATCTTTTTAAGCACTTGTTCTAACATCTGGGTTGCCCTATCTTGCTGGGGAGGTGGATTATTAGAAAAATTCAGATTTTACCTCTCGGAGGACCATAACGCAGATTTGGATGATCTCTCCAACCCTCGTTATAAGTGTTAGAAAAAGGATCATACTTCTTTTGGTTGTTATTATTGAAAAACAAAGCATTGACTTCAGGATTTTGGAGTGTTGGACACGCATCAGTGGGATGACCTTCCAAGCAACACACTCCACAAGGTTTACCCTTACTATCCCCTATATTACCCACAACAAGTTTAGAAATAGCATCAGTTAAGGCAGAAAGCTTATATTCTAAAGAAGATGAATTCCCTATCTCGCTAACCGGCCTCACTACATTGTCACGAGTTCCAAATTGTTGGGTATTTTGGGCAATGGTATTAAAAAGCTCCCTCGCTTGAGCGGGGGTTTTGTTCACTAATGCACCACCGCTAGCAGCATCAACAATGTCCCTCTCGGTAGGCAAAAGTCCTTCATAAAAATATTGGATTAACAACTACTCGGTTATTTGATGTTGAGGACAAGAACAAACAAGCTTATTAAAACGCTCCCAATATTCAGAAAAGTTCTCCCCATTCAATTGTTTAACCCCACAAATCTCTTTCCTAATCGACCCAATCCTAGATGCCGGAAAAAATTTCTCAAGAAAAGCTTGCTGGGAAAGAGGAAGAGAGAAAAGGGAGGGGTCAGAATAAAAAATTTAAATTTATAAAATTATAATTTGACCCAAATGACCTGAAGGTAACCTAGAAATCGCCTATTGGACCACCGGTGAAAGAATGTTGAAAGTTCGTATATTTTTCTGAAAGTAATTAAAGTTTATATACCGAAGTGAAATAATGATGAAAGTTCGTATACCATGGGTGAAATTTACCCTGGAGCAGCCGTGTCTTTGAAGTTTTAACGTAAAGTATCACATTTCTACAACTATTCATGTGAATTTTCTTTCCTAAAAACTCTGAATAGAACTTGAACAAATTTCAGTATTAAGAGAAGAAATCTCTGCCAAAGTTCTATCAAGTGCAATCTCATCTCTAAGTATAGCAGTATGAGACACCCCATGGTTCTTGATCACCTTAATGAATTGATCTTCCCTGCCACCCCACGCTGATTCCAATGCCAACAGGCTTACCATGTTCACCGTCCCATCGCCATCCCCATACTTGATCTCCGGGGACTTGTCAAAGTCCAAGTCTTTGTATATCAATTCCTCCGCCGTTTTCACCCCACTCCCAATGATTAACGTCACTGGGACATAGGGTGCCGGAAAGCTCTCCAGCAAAGGCAAAACACGCGTCTTGTAAGGACGAACTCCTTCAGGAAACCCAATGTCTTGGAGGAACCTCGCGATATCAGAACTTGAATACTTGGCCTTGGGTGTGACCACCAATGGCTTGGTCACGTCGAACACTTTGGGCGAGGGCAAAAGCCACATGTTACTTGAACTACTCCTTTGTTCTTGCCTTACACGTAACGGGTCGACTAAGGGGACACCTAGTGTATTCCCTGATGCGAATGTCAGCATTTCATCTACTGTTCCACCCCAGGGAGCGGACAATGCCACCAAGTGTTTGATGTACCGTTTGCGCCAGGGGATTGAGGTACGGTTCAGCAGCTGCAGGGCGAATAGGCCTCCCAAGCTATGCGTGAGAAGGATAACTGGTTTGTCTCCATTCGAATTGCTGGCTGATTCTATGAGGTTTTTGAGGTCTGATAGAAACTTTGAGGCGACGTACGAGGGGTGATCTGCAGCAGCTAGTCCGTACCGGAAGTCGTATGGGGCGCCGACGAGGTTCTTGCCATCTATGTACCCTATCTTTTCTAGAGACTTTACCAAAGGTTCCATGTATGATGTGATTTTCCTGCAAATTAGAAGCGAGCATAGTTATACCAAGAGAGTGTTTGTGAGTGCAGTAACCTTGAAAAAAGAACATGTGCTAAATCAGAAGTAGAAAGCAGTTATTCCAAGCTTTGGTGAAAATCACTTCTAGAGTACGATTTATACTTCTGAAATCACAATCCATAATCTAAAGCTAATTAGAAAACACTTAAAATTGTGTTTTAAGGGTAAAGGATCAAAAATGACCCTTTATCTTTTTCCATTTGTAAAAATAGATGTACATGCTGATTTTCTGCGAGATGAAGGCCCTCTAACTTTTTCAGGTTGCAAAGTAACCCTAATGGTCCGTTTGGTATACGGAATTGATGGAATTGGAATTGAATTAGAATTGAAATTCCATGGAATTCAATTCTATAAGATTGAATTCACCAATTTCAATTCATTTTTTACACTATCAATTCTAAATCTACAAAATATTTGTGCTACCAAACACCAGAATTGAAATTAAAGTCCTTAATTCCAATTTCATAATTTGAATTTCGTGTATCAAACGGGGCCTAACTATGTTTGGATTGGGAAGAAAATGGGAGAAAAGAAAATGTAGAAAAAGAAGAAGAGAAAAAAATGTTAATTGGATGGATAAAAAACGAGAAGAAAATGCCATATACGAAGTACATTTTATTTAAGAGAGAGGGGGAGGGTAATTTTATACTAATTTATTGGTGTAAGGATGTTACCCCAAGTCAATTGAAGAACGTAAAGTGCTCTAATCCTAAAATTAATTGTTGCTACCTCCTTACTAACCCCCGGTAAACCCCCTAACCCGCCGGGTCCCCAACACACACTAGCACCCCCTCCAATTTCACTATACTAAATTTTGGTAAATAATTTGACCTGAAAGTCAATAAAATTTGTTGTAATGAAATTGGCCGAGGTGCTAGGGTAGCATTCGGGCAGGGGCGGAGCCAAGTGAGAGCAAATGACGGCAATTGCAGTCACTCCCAACTCAATTTTTTAATACTATATATTGCTCCATATCGAATAAGAAGAAGTTGGTGATGATGATGAATATTTAGTGTGATGGGCTTCTTCAATTCTGCACATCTTCTTTGACAAAGTTTCTACTTGTGACATTTGTCAAGTATGGTCTTTATTTCTTTCTATCAATATATGTTATTGTACACCATGTTTTTGACAAAATACTTGTGAGATTTATTTTTATTTAAATGTCTCCAGCAACTGCTAGACACGGATATCTTTCTCTATTTTGCACCCACTACTGTTGGATCCTAGCTCCGCCATTGTGTTTGGGACAATGTGGGCTTGGGGGTCTATCGGGTTTTAAGGGTAAAAACGACCAAATTCACGATCGGAACACCATATGTGCTCCAATTGAATTGGTCTAAGAATCTTACACAAACAAATTGTGTAAAATTACTCCTCTTCATTTAATAATAGCTCAAATGCTAAAAATGATTGTTAGCAAATGGTAATGATCAACTATTCGGTATTGGTTGTGAGTGTATCACGTCCGGATCGGAGTAGTATTTACAATAAGAAATTAGCCAATAAACAGGAAATCATAAGCGTAGAGATCTGACTCACTTGAAGTTGGGATTCAAATAAAGCAGGGATTCAGTTGACCCAAAATGAGGGATTCTAGTCTCAACACCAGGGGCATTGTGGTAATCATCCGTCTCTGGATCATAAATAGTCATCATCCTCTCGTTGAAGCATACGGTGAAGGGCCCGAACAGCACGGTCGGGTCGAACCACAGCCTGAACCACCCACCCACGTCCTTGTTCGGAGGGTACCACCGGTTGCACACCAAGCTTGAGGATCTGTACTCCGGCGTCAGCCGGGCTTCCAGCTGGTTGCCGCCGCTTCCGGGTATTAGAACCACCGGGTACTGATGACTTATTGCTTCCACTGTTGAGAGAACCAGAGCCATTGAAAAACACACCGCCATTTTCACGTTCATGGGTTGTTGAGTGTATTGGGTTATGGATCAATTTGAATTTTGTGGGTGGGTTATGAATGGATAACTGCGGCTCTGTATTTTCGGGTTATGTGGTGAGAAAATGGTCAATCGCGCCTACATGGCCATTTTTCAGTCACTAGTTTCTTCATTCTTGTGCAGTAGCCAGTAGGGATAGACGCGATATTAGTTGCCCGGTTCCAAAAGACCCGCGGTTCCGGTACCCGGGTGTGGAGAGGGAATCAGTACCGGAAACCAGGCCACCCCATGGCCTATACCAATTATTGTTAAAGAAAAATCTAAAAATGTATTCCCTCCGTCCCGAAATAAACTTTTTTTTTGACTTTTTGAGAATTTAAGGGAAAGATAATTGTGTTAACTTTCCAATAATACCCTTGATGTAATGTGTAAAAATAAGATGTGATATGTAGCTTATTAGTAAAAAAGTATGATGTGATAGGTAGGGTATGAAAAAATAAGGGGTAAAAAAAGTTTTTTAAGGGAAAAAAGAAGTTTATTTGGGGACAAAGAAAAAACGAAAGAGGAAGTTTATTTGGGGACGTAGGGAGTAGTTATTATTTAAATATTGTAAAATGAGTAATACACGAACAACTACATTTAATATCTCGACAGTTCAAAAAAAGTGACGAGATAAATAACCATAATGAAATCCTCGAAGAAGCTTATATATCGCTCACCTAAAAAAACTAATTACGGAGTACATATTTACATTAACATAAAAAAGAAGTTTATAACTTATTCCTCAGAACTAAGGCTTCCATCTGTGATTGCATTCATGTAATGTTCATGTAATGTTCAGAATTGAATTTGTACCCTTTGTACCCTGACTCTTGAGATCGACGTCTTCCTAAGAGCCAATCTCGGTTGCAAACAAGTGCATGTTTCAAGAGATTCAGCGCTAAGACAACTTTGGTAGTCGGTTAGAATGTTGCCGCTAGAGCTGAATTCTTGTTCCACATCTACGGTTGATACCAGGACGGATAAAACTTGTCTCGCTAGCATTCTGAGACATGGGAACATGTGTTCGTTCTGCTTAAACCATGCAAGGACATCAAACTCCATGTCATCGTCGTCACCGTAATAGCATGGCACTCATTGGTACATAGCAACTAGCAAGTTCGTTGTGCGAGCTTACAGTTGTACCACCTGAACTCGTCAAGGCTGACCACGCTTACCTTTTTTCCAAAAGCCCACCAAATATTTCTTTAAAACCTTTTTTTATTTGGGGCGTAGAGGAGGTGCTGTTTCTTCTGGTACATTACTGTATATTCCTTGAAATTTTTTAAATAAAGCCTCAAAATGCACTTTTTTAAAATGTTAATAATGTGATTAATACTTCTAAATTAATACTATGTGAAAATTATAAAAGTAATTACTCTTGAGCCACTCGTAAGCAAATGGAAAGGAAGTTACATGGGGCCATTTTGCAAACTTTTATTTAAAACTTAAGTGAGCATGTAAACTTGTGTAGCATTATTAGCTAGACCTTAGAAAACAGAGATGTAACCGATTATCTGAATCGAATTGTTTGAAATTGAAATGATCCGAAAAATGAAGATCCGATCTACAATCGAAAATTTGAAATGATCCGAATCAAATCGAGACCAGACTAAATAATTCATATCTGACATAAATACGAAACAAATTAGATCCGAAACCAATTCAATCATATCCCCTGAATGTTAAATGTGAATGGAATTGAGAATGAGTAGAATGGTAGGGTAAAAAAAGTGATGAAATTAAAGTAGTAAAGTGAAAAGGAATGAGGAAAAATTTTGAGCTTTAGGGAGAGATTAGACATGAAAATCAAGTCTTTGATTTGATTTTATGTTAAAAATACACTACTAATTTCAATTTTAAGTTATAAAATCTAATTAAAATAATCTTATTTAAAAAAACTTCTCCCCATCTCAGAAAGAATGCTACATAACGCAAAACAGTGCAAATTTTTAAGTTTTTAAAAATTATTTTATTTAAACTTTAAAATTTGGTATAGAAAAAAAAGTTAACATATTTAAAGAAATACTTCAAAAGTTTTGAAAAATAAGAGGTTACAAGAATAATAGTTTATTTTATCAAATAGCCAATGAAAACGCACAAAAAATAACTTTTTTGTAATTTTTTTAATAGTGTAGTGTGATATTTTTTGTGATAGTATCAAATAGCCAATGAAAAAAAATAACTTTTTTGGAAAACTAAATTTTATCATTCAATTACAATAAATTTATTGGTTTGAGAGTTAATTTGATTAGTTTCAACCAATTCACTAGATATTATTACTCAATAATATTAGTGGTTAGCATTATCGTTTTGAAAAAGATTTCTAGCGACAGCGTTTAGTGTTATCATTTTCAAATTTGATCTACACCACTAAATTTAAGTGAAAAATTAATTATTTTTGACTCTATGAAATTTAATTTTATATAATTTCAACCAAATACAGTCAGATAATATATAAAATTTGCAGTTAATTGTATCAATCTCATTCAGTTCTATTAAATTTAGGATTAATATGATTAACATTCACTTAATTTTACTTAATTTCACTCAATTCTTACCAAGTTGTATTCAATTGGAGCGTAACACTATATGAATCCTTATTTTTTCATTCCGTTTAGAAACATAAAGATACTAGTATTTCACCCGTGCGATGCACGGGAACAGTGTATATCCATTTTAAATCCAAACAGTAATAGAAATGTAAGTATTATTATGTATTTCCAATTTAAATCCAAACAGTATTAGTAGACGTGATAAAAATTTGATAGATCAAAACTAAATTTTAAAATTAATTTAATTATATTAAATTTATATCATTATTAAATACTCCGTATATAGTTGTCATAACTAGGGGTGTACACCGGTCCAGAACCGGACCGGAACCGGAAAAATCGGAAACCCAGAATACCCTAAAGCATAGGACCGGAAACCGGATCGGTTAGATTCTGGTCCGGACGGGTCCAGACCGGTTTTTTCCGGTCCGGTCCAGTCCAGGTAAAAACTGGAAAACCCAAATTTTATTTTTTCTATTTCTTTTTGTCTATTTTTAAAACTTGTTTTTCAAATTTGTAGCTTGATTTGAATTGATTTCAACCCTACATTTAATTTTTATATAAATTGGGTGTGTTTCAAGAAATTATATTAATATAAAATATTTTTATCAACAATATAATAGGTGTAAAATGATTTTTATACTTCCGTTAGTTTTGAAATTTCAAAAATATTATAAAGTTTTACTTTAAATTACTTTGGTTTTAGCAAGTCTAATTTATACGTCAAAGTATTTAATACTTTAAATCGAAAGATTCTACTACAATTTTTGGGAAATAATTTTAGTTTTTTATAATTATGGATATTCTTGGGTAAAGGTCAATGAAATAAATTAAAAAATACAAATTACATTTAAAAAATTATACTTCATATTAAAGTAAGAAGAACAAATGAAAATATACAATTGTATTTATAATTATATGTAAACTCTGTATCATAGGTATTACTCCGTAATTTTTTTTTAAAAAAAGATAATCCGGTCTTACCAGTCCGACCCGAAAATTATCCAGTCTTGGACCGGAATTTTACCGATCTAAAATCTTTAGACCGGAGACCGGTCTAAAATACTTTCTACCTACATTGTTTCTTTTTCCTTTTTAAAAGATTAGTCTTACCTCAGAAAAATGAAAATAGATATAAAAAAAATGAAAATGAGAAAAACAATTACAATGATACAAAACTAAAGCAATGAATAAAAGTATCAATAATCCCATAAATCCCATAAAGGGTGAGGAGGCTCCTTGAGCACAGTGAGCACGGGTCTAGTGTTCTTGGCCGACTGAGTCACCATGATTTACTTCCTCCATCATTCCTGTCGGGCTAGGGGGTGGGGGCGCCTGGGGTGGGCGATTCCACGTTTTGGACCAATGAAAGTATCAATAATCAATAAAAACTAGCTAAATATAGTTTTAGAATAATTTTTAGAATAATTTACCTAAAAAGGACTAAGACATAATGACTTTTTCAATATAGGACCATTTTTTTTAATTTTTCAATATAGGACCTTTGGTCATTATTAATTAGTCATTATTCAAGTAAATGTCTTCCATCACTGGACATTATTTCTTTCTCTAGACATTATTGAGTCTTATTTAAAGAATAAAAAATTTTAAGTCATATATTGAGAAATGACTTATGTTTTAGTCCTATTTATTAGTGTAAATTTTTCTAAAAACAAACCTCAAACTGGTAAGAAATAAAAATATAAGCAATGGCGGGTTCCAACATTTTAAGCACTTTAAGAAGTATTAATGTACTACTTCGTATTTCTCTAAAATGAACATACGAAAAATAAGAAAGAAAGAAATTATCTTCTTATAAAAACCCTAAAGAATTAAAAAAATTTATTTCTAAGAAATAAATAAAATGAAATTACATTGAAGAAAGAAAGCAATTTTTTTATTTCTTATTTGTTACTTTTATCTCTTGTTTTTAGGGTGTTAATAAAAAATTACTCTCTCTTTTCTAAAAAACATTTCGTCTTTCATTTTTTTCACTTCTAACAAAACCACTTTTACCCTTACTTTTTCATACCTTACCTATCACATCATACTTTTTGTCTAATAATCTATTCATCACATCTTATTTTTATCCACCACATCAGGGGCAAAAATGGAAATCAACTATAATTTTACACTTCCTTATTTTGGCTCCAAGTCAAAGTAGGAAGCTTTTTACAAACGGAGGGAGTAATATCTTTTCTTGTTTTTTATTCTTTTTTTAGTTTTTACCAACGGGAGGAAGTAATACATCAATAGTCCTAGTGCCCGAGCTGAAACGTTAGAACCCACCATTTTATATATTTTTAGTTACGTTTTATTTCTTATCACTTTGATGTTAGTTTTTATTGATTATCTTTTCATTTCTTTAATTTTGTATGGTTTTAGTTATTTTACTCATTTTCTCTATTTTCTATGTCTATTTTTTTTTAAAGAAGAAAAATATTATGGAGGTAGCTAGAGAGTCATTTTAAAAATTTATGTAAAAAATTCAAAAAAATTGAATCTAAAGTTTATAAAAAAATAAATTTAGCTTTCATTTTGTTGTGGAAAACAAATCTTTTTCGTTAATTACCCGTTAAGTTTAACACAACTCAAAACTTTAAAATTGGAATTTATTCTCTTTGATAATTTTTCTAAAAAAATACAGTAATACCGTGTATTTTCAAGTAACTCAACTTCCCACAACCGGCGACGACCCGACAATGGATGGATCCCACTAACTTCTAACTTCCACGTAGAGTCCGGCCACGCCATAATCATGCAGCACCCACCCACCAACCCACGTTCACGCCCTCTATTTATTCTTCCCATCGAGCAACACAACACAACACACTTCAATTCATTTCATCACTTCGTCATTTTAGAGATAGATATCGCATATATAGTCTTAATTTTAGAATTATTGCTGCTGAAATATTTTTGGTGTCTAAAACACAGCACAAGATAGAAATGAAGAAGGATACTATTCATCATCATGGCGGCATCCCCGCCGCCCTCCTCGTCATGATGGCATTCTATTGCTCTCTTGCGTCAACTGTCGTCGCCGGCGAAGAGTTTGTGGTCGGTGGCGCAAAGGGGTGGCGCCGCCCCGACCAAAACCATACCGAAATGTACCTCCACTGGTCCTCCAACCGCAGATTTCACGTCGGCGATTCCATCCGTAAGTTACTCCATTATTTCTTCATTCATCAAATTGAGTATTACATGAAAATAGGACGGCGTTTAATGTATTTATAAATTATAATGGCCTGCCGCCAGGTTTCGAGTACAAGAATGACAGCGTGATGGAGGTGGACAAATGGGGTTACTACCACTGCGACGCAACCCACCCCATCTCGGCGGCGGACGACGGCAATACCACCGTCTATCTGGACAGGAGCGGCCCCTTCTACTTCACTAGCGGCAACTACGACCACTGCAAGGACGGGCAGCGTCTCCAAGTGCAGGTCCTCCCGTTGCATGATCAATATGCTCCGCCGCCGGCCATGTCGCCTTTCTCGTCGCCGACCTCACATTCCGGCGGCGCTTTTCTTCCGTCGCCCGCATCCTTCTCGGTGTTCATTTTCGCTCTCATCAGCGTCGCCGCCACTGCCGCCCGTATCGCTTAATTAATGCATTTTCCAGCCAGCATGTCATCGTGCAATAATATTGTTTAATTTCGATCGTCTTGATGTTTTTTTTTCATTACACAATTTTATTTCAGATTATATCCGCTACGTAGCTAGACGTTTATACGATTCATGTTTTTTCTAGTCGTGCATGTCTTTCAGTTATGATACGCCATGTTTTATTTGTTGGCTGGGAAAAAATTTAATATTATATGCTTCAAATAATATTTTGAGTTGTGATTGTTATGAAATTGAAAACTTGCTCTAGTATATCTCCCAGTGTATCTATGAATTTCAGAGTACTAGCTAGTAACTAAAGAAATATTTGCACTAAATATCACAAGAACATTTAAATTATTTTATTCCCTAAATAGCATTTGATAATGTCCATAATGTCTAGTGATGGAGAATATCTGCTTGAATAATGACTAATGCATAATGACTAAAAGTGCTACATAAGGAAGAAAAACACATGTGGCGCTATTTAGGGAAAGTTATTATGTTTTAATGCTATTTAAGTAAATTTCTCTATGCATTGATTTTCATCACATTGTTTATCTTCTTCAATTCTCATTCATGTCCACAATTTTGAAAATGATTAATTTAAAATCCAATTATAATTATATAACTACATACAGTAAAATTATATTTTGAAAATATTTTACAAGATAGATCTATAAAAAAATTTATTGTACAAATATCTAATTTGAATTTTATTTAATTAATGGTCAAAATTTATCAATTTTAATTACAAAAAGTCAAAATAGAAAAAATAATAACTAAGATAGTAAAAAAAATTATTAATACGTAGTACAAAAATACCTCAAATATTGATTTAAAAAAATGAATTATTTTCATCATAAAATCTCTTCAAGAATATAATAAATCGTTACGATATTAATTGTACTTTAATTCTTTAAAGAATTACTCCATATACTTTTATGTTTGTAATTTTAATTTTGTAAAAAAATTGTGTTTATTGTCTTTAAAAATAATCTCTCTAATGTAATGAATAAATTGTTATCTGATGTTTTGACCATGGGAATTATTTTTGCCAACTCCACAAAATAGGGGACGGATACTTATTTGCCAATATAATACAGTAATTATTAAGATTAGAACTTAGAGGGTAATTTACCTAAATACGACTAAAATATAATGACTTTCTCAATTTAGGACCTTATGTTTTTATTTTCCAATGTATGACCATTGGTCATTATCTATTAGTCATTATTCAACTAAATGTCCAACATCATTTGGACATTATTCTTCTCACCAGTCATTATTAAGTCCTATTTAGGAAATAAAAAATTTTAAGTCCTATATTGGGAAATGACTACTTATGTTTTGGTCCTATAAAGTGCAAATTTCAGAAGTCTATAAAATAGAGTCCGCTGTTTTATTTTAAGAGGAATTTAAAGCATATTCTGAATAACTTACGTGATGCCTGATTTTTTGTGTTGAAATTTCAAAGTTGAATATTAGAAAAAATTGGAAGAAGTTGAAAAATATTAAAATGAAAAATTGGAAGTGGTATGTTATAAACTTGGATATATAACAATATTGTATATTCATCATATATTAACAGTTTTTTCAAGTTGTTGTATGAAAAATGGAAGAAGTTGGAAGAAACTGGAAAGAGTTGGAAAAAAATAAAAAAGTAAAGAGTTAATTTTTACCCAAAAAAACATGGGATATTTTTATGAGTAAATTACTCAGGACTAAAACAAAATCCATTTACTGAAGATATGTTCGATCAAATCCGCCGTTAGTGCATTGTGAAACTCTCGAGTTCGAATTTCTTGGTAGTTTCTTCGTTTCTTTTAATTTCTTCATCGATTTCTTCGTCAAAAATAGGCGATTCATCAAGAACGTGGATGTCGTTGTTCGAGCCTGCAACACCGAAAAAAACGTGCCAAAACCACAAGTCATTTGAAGCAACAACTTTGGGTATGATAGTTGGCTTGGGATGATCACCCCGGGAGAACTGACCATGCCACGCAGTGAGACAATTTTTCCATTTCTAATGCGTGCAATCAATTCTCCCAAGCATGTCGACAAAGCCGTGATTAGCGGCATGCTTTTTCTATAACTGCTCAATGTCACTCGTTGTAGGCTTATGTAAATATCTTTTATGATAAATTCGAATTATAGCTTTAGAAAATTTATTAACACAGGACCTGATACTCCGAGCCGACATCTTCAAGTATTCGTCTAACATATCAGATGCCGTCTCGTACGCCATCTGACGAAGCGCGGCAGTGCACTTCTGCGCACAAGTAAACCTATGTCTCCCTCTCGCATCAAAGCATTGGGTGAGTGAACCAAGGCACCTCGCGGTCAATATCGGCGAGTATGCGTAAAAAGAGAAGACGACTCATCCGAAAACGATTACTAAAATCCTCCAGTGAATAAACACACGGAGTATTGAAGTAGTCGTTGAGAAGTGAAGCTTGCGCAGTCACTCGATTCCGGTTTAAACGTTGACATCGGGTCGGGCGTCAGGAGGATTCTGCTTTTTCTTGTTCACCTTGTTGCCACCATTGATAACAAGTCGTGGCAAAACAGTAAAAAATGATATATCTCTTTTCATCATCTGATGAAGATGATCTCATTTTTAAAATAGTTTATAGAAATAAATATAATAAATAGAAAAATATTTGAAAGAATATTTGATAGAATTATAGAGAGAGATCGATAGAGAGAGATGTGTGAGAAAAAGAGGAAGATGGTTTGGATTTATAGGTTTTATTTGTTTAAACGGCTATTTTAGCCATCCGCCGGACCTAAAGCTTTGGTAGAGGCTGAGAGAGGCTCTTCGTTTGTGATACTCCATTCGGTCCTAAAAAATATTCATTTTTTGATCTTTTTAGTCAAACATTTACACTCTTTTGCATAGTACCATCATTAACAATAAAGTCATACGAAGTACTTAATAAACTAGCTATTTGTGATTTAATTTATCACTTTTTTATTACCATATATAAGGACTATGAATACTAACCATAGAAGAATAACAGTATTATAGAAGCAATAAATAATATCTTGTTTCCTATTATCCCCTTATTTCTAATATCTATCCGCAAACTGATTGTTGGTAATGAAGAACAACTTGGAGCATAGATATTGAAAAAACCTGGCAGAAGTGGTTTTGTAATGATAATCGCTAGAAGTAGAGACAAAGATTTTCGTTGCATGGCGAACTGTTGGATTTTAAGCGCGTAAGATACCGAAAAATATTTAGAACACCAGAAAAATGAGAGAACAAACACAAAAAGAATATATGAGAGAAAAAATTATATTTCCACTATTTCAGGACAATATACAAAAAACTCTCCCCTGTTTACAAGACTAAATTTCAGACACTCATAAACAGATCTTTCCACATCCTATGCCCGGATGTATATTTTCGAGTAACTAAAACCAGTTACTCCCTACACTCACCCACACTCACCAAGACCCCTTGGATTTTCCCGGTGGTATTCTTGTGTAGAATTTCTCCCATGTTTCTCTCTCTACCTTGGTGGTGTGTAAAACCCACACCCTCATAAAGTTCTCACTATTCCCATTTATAATACTTCGTAACTCACACCACCCATAATAAAACAATACCCATCAATCAATTATGGGGCCTCATCACCAAGAAGAACCCATCTTCTTTGTATAATGAACCTGGCAACAAATTGAGCTTGTACTCCATATTATTTTATTATTTAGTGCATTCCTCTTAGTCATGAAACCACTAAGCAATGATGCGTAGGTGTCATACTGTGAACCTTGAACCTTTCTTTTTCTTTGTTCCCTTTTGAATATTTAATCAATTTCCCAACACGAACAAACTTGAGAGTGTGTTAGCTGAGATTTTTTTCGAAAAGAGAGTTGGCGATTAGAGCGAGGGAACCGAGTTCCTTTTTCTGTCCTTTTGGGACGTTTTTGCTTCTTTATCGTTTTCCATGCTATCGAGCTCTAGAAATAAAACACAAACAAATATAATTTCCCAGTTTTTTTCGAGCATGCTATAAATATCTTTTTTAGGAGATAGTGGATAAGGAACGACGACCGTTATGCGCACTCATAAGCTTTTTAGAGAGAAACGAGGGATAAGTGACGACGAGGCCACAACCTATGGCGGTCGACCACCGATGATGACGACGGTCGGCGGTGGTGCACGTTCGAAAAAAAAAGAGCTAGGTTTTACCTTTAAGAGAGAGACCGTAGTTCTACTATAATACAATTTGATAATAATTGGTTTTATTAAATGATGAAGGTTTAATCTCAATATATATATAGAGATTACAACAGAGTATCTTAATCATAGTAGAATAACAATTATAAGAAACAATTGAATAAGAAAAGCAATAAATAATAATAATAATAATAATAATAATAATAATAATAATAATAATAATAATAATAATAATAATAATAATAATAATAATAATAATAATACTCCCTCCGCCCATAAAGTCAGTCCCGTTTCGAAAATTTGCGCCCCTTAAATTAAAGTCCGTCCCATTTGCCAAAAAAAGACCCATTTACCCTTAACCCTAATTTATTCCCACCCAACCCCACTTTTTCCAATCCAGCCTGTCTATCCCATCGTCCTTATCAAAATACTTCTCTCTCCCTACCTCTTCCATGTCGCCGCCACTTCCTCTCTTCCGATCTATCTTTTGATATCTTTTCCACTCTCCTACATCGAATTCGAATCACCAGTAATGGTGATTTGTGACCCTACGATGCCAAGCTTCAAGCTATTAAGCGATACGGATGAGGAAACGCCTAATCCTACGCGAAGCAGAACTTCTCTGAAGCATCGCATCCCTAAATATGACAAATAGTGGATCTGGAACTTTAGATATGGATCCAACCTAGTGGTACCGTAAAAAGTTTCTTGGGGGAGACCATTTCCCGTCAGAGGATAAAGAAAGATCTGAGGAAAAGGACGGGGAGGATGAAGAATCTGTTACGTCTGAGCGCATCCTAGAGATGTCTGATACTGAAATTTTTTTTGCTCAGCCCCTTGGAGATGAGGCTAAGGGACAACGCTTTAGACATCGTATTCTCTCTCTGCTCCTTTAATTAACATTACACATGCTATTTGAATGTCCCTCTTCTGTGTTCATTGGCAAACTTATGATGCGAAAGTACAATTTTCTTACTCATTGCATATATGTGAGCTTTATTTGTGTTTAAGCAATATTGTAATGTCACTCTGTATAGGTTAGAGACTTACAATACTCAATTGGTCTTTGCGTTTGGTCAACCCTTGTTCTGTGTTAGGTTATATGACCTTCAATTTGATAAGACAGATGTTGTAGGGTAAAACATATGCTACACAAGATTCATACTTGAACTTGATAAAACAGATGCTATACTACTCTTACTTGAATTTCATAAAACAGATGCTACACAAGAATCATATTTGAACTTGATAAAACAGATGCTACACTGGTCTTACTTGAGTTTCATAAAACAGATGCTACAAAAAGAGTCATACTTGAGCTTGATAAAACAAATGCTACACAATAGATACAAGCCTTAAGTCTATGTCAGTTAGATACTACACTTCTTCTTCTTTGGCTTACAAAAAAGTTGCAAAAAGGTTTTCAATTGGAAGTGCATTTAGGCATTGTGCTTTCCAATGACCATGTTTGCATATGCCAAAAAAAGTTCCAAAAAGAAGAGTACTCACATCCTTTCTTGTAAGAATGTTTGTGCCTTCTTAAAGACTTCAATACTGACCCCTAAGTTCTGTGGCAGTCTACCTTCTCTTGCCAGTTTGGTTTTCCCAATGTGAGGGATTTTGAACTGGTTCCCTCCATTGGTATCTAGAACCTGACCCATGACCCCTTGTAAGGTTAAGAACATATGATTCAGCTTTTCATGTGATACTTCTTCAAATGCTGTTGTTACAGCATTAATCAAGTCTTCGAATGACGTGGGAGCTGATTGGTCCTGCAATGAACCAATGGCCCTAAAGAATCCAAGATCAAGTACATTAAGATCTAGGCTATTGGGAGGTTGGAATTTAAGTTTAATGTTCCACTCTCCTTCTTCAGCTGCTTGAACAAATTGAGGGACATTTCCATCCACATGTGGTTTTGCAGTATCTTGTTGGTAATAATATTCCTGGATCCCGGGGCCATTTTCCCTTTATTGCAGGCAGTACCTTAGTAAGTAACATCCTTAGCATGACCTCTCTAGTGATGTTAGGGATAGGTTTCACTTCCATAGTCCCTGCAAGTCTATTTTTAATGGCCCTTTGAGCTTCTGCTAAGTAAGTGAAAGGGAATATGCCTATTTTCCCATCCATAAGTAAGTTCCCCATTCTCCCCATACCTTGGCCTACCAACAGCTGCTAAAAACATGATTTTGGGTATGAAACTTTTGTTTTGATTTGTCCTATACGAGTCTGCTTCAGTTGGTAATGCATAAAATTTTGAGCTCTTTTTGTTGATCTCAAACCACTTTTCATCAATATGAATGTGATCATAAAAGTCATGAAAGGTTGGGTTCATGGGGATTGATTGGGTAACAACATGCTCCACACAGAATTTAACCCTTTTAAGCTTACCTTCTTCACTTAGAAGTGGCTTAATGGCATTGGAATGCCTCATGATCTCTTCTCACTGAAGCCATCTATGGATAGTTGATTTTGAGACCTCCATAGCATATCCAAGTCCACACATATTTTTCGCCTATTAAAAGGCACATCTGCCATCTTTTCTGTCTCAATAATGTTCTTTTTCTCCCACACTTTCCTTTCCACTTACATTGAACATCAATGGGTTGACCAACATCCAATTGAGTTTTAGCTATGGACCAGATTCTGCTTACTGTTTTCCTGCATATGCTGAATTCATCAACAACTTTATTGATGCTACCATGCTGAAGTTTGCCACCTCTTACATGTTGTAGTAAAAAGTCAGCAACCTTTTTTCTAGTTTGATTTTGTAGCACACCTTTGATGTTCATTTTTGTCTCTGTTCCAGGAGTGCTAAAGCTGGAAAAAGGTACCTAAATTAGAGGAGGAAGATGCTTAACGGAAGGTGATTCTTCTTTTGAAAAGGGAATGGAATTGGGAGATGCAATGTCCCCCACCCTCTCCATAACCATTCATTTTTATTTAATTTTTATTTTACTTATTTTTTTGAATTTTCCTGCCTTTTTTTGTGGACAAGGAGGGGGTGGAGGACATTCGGGGTACACTAAAAGTGGGGGATGACACCATGGGGGATTCTGCCATGCTGGAAAGGAAGACTAAAAAAGAAAGAGTTTTAAATGTTTGGCATTCAATGAATGCCTTAAATAGAAGCCTGCTATTCTGTTTTTTTTGGGGGGGTTTTGGAGGGATTGGTATGGAGGGAAACTAATTTCCCATAAAACTCAAAAGTTTTTGGTTGTTTATGGCCTGGCAGCTATATCGTGTAAACATCAATGTGTATCACAACTCATTTAATGCAATTGTACTTGCATTTGTACTTTATTCTTAGGGCAATGCTAGGGGTGCACCAACATGGGGTACCCCAAGTGGACACCAAGCCAACACAGACACACACAGACACCAAATGTCTGTGCAACACAGACACTTTGTGTCTGTGTGTGTCTGTGTTGGCTTGGTGTACACTTGGGGTACCCCATGTTGGTGTACCCCTAGCTTATTCTTATTCTTATTTTAATGTTATTACACACTATTCACTTTTTTGAGGGTGCCCCCTACTACTTTTGCTTTTGAGAGTATTTTGGGAAGGCCAAAGGCCAAAAAAGAATTCCTTAATTTGCCACTTTGGTCAACTGTCCCAATTTTTTGGGACGGAGAGAGTATAATCTTTTTTAACTGGTAGAAATTCTTTGCTAGAAAGACATAGATCAAGCAAGTTCCAGCGCATTGTGTGGCTTCATCCCGGCAGTAGGCATTTGCTCTGAATTTGTCTTCTCTTGGCCTCAAGAGAGTTGTTTGCATTGCAAAACACCCTTATCTGCACCTAAAACTTATCCCGAAATATAATTGTGAAAATTTAAAGGGAATTTATTACGATAAAAAGTAATTACTGTTTTTGTCTTGTCTCATTTATAAAAGGATTTTAATACTGATAAATTAATACAAATTTTTTTTTTGGCTCCTCAAAATTTTTCTTCTTCGCATCACTCTCATCATTATTTTTAAGGTTTCTGCCAAATCTAATCAAGAAGATTAATACTTTGAAACGTACGGAGTATTTAAAAAAATGCGGATATACAATGAGAATCCATTATTATTATTTACAATTGGATCTGGGGTGTGGATCTAAAGTTGTGGCACACAAAATTGTAAAAGAATGTAACTAACGATGTGATTTGTTTTCTAAAATAAATTGGGAATATCTTATAATGCCGTTTCCATTCGTTTTAAGCTTTGAGGTGATTCCGTTGCCCTGTTCTAAGCTTTGATGGTTTTGGTCACATTAAATCAGACCAGACCATAGAGGCCAATCTAGATTACGTGTTAGGCCCTATTTTTTCCATTTTCTTCCAACATCAACTTAAAAAATAAATTTATATATAATAATTATACAATAACACTACATATCTAAATTTATAAATTATCACCTCAAGTACGGACAAGAATGAATTCTCTTTTATCCAAAATTAGGTTTTCTTAATTCCTTTAACATTTTCCATCATCTCCGATGGAGCCAAAATTTCACCTGTTTTTGGCTTTGGGGTGTGATGGAATAAATCAAAATGGATATCTAAACTATTTGCGCTTCTTTAATTAATGAAGTAGCAGTTAGTCAAGCAATGCAACTTTCGACGTTGAGCCGGGGGTCTCTTTGGAAACAGCCTCTCTACTTTCGAGTAGGGGCAAGATCTGCGTACACACACCCTCCCCAGACCCTACTCTTGTGGGATTTAACTGGGTTGTTGTTGTTGTTGTTAATTCCTTTAACATTTTCTAACTCCTTCCAGTTTCTTCCTACATCCAATTCTGATATTCTAACCCAAAAAAAACAGGGCCCTAATCTTGGTCAAAACTCAAAAAGAAAAATCTGACAAAGGCATTTAGTCATTAAAATATGACATTTTAAAGAACAGATAGTTCCTACATGATAATTTATCTATGTATTGGAGTGGGTGTTATATATCTAGTTGTGACTTGAAAGTAAACACAATATATAATAGTGATAATAAGTTTCATAATGGGAGTACACAAGTCTTAAAATCTCAATGGCACATAAAGGAATATTTCATAACTGATCTCAAACTAATACTACTTATTTCATAACGATGGCAGCGGGTTGAAACTTGAAATGGACATAAATATTTATCAATCCACCCTTCAGTGGAAACATGTGTTAAGTATGTATGTTAAAACCTAGATGAACACAGGTTGAGAAAAACAAAAAGGTACCTGGCCCTTCTTGAGTCTAAAGGAAGTTCCTCTGGAAAGAGGGAGAAGAAAACCTGGAAGTCAAACCCTGAGCCATGTTCTCGGCATCAAGCTTGACGCTTTGCCTTCCGGCAGTGAGGTCCTTTTCGCGATCCCACGGCCTCCAGGGGTGGTTTCCTTCCCACTCCTCTTTCTCCCCCGCCTCATGCTTTTTTGCTTTTTTCTTGGACTTGCTCTGAGCAGCCTGTTCGTGAATATGCTTTTCGACCAAAGATTTTGACCGTTTCGCCTTGTTGTACTGGTCCACAAGCTCAGCATCTGCGCTTCCCCTTTTAATGCCCTCTTCTTTTGAGGCAAGTGCAGCCGCCTCATTGTACGCTTCTAGATAACTGCAATTTTTAAATAGTGTATATATAGTGAGGACAATTTTTTTTATATATATAAATAAAAAATATCATCTTTAGACTAGATAGAATATAACATAATAGTAATTAATTAAGCTCACTTCATCTTGGCTTTCAGTGCTCTCTCAGAAGGAGTGTCTGTCCAGGCACTAGTATCACCACGCCCCTCCTTGGAATTCTTGCTAAACGTTGTCGAATGCATTGTCATCCCACCAGGCTTAAGAAGAAAATGAAATAGAAAATTTCGTTTCAAAAGATCAAAACTAATCATGGGGAATAGTATTATAAGATTAATGCATACATTCTGTATTAATATTGCTAACAGTTCATCCACATACCAAAACGCAGCCCACGTTATGAATGAAACCTAATGTACTAAACATGGTTGTCACGTCAACAAGTCGAGTTGCCAGCATGACTAATCAATTAGTGTAATGCCCAACACATAATTTAGGTGAAGAAATACTAAGATAAAGAAGTAATGAGTGTTAGAACAAAATTTAGTTACAGAAATAATAGAATAAAAGGAAAAAAAACCTAGAAGAATATATAAACCTTATTTAGAGACAAAAATCTAGAAGCATATAGAAACTTTTTTAGAGACCGTCTTAAAAGGAAAGCAAAAACTAAAAAGATAAAACTGGAAGATAAGAAAGAGTATTCAAAAGAGTTTTACAATTCTATTAATTAGAGTATAATAAAAAGAAAAACAAACCCAAATAGAGTAAAAGACTCGTCCCTAGGCCCACTCCCAACCCCCACCCTCACTACAAAAAAGGTAAAACAAAGAAGCAAAATAAAGCAAATAAAAATGCAAAGATAAAAAATATGGAAAGTCCAAAGGAACAAAACAAAACTACGAAAGTCTAAGCTTAATAAACAGGACACCGGCAGCAACGAATGACGGCGGCGGCAGATCAAATTCACTCTAGCGGCAGCGGTGGTGGATCAACCTCACAATAGTGACGATAGCCATAGGTTAAGGTTTTTGATATCTGAACTATCGGGGTGATGTGTTGTTTACTCCATTCTCCGCCGCCGGTTGTCCCCGGCGACCTAATGCATAGTCGACGACGTAACAATCATGGAACTAAAACAATATGAAATGATTGATCAAATACAATAATGGGTAGAATACACACTACTAATGTGGTTATATTAAAAAACTTCTAAAGAAATTCGATTTGGATAGCCGGTAATGAGTGTTGAGTATAAACAAAAACCTCTAAAAAACAAACTAGCTCAAGCCTTTCTCCTAATAATTAAACTACAATGAATGGTAACCGTAATAGCATAAAAAACTAACAGCCTTGCTGCAGCTGAAACTTTCAAAAACAGTGTAAAAAAGTGAAACTACAAAACGTGTTGTGCAATAGTTGATGAATTTTAAACAAAAAACAAGCACAAATTGATGTCGTAAAAAGAAATTTTATAAATTACCCTGCTTTTTGCATCCCACTAAGGTGAAATAAAAATACAACGTTCAGTCTGTGTATCTAATCCTAGAAAGGTCATGTTTGGATTTTTCTTACAAAATAGTCATTATACCTGAAGGCTAAAGCACACCTCATCTGCGCTTCGATGTATCCGCATAAGGCGGCAATGCACATCTAGGTGTGGGCCTCTTTAATAGAGCTTGCCTCACATGTAGCTAGGCATCATGGCCTGCGCTTTTCACATCGATGTTCTATGATCTTTTCATATACGTATATATACACCCTCCGCCCATTATAAAGTTGACAAATTGATTTCACAGAGTTCGAGAAAAATATTGAAAAGTGAAAAGTGGTTAGAGTTAGTGAAGAAGATATATTGTGAACCACATATTTCTTTTCAGAAAAGGAAATGGGAAAAAGTGTAAACTTTATTTAGGATATCTGAAATGGAAATTGTAAAGTTTATTAAGGGAAGGAGGGAGTCTCTGTTTGTGCGTGTGCGTGACTGTGTGTGTTGTAAAAATCTAAATTCACTCAGATAAAACTGGTTATGCGATGCCTCTCTTATCCATCACAATCTTCTTAACTTCATTCAAAAAATGAGATAAGTAGGAATAGACCTTACTTTTCTTTCGGGAGGCAGTGTTGTCATCCATTCATCTCTTTTGGGTGCTGCTTTTACATCCATTTCTGCTAACAGTATGTCATCACCCTCCATGGATATACCTGGGATCCAGCAGGTGTCAGTTTTTCATTAAGATCACTGGCTACAGGATAACTTAATATCTGCAATCAAATTTGTGAAAAAACAGCCAATTCACGCAATTTTCAGTTTTCAAATTTGATCGAGCTAAGTCACAAATTAAAATTTTTGGCGAATTTATAGGGATTCTAAAAAAATTAGATCAGCTAAGATTTCATATTAGTCAATTTATTTAGCATCATAAGTACTTCACATTAGAAAAGGCACATCTTGGGTAAACTTTTCAAATAACCAAATATGAATGACTAAACATAAACTACTGTCTCTTCAGAGATAAAGGGCATCTGGACTGGAAACATACAAAGACCATCTTTATGGTACTAGACTTCATTGCTTCATATGCTAAACCTATGAATTATGAGACATATAGGGAAGCCAATTAACAACAAAAAAAGTCAGTGCAATCTCAACTATGTTCAAGTCTGGGGTCAAGATGTACACATGTACGCAACCTTACTCCTGTAAAATACAAAGAAGTTTAATGCGTCATTTCAAGCTAATATATTATTTACGCGAAGCTATACTGTCGTAAAAATTGACCAAGGCGCAAGGCTAAAGCCTTGACCTTTTATCATAATTTTATGAAAGTTCTTAAAGGCCACCCTCTATATTTAATCTATTCTTTAATTCAGAATTAGTTTGTAGCTGTTTATATTGGAGAATTATACAATTAGTCTATTACTTATTGTCTTATTGGTATTTGGTAATAATAGTTTGTGGTTGTTTATCATTGTTTGGTTTTGTTTGTTACATTTTTCGAAATTTATTTTTAATGTTATATTACATATAATAATTTAACAATGCAGTAAGAGTACTACTCTTTTTCACCGTATGAATTATGTATTTTCTTGTATTATTTTATTTAAATTAAATTGAGGCTTAAAGCTTTTCATGCCTCGAGGACCAATTTCACCTTTCAAAACCTTGCTTTTAGCTCCATTGGAAATTTACATCAGATGTTTAAATAATGAAATTATGAGAAAGGAAAGGACCTAATCAAGTTGAGTAAAAACTGACTTGGGATTGATAGAGTTAGGGACAAGATTTAATGAATCTGTACTCATTAATGAAACATTGTCGTATAAATTGCCTCCTCTTTAGAAGAAAGGCCAAAAGGGATTGGGAACATAGGAGAAAATAATCAGGCATTGGCTGGGGGAGTATGTACTTTCGAAAGGGGGTAGAGGGATTCCTTCAAGGCTTCAATGCTCTGGGAGTGTTTCTTTGAAACTCTTTCATTGTCGATTTGTTTCTTTTTATTTAATAAATTGCTTTATTTTGTTGAACTTCTTTAGTTTCTATCAATTGGTCTGACCCTTCCTCTACACGGAAGTAGACAGCTTCCTAATCCATGCTCCGTCCTTTAAGGTTTATCTGTCTCTATAAATCACGTTTTAAGAAAGCATTAAATTTTTCTTAAACCACCAAAAATATCCATTTTATAATTACTATGGAGTACGAAGTATGTTTGCATCTCTCTTTCTGTGTTTGCAATTGAATGGGAAAAATGAAAAGTTGGAAGGCAGAGCAAGAGACACTTAGTAAAGACACCTACTGACCATTTGTTTTCCAAAATTCTTTATTGAAAAGGCTAATAACACAACAACAACAACAACAACCCAGTTGGATCCCACGAGAGTAGGATCTGGGGAGTGAAACATAGATAAAGAACCAAAATAAGACCTTCATGTTTTTATACCCAAAATAAGACCTAGAATGCCAACATATAATACCAAAAAGCACAACCGAATGCCAATATGCAGTGCCACATAGTCATAGTGCAACAGTCCTATCTTGGGAAACATGTCACTCCTATTTTGGCATAAGAGCTATGTTTTGCTCCTATTTTGGGTGATTTCTTATAATACTCTCAGTCTAATCCTCAAGGAGCAGGACGAATAAGTCGTTTCACTACATTTGTTGTATTGAGTTTCTAAATGGACAATTATTTATGACAAATGATATCCTCTTAATGGACAGTTAAATCTAGCAACATATTCGGTGGTTTTGCAAAGACCACACCTAGTGGACTCCAAAGTTTCAATGGATATGACCACACTATGTGGGTTGCAAATACCTGGCAACATATTTCCTTAAATGCACTTGGGAAGACTACAAGTAGTGTTAGCTTTGATAATATATAAAACTGATCGGCCTACCAAGGAACAGCCATCATTGGAAATATCTAAGACCATTCAACCTTCCATTCACTGGCATCACCTACAGGATTCTAATCTTATGACCATGCCTACAGAACTGCTGAGCATTTTGCTACTGGACAAGTAAATAGCCAAAGTAAGTGCAGAGAGATCTTAGGGATAAAAATATGATAATGTACTCCCTCGGTCTCACTACTTTAGGGACATGAGGCACTTGCGTGAAAATGTAAAAAAATAAGATTGTGTGAACATTGATGTTAAAAAGTGCGATTAAGTAAGAATGAATAAGACCCACACAAATATGGCGGACAAAAACAATGGGAAAGAGTGAGTAGTTTTTGATGTTTCACATTTTATATTAAAGCACATCATTTGGGGAAGAAAACTTGCCTAAAGGGGTTAGCCACTTGGTCTGGTCAGGTTTGACCCATATCTGGCAGGTCATTCTGGGGTTCGGGTCCCAAAATTATTGTTCAGAAACTAGTATATTTTGGGTAAGGTCAAAATTTGGCAGGTCTAGACATATACTCACATCTGTTCAAAACAAGCGGGTAATAACATTAACAACCAGCCCAATCTAGAGCGTAGACACACTAATGGGATCTGGGGTAGCCGGGTAGGTGTACGTAGGTGGATGTCAAAACAAGTGGGTAATAAAGAAAAAGAAAAGAGGAAAGTAAAATGAGCAAAGACAGCCAGAAATTGCATAAGTCCAAGGGGAAACATAGTGGATATCCTCCCTGTGAAAGAATTAATAAAAAGATGGAACTGTGTAATTGGCCAGAACTCAGGGTCAGGAAAACACAAAAATAAGAGTTGGTTGGTTAGTGTGAGATTTCTTTTTCAATACATTGGGTTTCCTGACTTGCACCGGACTAATCCTAAGCATCAAAGGCTCCACCGCTAGAATCCTAGATGTCCGGAACTCTTTCATCCCTCAAGTTTGTAGTATAAAGAATTCTGCACACACGGAGTCATCTCATACAAATTGGTCTCCTCATATTTCATTTCTCAGCTTCAAATTATTTTTGCTCGCCGGGCCAATAATCAGCATAAAGTTCACCTCTGATTCCCAGTACTCCAACCAAAGAGCTTGTACCAGCAGGCTAGAGGTTCCTTGATGGGAAAAGTCCCCATCTTACCACCATGATGACTGAAACTCAAGACCTCCCACGAGGGGAGACTATTATGTGTGGAGTGGTTGGCACTTAGAAATTTCTGATTTGAAAGAAAGTGGTGCCTTCATATCAAAATTAGAATTAATTATCGCCTAACAACCAATACATACACAAGCATTCGAGTTTTGAAGTATTCAATAGATAGGGGAGAGAGAGGCAGTTGAATTCAAGGTTTTTGATAGGAGTAATTACATCGCGCAACCTATAAGTATACATTTCTGTCATAATGAAAGCATCGTTCAGCCGGGCATAAGGTGATGTGTGATGTACCCCGGGATGCTCCTACCAACATTGAGGCTACACCACACACCATAAAACAAATCAAATGGTTAATATCTAAGTGTTATGATCCTTTTTGGGCTGAACTCATTAATCTTTCTTATCCTAAAACCCAAACCATAACCCTTCTTTTCCAAAGCCTTTCTTGATACCAAGACATTCCATACCCTTCCCAAAATATCCAAAAGTCTTTTATCTCCATTTCATGATCAAAATAAAGTCTTTTCCCTCCTTTTTAGCCCTGGACGAAAATGAGGTCCAAAAGATAAAACCTTGTTTATTGTTTCTACTTCTTTTGTTCCTTTTAATTAAAATAAAACCTTCCTTTCTATTCCCTACACCAAACCCACGAATTTTCCCAACTCTTTTACCCAAATATCAGGCCACATTATGTTTTAATCAAGACAAAATTCAAATCACAAAACAAAAACAAAATCAGGAAAAAGTTTTCCTTGATTGAATAGTGCTGATTTTGTCCCGTTGTTCAAAACCCAATCCCCTTCATATCCTTCAGCATATGGCCGAATTTCCCACCCCAAATATCCATAAACACAACCCCATTTACCAAGGATAGAGATAAAAACATCAAGGAACCAAAACCATTGATTAAATAGTGCAAACTTTGTCATATTATCCTTAATTGTCAAAGTTACAACTTTCCTTGATTCCCTTTTCACATGGCAGGAATTAATGAACCATACTATGCCAAAATCACAGCCTTTTAACCTCCTTTTCCTGGTCAATGAGTGCTGCCCACTAAGATTAATAATACATGGATATTAATCACATGATTTGTAGGAAAGTGAAGTGTAATTTCCCTTGTTTTGCCTTATATATATTTCGGCCATGAGGCCTTGTAAACACATCTCATTCTCATTATTGATATTACTCTTGAAGTATTCCCTGAATTGGTGTGAAGCTAGTTCAATCCATTTCCTAATGAAATATCTCTAAAAGTTGGCCACTTTTGAGTGTGTGTTAGGAGTCTATTTAATACTTTAATAGTGATTATTATTGTATGAAATAGATAATAGCCCCAAATATATTAAGAGTGTGTTTATCTCTTACATATTATTTGGTTTATCCTTATACAACAAAACCACAAAAACATTTCCCCTCTTTTCTTCCAATCCTGATCCTGAATCCCTAAATAATCGATTATCCTTAATTGGTAATCGACTATTGTAGTCCTCTGATTCTTCTTCGCAAAACCCATAACTTCACACAATCGATTGTCAACAAATTGATACTCGATTATCCTTACCTTCAGAAAGTACCCAGTTCCGAGCAAGTTCTTGTTAATCGATTGTCTTGTAGTGTCAATCGACTATCTGGTTCCTCTGAACATTCCCAGTTTTGAGCCAAACTCTGTTAATCGATTTACTAAATGTGCTAATCGATTATCCTACGCCTCTGAACCCTGAGTGAATCAATTCCTGTTTGCTTATCCTAAGTTTGGGTACAACATTTGGTATCGGAGCTTGTTGCTAACTGTTAGACATTAGAGTTCTATTCCTAGTAGAAGTTGTAATAGTTCTATTCCTAGTTGTCATCCTAGAGGAATCCTACTCCTATGAGGATCTCCACCTATATATACTCCCATGTATCCCCTTTATTTCCTTGAGTAAAATATATTGTTTCATAGAATTCAACATGGTATCAGAGCTTCAAGATCCTCTCTTCTCTCCCATACGTTAAAACACACAAAAAAAAAAAGAGGAGCAACCTCTGCGGCTAGGGTTTCTGCCAGTACCCGCCGCCACTGCTGTCCTCCACCGAAGCAGCACCACCACAGCAACATCATGTCTCTCTCAACAGACGATCCTATGGATCGCCTACCCACCGGTCTCAAGCTGTTCGTCAGGAATCTCCAATCTCTCACTCCGGCGAAGCTTGATGATTCAAATTATCCCTCTTGGTCAGCCACCATTCGAGCTAATCTTCTGGCTCATCGTCTTCTAGGTTACGTGGATGGAACCGAATCTGCGCCTCCCTCTTTTGTTATTGACGGAAAAGCCGCTACCTCCGGCAAGGAAGATCCTCCGGTCATGAAGGCAAATCCGGCTTATGAGACGTGGATGCTAATTGATGCCCAACTACGTGCATGTTTATTAGCCGTTGTCTCCCCCACCGTCCAAACACACATACATGCTCTACCAACATCCGCCGCAATATGGACTCATCTCGAACAACGGTATAATTCCTTATCTCGCACCCATATCTTCCAGTTGAAGGAACGCCTTCATAGTCTCCAAAAAGGGAGTGATTCCATGCAAACCTACCTTGACAATGCTTTGAACATTGTATCCTCGCTTACTCTGGCTCATGAGAGTATCACGGATCAAGACATCATTCTGTGCATACTCCGTGGATTGCCGGCAGAATATAGCTCCTTGAAGCAGAACATTCGTACCAATATTGGGACGGTCACTCTGAACCAAGTCTCGGCCTGGCTTCTCTCAGAAGAACTCAACGTCAACCTTGAGAAAAAATTACAGCTCCATGATCCTGCTCCGTCGTCTACTTCAGATCTTCACAACGCCCTCTACACCACCTCTGGTCGGGGTAATTTTCGTGGCCGGGGACGTGGTAGTAACCGCGGCAGGGCTGGCTCTCGGGGTGGCGGTACGTACGGCGGCCGAGGCAGGGGAGCACCGCGTGATGACCACCGTGGCAAGGGAGGGCCGTGGTCTGGTTCTGTAACCTGCCAGCTCTGCGGAAAGCCTGGTCATGCAGTCTGGGATTGTTGGCACCGTTTTGATGAGTCCTATTCTGGTCCCCCACAAGCATTCTACACAAGTCAATCTACTGACACCAATCCGAATTGGCATCTGGACACAGGGGCTAACACTCATGTGACTTCTGATTTCTCACGACTACAGTACTCTTCTCCGTATCATGGCTCTAATACTATTACTACTGCTGGAGGTAATACTTATCCCATTACGCACACAGGCTCAGGTAATTTATCCACCACACACCACACCTTTCATTTATCTAACCTACTCCATTCACCTAATATTAACTCTCACATCCTCTCTGTCCATCAATTTACCAAAGATAATAACTATTCTCTTCTTTTTACCTCCAAGGATTTTACGATTCGGGACAACAGAACCAACCAAGTGCTATTCAAGGGCCCCTGTGAGCGTGGTTTGTACTCCCTACCTGCGTCCAGTTCGTCTCCCGTGGTCAACATGGTCAAAGCCTCTCCTTATCAGTGGCATTGCCGTCTTGGTCACCCATCATTTCAAGTCACCAAGTCTCTCCTCTCCCAACTCGGTTTCCGGTTCCAAGACCTTGGTCATTGTAACTCTTGTTCACTAGCAAAGTCACATAAACTTCCCTTTCCTGTGTCTGAAACTAAGGCGTCTTTTCCTTTTGAGCTTGTTCACTCTGATGTATGGGGACCAACTTCTGTACCCTCTTTTGGGGGCTTTCATTTTTACATTAATTTTATTGATGATTACACTAAATATTGCTGGCTTTATCCTCTTAAGAGTAAATCTGATGCCTTTCATGCTTTTCAAAGTTTCCAATCTATGGTTCATAATCAGTTCCAAACTCAAATAAAAACATTTCGAACTGACAATGGTCGTGAATATGTTAATAAACAGTTTGGGTTATTTTTACAACGCTTGGGGGTTCTCCATCAAAAATCATGTCCCTATACCCCTGAACAAAACGGGGTTGCTGAACGAAAACACCGTCACTTGGTCGAGACTCTTGTGACTCTCTTGTGCACTGCATCCCTTCCAGCTAAATTCTGGGTTGAGGCTCTGGCTACTGCCAATTTTTTGATAAATCGCATGCCAAAAAGGTCCCTTCAAAACCAATCCCCATATGAAGCCCTTTATCACACACGACCTGATTACTCCACCCTCCGTGTCTTTGGATGCCTCTCTTATCCTTGTCTTCGTCATGAAATCACAAATAAATTTCAAACCCGATCCAAACGCTGTATATTTCTTGGATATGATACGTCCTCCAAGGGATATCGGTGTTATGATCCCACCACCGGTCGTATATACGTCTCTCGTCATGTTGAGTTCAAAGAGGACCAATTTCCGTACTCCCCTGAGGCTTCCCACCATGCATCATCCGACACCAGTCCTGCTTCATTCTTCGGTGTCCTTCCCATATTCCCGGTCAGTTCCTCCGTCGTCCCATCCCATGCTCACGGGGTCCCACCGATAGCTCCACCACCCCATTCTCCTATCCTGCCCAACACACCCCTGTCCTGCCAGCACCCTACGGCCAGCACCCAACCATCCCAACAGCACCCTACGGTGCACCACAGCCCTCTCCGTCCTCTCATCCAACCCTCTCCCCCGTCACTGATCACTCTGTCACCCAACCATATGACATCCCACGACATCCCAATCTCAAAAACCCTACAGCCCGAAAATCCGCCTACTTCACATCCCACTCCCGAATCCCCTACTATTCCCATTCCAACCCCACCCCCACCACCCCATCACCCAATGACAACCCGTTCCCGAAGTGGTATCTTCAAACCCAAGCTCTACTCTACCTCTACCTCTCCCTCTCACCCACCCGAAACTGAGCCTGTTACATATAAGGATGCCTCCCAGAGTAATTATTGGTGTCAGGCTATGGATGAAGAATACTCTGCCTTGATAAATCAGCACACATGGGATTTAGTTCCATGTCCTCCAGATCGGGTTCCGATTGGTTGTAAGTGGGTTTACAAAATTCAACGTAACTCTGATGGCTCTGTTAGCAGGTACAAAGCTCGTTTGGTGGCAAAGGGGTATTCACAAGAATATGGCTTGGACTACTCTGAGACTTTTAGTCCGGTAGTCAAACAACAGACTATTCGCCTCATCCTATCACTTGCAGTGAATCATAACTGGCCGCTGCATCAACTGGATGTCTCCAACGCCTTCCTGCATGGCGTCGTCCCGGATGAGATTTACATGAAGCAGCCACCTGGGTATGTTGATCAGAAATTCCCACATCATGTGTGCCGATTAAAGAAGTCTTTGTATGGCCTCAAACAGGCTCCTCGGGCCTGGTACGAGCAGCTCTCGGGTTTTCTCCAAGACTATGGGTTTGGTAAAAATGAGCATGACACCAGTTTTTTCGTCAAGCACTCACCTCATGGTATTCTCATTGTTCTGTTATATGTGGACGACATTATTGTCACGGGCAGTGACTCAATCTTTATCACCATGTTTATCCATTCCATGCAACAAGAATTTCAGATGAAGGATCTTGGCCCTCTTCACTATTTTCTGGGTCTTGAGGTCAAACGTACAAAGGATTATCTTATTGTGTCTCGAGAGAAATATGCCCGGGAACTACTTCAAAAAGCTGGTATGGAGGAGTGCAAACCATCGCCGACGCCAATTCCCGTACGGTCGGCTGAGGACGGGGGGAACCGTCCTTTTGAGAACCCCACCTTGTTTCGCAGCTTAGTTGGTTCTCTCCAGTATTTAACAAACACCAGGCCAGATATTCAATTTGCGGTGAATCATGTCTGTCAGCGTATGCATGCTCCTACAGAACAGGACTTCCAGTCTTTGAAGCGTATTCTGCGCTATGTCAAAGGCACGCTTGATCGGGGGTTGATATTTCGCAAAGGTCCGCAAAGGTTGCAAGCCTACTCTGACTCTGACTGGGCAAATGATATGACAGATGGACGCTCCATTACAGGTTACTTGGTATATTTTGCCTCGAACCTCATCTCTTGGAGCACAGAGAAACAAAGTCGGGTATCTCGCTCGTCAACCGAGGCCGAGTACCGTGCTCTATCGGCTGCTGCAACTGAGGTGATGTGGCTCACATATCTGTTTGACATCTTGAAGATTAGGCTTCCTCCACCACATCTTTACTGTGACAATCAGTCCGCTATTTGCTTAACTAAGAATCCAGTATTCCACAAGCGCATGAAACACGTTGGTACCGACTGTCACTTTGTGCGAGAGCAGGTTATTGCAGAGCAAATGACTGTTTCACATGTCCCATCTCAAGAGCAATTGGCAGACCTTCTCACCAAAGCTTTGCCATCTCCACGCTATGCCACACTGGTTTCCAAGCTTCCACTTGTTTCACGGCGTTCAGCTTGAGGGGGGATGTTAGACATTAGAGTTCTATTCCTAGTAGAAGTTGTAATAGTTCTATTCCTAGTAGAAGTTGTAATAGTTCTATTCCTAGTTGTCATCCTAGAGGAATCCTACTCCTATGAGGATCTCCACCTATATATACTCCCATGTATCCCCTTAATTTCCTTGAGTAAAATATATTGTTTCATAGAATTCAACACTAACATCTCTAAAGGACCAAACACACTTCTCTCACCTTTCTTACCCTTCCTTGATACTTTACCCAAGATACATCACACAAAGTCCACAAATCAGCTCAACCAAACACCATGTCAAATACCACTCAAAACATGACCCATGAAGAACTTGTGGCTTCAAATGCAGCCCTGCAAGCTCAAGTTGATTATCTAGCCAAGCAAATAGCCAAGCTCACTAAACAAAAGCTAGCTATGTTGCAATCCAGTGATGATGAAGATGAAGCTAGTTCTAGTGCCGCCATAAGAACTAGAGCTCAAGATAAGTCCGGTTCTGATTTCAAAGTGGATATTCCCATCTTTGAAGGAAAGAATGATCCGGATGAATTCCTTCAATGGCTAGAAACAGCGGAAAGAGTATTTGATTTCAAAGAAGTATCCGACGAGAAAAAAGTCAAGATTGTAGCCTTGAAGTTTCGGAAATATGCATTTACTTGGTGGTCCAACATCAAAACCAAGAGGAATCGAGATGAGAAACCCCCAGTGGATACCTGGCAAAAAATGAAGACTCTTTTGAAAAAGAAGTTCCTACCTACTGAACATAGTTGTTACGGCGGCTAGGCGAGGCTGGGCGCTAGAGTACCTTCCAATCGCCTAGGCGATTAGGCGCCCGCCTAGGCGTCCGCTGGGCGAGTGGGCTATGGCGACCCTAATAATTTTATTGATACTGATGTAAAAGCATATATCATGAAATAATTAATTTTATAGGTATGAAATACATTACTTAGTATATACTTTGTAGAAAACAAGAATAGATAACACATTACTTTAAAAAAATATAAAGTATATGTCCTTAAAAAAATACACAGTCAAAGCCTGTTAAAAAAATTCCGCACGTTTCACTCACAAAAAAATAAAAAATAAAAAAAAGAAACACTTTACTTTGCCTAGTCTGTCGCTAGTCAAAGCCTCAGGGGTTTCCGTCAAAACCGAAGGGTCGCGTACTCGCGTAGATCCGGAGAATTCACTAACGCTGGACAAAACCCTAAGGGATCTCCGTCGATTGCGATCCAATAGATATACGACCTCACGATCTAAATCACAGATCCGGACAATTCTTATGGATTTCCGATCTTCCTTGCGATTCAGATCTCAAATCGACGCCAAATAGATGCCAAACAGACGCTAAACTGAAGCCTCAGTCGCCCAGGGAAGAAAAGGCTAGGCGACCAATTGGGCGTCCACAATACCTCGCCCAGACGCCTAAGCGTCGCCTAGGCGACGCCGAGATAACTATGCTACTGAATACGTACGTGAGAATTTTGCTAGACTTCAAACGCTTAGACATGGTTCAAAATCTGTCGAAGATTACACCAGGGAATTTGAAGAACTCTTGCTAAGGTGCAATCTGCAAGAGAATGAAGAACAAACCTTCGTAAGGTATCTTTTTGGCTTAAATACTCAAATAGCCAACACGGTTTGAATTACAAGGTTTCAACACTTTTGAAGAGCTCACTAAATTAGCTCTTAGAGTGGAATCCCAAATCAGGAAGTCCAAAGCCATTTTCTCCCGAACCACCTCCTCTTACTCAAAACCGACCTACACTCCACCAAAATCCACCTCTACTACCCAGGGCCTACCCCAAAATTCCAAAACCATACCTCCTTCCAAACCATCTTCCACCCCTTTTCCACCTAAAACAACCCCTCCAACCAACAAGAGAGCTCCCGTTTGTTATCGTTGTCAAGGTACCGGTCACTATGCCAATGAGTGACCGAACAAAAAGGTGATGGCCCTTGTTGAATATGATGATGAAGACTTTGACCACTTTTTGGTTGAAGAAGAAATATCCGAAGAAGAAGAAGAATGTGTTGGCCCAAACGAAGGCGAGCTCTTGCTCATCCGAAGGACCTTAAGTGACATTCCCTGCCCCAAAGAACAACTACAACGAGAGAACATATTTCACACTCGTTGTACAATTCAGAAGAAGGTATGCTCCCTAATCATAGATAGTGGGAGTTGTTCTAATGTTGCTGCCAAGACCATGGTGGAAAAGCTTAATTTAAGCTTGTTTCCTCATCCTAAACCTTACACGATTCAGTGGTTGAATCAAGGTAAAGGTTTATGAGTTGATACTCACTGCTTAATTTCCTTGAGCATTGGCAAAACCTACAAAGATGATATTTGGTGTGATATCATACCCATGGATGCGTGCCATGTCCTTTTGGGACGTCCTTGGTTGTTTGATAACAAAGTGCAGCACGATGGTTATCTAAACACTTATTCATTCCTAATGAATAAGAAGAAGATCACCCTCACACCCTTACTTCCCTCCTCCTCATCCACTGTCCAAAACAGCCAAGAAAGTCACCCCACTCTTATTTCCACCATACTCCAATCTGAACACCATGAGTTCAATGAATTCAAAAACCTCATCCTCCTTGATCTTGAAGAAGCCGAACCCGATATTGTTCCAAAACAGCCCCACCCTTTAGCCAAACCAATCCTTGAAAAATATGCCCATGTATTGACGTACCACACGGTCTTCCTCCCAAAAGAGACATCCAACACAAGATAGATCTTATTTCCGGAGCTGCTTTGCCCAACAAACCGGCATATAGAATGAATCCTGAAGAAACAAAAGAGATCCAACGTCAAGTGGATGAATTGCTAGAAAAAGGATTCATTAGGGAGAGCCTAAGTCATTGTGCTGTCCCGGCCTTGTTAGTACCAAAGAAGAATGGACGTGGAGGATGTGTTGTGATAGCCGTGCCATCAACAAAATTACCATAAAGTATAGGTACCCCATACCTAGACTTGAGGACATGCTGGACGAGCTACACGGTTCTAAGGTCTTCTCAAAAATAGATCTTAGAAGTGGATATCATCAAATCAGGATTTTTGAAGGAGATGAATGGAAAACCGCTTTCAAGACTAAGTTTGGTCTTTACGAGTGGTTGGTTATGCCTTTTGGCTTAACTAACGCCCCAAGTATGTTCATGAGGTTGATGAACCAGGTCCTGAAGCCGTTTATAGGTCATTTTGTCGTTGTCTACTTTGACGACATCTTGATTTATAGCAAGAGTGAAGAAGAACATATCAATCACCTCACTTTGGTGATTAAGAAGCTTGATGAAGAACAATTGTATGGCAACCTTGAGAAGAGCCAATTCTTCTCTCAAGAAACTGAATTTTTGGGATATTTTATCTCAAATGAAGGGATCAAAGTTGATGAAAGAAAAACGCAGGCCATACGGGATTGGCCCACGCCAACCACTATGCAACAAGTTCGGAGTTTTCATGGCCTTGCTTCTTTCTATAGAAGATTTGTCAAGGATTTCAGTACTATCACAGCTCCCCTCACGGATTTAACCAAACATCAAAAGTTTGAGTGGAATCCAAGTGCACAACAAGCTTTCGAAACTATCAAACTTAAACTAACACATGCACCGGTGTTAGCTTTGCCAAGTTTTGATAAGTTGTTCGAAGTTGAATGCGACGCTTCTGGCATTGGCATAGGAGCCGTATTATCCCAAGAAGGCCACCCCATGTCATATTTTAGTGAGAAGTTGAATGACACCCAAAGGAGATATTCAACTTATGACAAAGAGTTTTACGCTCTTGTACGATCTCTTGAGCATTGGAGGCATTATTTGATTAGCAAGGAGTTTATACTCCATTCTGATCATGAAGCTTTAAAGTACATCCAAGGGCAACATAAACTCCGACCTCGTCATGCCAAATGGGTCGAATTCATCCAAACCTTCACCTTTTCCATAAAACACAAGAGCGGGACCCTGAACAAAGGCGTTGATGCCTTATCCCTACGACATTTATTACTAATGGTACTTAGTACCAAACTTGTTGGCTTTGAATTTTTGCAGGGATTATACAAAGATGATGAAGATTTCAAGGAGGCATACCATAAGTGCCTCACACGGCCCTTTGGTAACTTCCTCATTAAAGACGGTTTTCTGTTTCGTGGCAACCAACTATGTATCCCGAAATGTAGTTTGCGCGAAACAATAATCGAGGAAGTTCATGGCGGTTCTTTGGCTGGTCATTTTGGGATGGATAAAACTTATATGATGCTTCAAGAGCCAAAAATGGAAAGAGACACCGAGCATTTTATTCGGCGTTGTACTACTTGTCAACTCGCCAAAAGCCACTCCAAAGCCGCACAAGGAATACATATGCCACTGCCCGTCCCACAAGCTCCCTGGGAAGACGTGAGTCTAGATTTCATCACCGGTTTGCCACGAACGCAGCGAGGAAAGGATTCAATCATGGTGGTGGTTGATCGATTTTCAAAGATGGCACACTTTGTTCCGTGCCTAACAACTCATGATGCTTCACAAATTGCAGATTTGTACTTTAGGGATATTGTCAAACTTCATGGCATTCCCCGAAGTATGGTTTCCGATCGAGACAGCAAATTCTTAAGTCATTTTTGGATGACTTTGTGGAGAAAGATGGGTACTAAACTCAAGTTTAGTACATCAAGCCACCCGCAAACCGATGGCCAGACGGAAGTAACAAACCGAACACTTGGTACCATCCTTCGTGCCATCATCAAGAAGAACATCAAACAGTGGGAGGAATTACTTCCTCATGCCGAATTTGCTTACAACCGCACCCCAAGCAAAACAACGGGCGTGTCACCATTTGTTACTGTTTATGGTGTTAATCCCCTTACCCCACTTGATCTTAATCCAATCTTAACAGATACGAAGTATAGTTGGGAAGCGGAGAAACGAGCACAGGAGATACAAGCTATTCACAACAAGGTTCGAGCAAAAATAGAGAAGATGAACGAGCGTGTCAGTGAAAAGATCAACAAGGGACGCAAGAAAATGGATTTCCAGCTAGGAGATCTTGTGTGGATCCACCTTAGAAAAGAGTGTTTTCCCTCAAAACGCAAGTCCAAGCTACTGCCCCGGGGAGATGGTCCGTTCGAAGTTTTAGCTAAGGTCAACGACAACGCATACAAGATAGACCTGCCCGGAGACTATGGAGTTTCAGCCACATTCAATGTCACGGATCTTAGCCCGTACTTTGAACCCAAAGATATTCCGAGTTTGAGGTCAAACTCTCCTGAAGAAGGGGAGGATGATGTACCCCGGGATGCTCCTACCAACATTGAGGCTACACCACACACCATAAAACAAATCAAAGGGTTAATATCTAAGTGTTATGATCCTTTTTGGGCTGAACTCATTAATCTTTCTTATCCTAAAACCCAAACCATAACCCTTCTTTTCCAAAGCCTTTCTTGATACGAAACCATTCCATACCCTTCCCAAAATATCCAAGAGTCTTTTATCTCCATTTCATGATCAAAATAAAGTCTTTTCCCACCTTTTAAGCCCTGGACGAAAATGAGGTCCAAAAGATAAAACCTTGTGTATTGTTTCTACTTCTTTTGTTCCTTTTAATTAAAATAAAACCTTCCTTTCTATTCCCTACACCAAACCCACGAATTTTCCCAACTCTTTTACCCAAAAATCAGGCCACATTATGTTTTAATCAAGACAAAATTCAAATCACAAAACAAAAACAAAATCAAGAAAAAGTTTTCCTTGATTGAATAGTGCTGATTTTGTCCTGTTGTTCAAAACCCAATCCCCTTCATATCCTTCGGCATATGGCCGAATTTCCCACCCCAAATATCCATAAACACAACCCCATTTACCAAGGATAGAGATAAAAACATCAAGGAACCAAAACCATTGATTAAATAGTGCAAACTTTGTCATATTATCCTTAATTGTCAAAGTTACAACTTTCCTTGATTCCCTTTTCACATGGAAGGAATTAATGAACCATACTATGCCAAAATCACAGCCTTTTAACCTCCTTTTCACATGGCAGTAATTTCCCTTGTTTTGCCTTATATATATTTCGGCCATGAGGCCTTGTAAACACATCTCATTCTCATTATTAATATTACTCTTGAAGTATTCCCTGAATTGGTGTGAAGCTAGTTCAATCCATTTCCTAATGAAATATCTCTAAAAGTTGGCCACTTTTGAGTGTGTGTTAGGAGTCTATTTAATACTTTAATAGTGATTATTATTGTATGAAATAGATAATAGCCCCAAATATATTAAGAGTGTGTTTATCTCTTACATATTATTTGGTTTATCCTTATACAACAAAACCACAAAAACATTTCCCCTCTTTTCTTCCAATCCTGATCCTGAATCCCTAAATAATAAATATTATCCTTAATTGGTAATCGACTATTGTAGTCCTCTGATTCTTCTTCGCAAAACCCATAACTTCACACAATCGATTGTCAACAAATTGATACTCGATTATCCTTACCTTCAGAAAGTACCCAGTTCCGAGCAAGTTCTTGTTAATCGATTGTCTTGTAGTGTCAATCGACAATCTGGTTCCTCTGAACATTCCCAGTTTTGAGCCAAACTCTGTTAATCGATTTACTAAATGTGCTAATCGATTATCCTACGCCTCTGAACCCTGAGTGAATCAATTCCTGTTTGCTTATCCTAAGTTTGGGTACAACATTTGGTATCGGAGCTTGTTGTTAACATCTCTAAAGGACCAAACACACTTCTCTCACCTTTCTTACCCTTCCTTGATACTTTACCCAAGATACATCACACAAAGTCCACAAATCAGCTCAACCAAACACCATGTCAAATACCACTCAAAACATGACCCATGAAGAACTTGTGGCTTCAAATGCAGCCCTGCAAGCTCAAGTTGATTATCTAGCCAAGCAAATAGCCAAGCTCACTAAACAAAAGCTGGCTATGTTGCAATCCAGTGATGATGAAGAGGAAGCTAGTTCTAGTGCCGCCATAAGAACTAGAGCTCAAGATAAGTCCGGTTCTGATTTCAAAGTGGATATTCCCATCTTTGAAGGAAAGAATGATCCGGATGAATTCCTTGAATGGCTAGAAACAGTGGAAAGAGTATTTGATTTCAAAGAAGTATCCGACGAGAAAAAGGTCAAGATTGTAGCCTTGAAGTTTTGGAAATATGCATCTACTTGGTGGTCCAACATCAAAAGCAAGAGGAATCGAGATGAGAAACCCCCAGTGGATACCTGGCAAAAAATGAAGACACTTTTGAAAAAGAAGTTCCTACCTACTGAAAAAGAAGTTCCTACCTTTTGAATGGAGGTTCTTGATGGGGAGCAACAATGATGAAGATCTGGAACGTAATTGATGGAGGTGGTGAGGATGGAGGGCGGAGGTGACGAGGAAACAGGGACAAAGGTGAAAGGTGTTGGGGAATTAGAGGAAAGACAATGCCAATCTCAACTTTTCTTAACCTTCGTGCTGAGAGAAATAATGACAGATCTAAATTATAGAAACAGTGTGAATTGAGAGAAATAATGACAGATCTAAATTATAGAAACAGTGTGTTTTTATTGTGGAACTGCTGTCCAGAACAATGTGCCCATACATATAAATAGAGGACTAAACAACACAACCATTACAAATAGACACAGCAGTTTCTAACCAACACATCTGTTGGAAACTGTCATAAAACTGCCTGTAACTGCCCAACTGCCTGCCCTTTTTTTTTACTTATTTATTTTTAAATTTAAACTATATTCTGGACTGGAATTAACCAACACGTGCCTGGGTCAAGGAAGGGAAGAAAATAAATGGACAGAGGGAGTAATTTTCTTAGTCTTAATTACAGTATAAAATACTCCGTATAAATTAGGCCTTCTCGTTAGAATAGAGAATACTAATAAAATATTAAGTCATTGGCTGGAGTAAGAAGCACTCATTTTTAAGGGTCTTGGAGGGTTTTTTTGAATCCTTTTTATTGTCTCGTATTTGTTTCTATACACTGCCTATCAGTTTGCCTTGTATATACAGAGTTGATATCCACTAGATACTTGTAGTAAATTATCTTGTTGCCCCTGAGGCAAAGCTCAGTGGTTGAACAATCCAAGTGAAGGTGTTGTGCCATGCTTTGTTGGCAGCAGCAGGGTGGAAGACTCGAATCCTAGTGGTCATTGTATGGATTTGACTTTGTTGTGCCCACAGCATACTAGCGTACAAGCAAGCTTGGATCTCTATGACCACTTGAGGAAAATCCTGCAATCTGTTTATATATCTGCTGCAAATTATTTCATTTCCATTTGCACAGTTCACAACACACAATATCGGTTAGATTGTACGCTAGTAGAGCTGGCAAACAGATTGGTTTTGGGGTCAATAATTTCAGGTTCCCATGACTTAGGTTTTGGGTCAGTTCGGAGTACAAGATTTGGAAAAAAACAAACCTTGCCTAAATGGGTCGGCTAGGTCAGGTTCTGGCTCAGATAGGTTCGACCCATTTTTAACATGTCATTATGTGTTAGTTGGTTTTCAGGTAGGGGTAAAAAAAATATTTATCCAAAACCTAGTATTTTCGGGTCGGGTATTGGGTCAAACTTAGTGAGATCAATACAGTAGTATAGAGTCTATTGAGCAAATGGTTAGGCAGAACATGAAAAAAATGGAAAAATAAATCAGCTTCGTTACCCACGAGGCCACAACAAATCAAACAAACAAACAAGTAAAAACACATGTGGAAACTATGAACCTTGCAAACGTCTCCACTGTGCAGCTTCACGCATAGCTCGCAAATCTGCCTACATAATAGAAACATGTGTAAAACTGTTAACACATATTTAGTAGCACAAAAAAAAAGGAAGATGTTAAGCACGACCCTGCCCAATGAAGCATGGAAACTGTACCTTCATTTCCTCCTCCTCCTCCTTCAGCTTTATTTTTTCATCCAGCGCTTTCCTCTAAATGAGATATCAATTTAAGGAAAAACATCAAAAAATACACACGTAAGATGAATTTGCACAGAACAAAAAAATGTTGTGAGAAACAAAACATAATTTCACATTAGAATTTTGGACAGGTATGCACTAGGGGAGTATCAAGTGTGGGTGTAAGTTGTAAGAGGATTTAAGAATCTATGAGTAATTAGATATCGACTCAGTAAACAGTTGAATTTGATTCAGCATGAGTTTGAGATTATTCAGGATCAGCATGACTATTCAGGCTCGGCTCAGCTTTACTACACCATGCTACGTAGTTTTATTTTTTTTGAAAACACCATGCTACGTAGTTAATTCTAGAAACCTGCTGTTCTGGGAGAAATGCTATCCTCTCTAAAAAGCAAGACAAAGCATCTCACTCAACTCACAATCCCAAACATTCATCCTCCAGACCTCTATTGCAAATAATAGGTATAACAAGCATGCATCATGCTAGACGAAAACGAGCATCACTGTTCTAGTTAAAATAAAATGCCTTCCTCGGGATTACATTGTATGTGTCCCCTTCTATATCTCGAGTCTAAACATTGAATGCTTCTGCCTTTTCATATCTCTCTAGCATGAAACTTGTATTTATGGCACTCTTTTTTATTGAAAAGGGTAACTTTTTCACATCAGAGAATCTATCATTGTATTGCCACTTTTGTCAGACGTCGCATAATCCATCAGTGTGAAATTTCTTTTTTAGACATGGAATGATGGCTGAATAAGAAAGAATTAAACCAACTAAATTAATAACAAATATATGTGGCAGCACTCATGACTCACCTTATCAGGATCCTGTAAATCTTTAAATGCTTTGTTCAGTTTGACGAATGCTTGGTGAGCTTGAGGATGAGAACACTTGTCGGGGTGCACCATAAGAGACAACTTCCAGTACCTTAGTCAAGACCACACAGTAAACAACTCATCCACATCCGTTTTCATTGAAAAGAAAATATCATCATTATTATTACACCCAGGTTCTTTTGCCACTGGGTTTGGGTGTCAAAATATAACACCAGGACCATTTGGAAATCCTACGGTACTCTGTTGGATCACGAAGCAGTTCCTACCCCGCTAACCCCCCCTCCCCTCAATATGAGTGAAAATCCACTATCAAACTTTTGACAATGGATTGTCACTCGAATAGGGGGGTGGGCCTCGGAGTGGGAGGTTTATGAGGGATTAGAGAGGTTAGGAACCAATTTGGGTCAAATGCAGCCACTTAGAGCTCCCAAATGGACCAGTGTCATATTATGACACCAGTGGCCAATGTCAAAAGAAATTGATTCATTATTAAATACTAAAAGGCTGGCAAACCATTTGAATATAAGGAAACTAATGATAATAACAATATTATTATTGCTATTAAATAAATCAAATGATATCAAAAACCTCAACCCCTCAGTCAAAGAATGGGAATAGAATCAACATGTCAATTAATTGATTCAGGTTAGCACGTGGTACTTATTATTCATTCAAAGTTAGGCTCAATATAACTCCAGAAACATGCAGGTCTTGAAATGGAAGTTGCTTGCAAGTTTGCTGATAAGTTGAAGTGAAATAATATAGATATACTTATAAGCCACAAGCATTCCTAATAAGGTACTGTGAAGCATAGGTAACAAAAAAAAACTATGTTGAACATAATTTTAAAAAATTAAAGCATGACGCGTACTTGTTAGTTTCTTTCTTTTTTTAATATTCATTCAGCTATATTTATATATATATATAAGCTTAATGGGCTGAATTATTAGAGAACTCATTTACTTTAAAAATAAACAGCTTCACATTAGACTGTCATGTATAGAGCATTAATGCATTGCTATGGCTCTTGCCAAAGGATAACTGTAAAAAAAAGCATTGTATCCCATATTTTTATTGTGTGCTTGATAAGATCCGGATCACTGATAACAGAAGGCCACCTTAACTTTTATTATCATATGTGGGTAAATTGAGTTTGTTACTATTAAATAAAAGATAGCTTAGTTAGTTAGAACTTATCACTTTGTTGTTTTGATCTTGTTGGATCAGTTTGTTATTTTTTATATTATCAATTTGTAAGAATTGTTATAAATATCCCAGCTTCTCTATTGCTGAGATATCCAGAAAATAAATCATTAATCACATTGAGATTCTCTTGGCTTTTATTCCTTTTTCATCAGTGAGATACTTATTGAGAGAAGGGAGGGAGAGTTCTATTTATTCTTAATTTAGATCCTGAATTAATTCTAATAGGTTTCTATCATTTGGTATCATCAGTGAGATACTTATTGAGAGAAGGGAGGGAGAGTTCTATTTATTCTTAATTTAGATCCTGAATTAATTCTAATAGGTTTCTATCATTTGGTATCAGAGCCTACTCGATCCCTATGGCAATTACTTGTACAAACGCTGCCCACAGTGAGGATGGTGGATCCAACGAGCAACCAGCAAACGAAGTTAGTCTGCAGGACAACATCTAGCACAAATCGCTGCCAAGCTTTCTGTGTTAGATGACCTAAGGCAGAAGTGACTGCCCTGAAAGTGCAGGCCAGAAGTAACTCTGGGAAGACGAAGATGAAGCAGTATATTGACAATTCTGATGATGAAAACAATCACAGCCACCGCCCGTTTCCCAGATCCAAAGTGGAGTTCACTAAATTCAGCGGCGGAGATCCATGGGGTTGGGTGTTGAAGGCTGAAAAGTATTTCCGTTATTATGGAACATCAGAAGAAGATAAGGATGAGATAGCAGCCATGCACCTGGAGGCTGGAGGGTGACGCTCTCGACTTGTTCTCCTGGATCAATGCCGAAAGGATGCTCTTGTACTGGGAGGAATTCATCAAAATCATTGAGCATTATGGACAGCCAGAATACTTAAACCCAGACGAACACCTTGTCTTAATCAAACAAACAGGCTCCGTACAGGACTATCGTCAAGAGCGGGCGAAAAGGGTTGCCCGAGTCCGAAATTGGCCTTACCATTGTCTCTTGGGAGTCTTTATTGCTGGTTTGAGAGAGGATTTGAGGTCGGAGGTCAGAATCCACAAACCCAAATCTGTTTTCAAGGCTTCTAGTCTAGCCCTTGAGTTTGAGAAACGGAATACACCTCTGCATTTCAAGACAGGTTCTATGGGATCGGACCGGGGTGTTGGTTCAGATTCTACCATTGACCCAAACCAAGAGGTAAAAAACTTGTCCCAATCTCACTCGCCCCAGCCACTTGCATTCTCAGGATCTTCAGGTTCAACACCAACCTTGCCAGTTTCGAGATTTAGTAGGGAGGAGTCGTTGAAGCAGCAACGCGGGGATAAGGGACTTCGCTATCGGTGTGGCGATCCCTTTAGGCCGGGTCACCATTGTTCGACTTCATCCACTACCTTCTCCTTGATGGAAGTTGATGAAGAAGGTAACCCGATGAATCCCAAACACGTTTCCATTGATGGGGAGGTAAAAGAGGAGGAAGTGTCCTTTAATGCGATTCTGGGGACGCCAACGTCTGCCACAATGAAATTAAGTAGAAAATTACATGGACATGAAGTTTTCTTGTTAATTGATAGCACTTCGACATACAACTTCATCTCTGAAAAACTTGTTCACCAACTTAAGCGACCTGTTTCCTCTGTGCAGACATTTGGGGTACAGTTAGGAGACAGTTGTATTATTCAGTGTGATTAGATTTTCGAGTCCGTCTCAGTTAAGCTTCCAGGTTTGACTCTTACACAAGATTTTTACCCATTTCCACTTGTTGGATCTGATATGGTTCTTGGAACCAAATGGTTAGCCTCTTTGAATACCATTCAAGCAAACTGGAATGAAATGTTCCTGATTTTTTGGGTTGATTGGGAAGCGATATAAATTACAAGACATCTCGAAAGTTGATCAAAGCATTAGACTAAATTCAATGGTGTCTCTTAAGTTGCAGTTAGGAGTAAGGAAGAATCTCCGTTGAATCTGAACGACTTAATACAACACCAACATCCAGACTTCCACCTTGAGGACAAGGTGTCTTTCAGAGAGGGGAGTAATGATAAGATCCGGATCACTGATAGCAGAAGGCCACCTTAATTATATTAATATGTGTGGGTTAATTGAGTTGGTTACTGTGCTATATTTATTAAACAAAAGAACTCTCAGATTACTAGGAGTCCTGAGTCCCTAGGATAGCTTAGTTAGTTAGAACTTATCACTTTGTTGTTTTGATAGATCTTATCAGATCAGTTTGTTATTTTTGATCTTATCAGTTTGTAAGAGTTGTTATAAATATTCCAGCTTCTATATTGCTTAGATATCCAGAAAATAAATCATTAATCACATTGAGATTCTCTTGGCTTCTATTCCTTTTTCATCAGTGAGATACTTATTGAGAGAAGGGAGGGATTTAGTCTTAATTTAGATCCTGAATTAATTCTAATAGGTTTCTATCAGTGCTGAACTCAACTATGAACACGACCTTCAACAAAATAAAGATTATGAACATCCTAGTAAATGGCAAGAGCTTACCTCTTTTTCATGCTTTCACTTGCCATATTTCTGTTCACTCCCAAAACATCATAGGCATTTTCTGTCTCAACTCCCATGATTCTAGTAACCTGACACACAAAAAGCTAATTAGTCATCAGCAAACACCAAGCATGCATGCATGCAATATATAGATGCAGCACTGAAAGAAGAAATTAAATTCGAAGCTAGAACTCCAAATCTAACCACAGATAAAATTTCATATTGTTTGACACTAACCAAAGAAACTCACGAGTCACGTCACTAAAATTCCATACTATCTGTAATATTTAAAAATCTATATGCATATCATACTACCTAATTAAAAAAAATTCTCCCCTGTAGTAAAATTTTAACTACTAGTATTGATATTCAAATTGAAATATATCACATAATTATGTGATTATATTTTTGCCTGTTAACCTCGGCCAAAACTTCTTTTTTCTGATAATTTATTTTTTTTCTCTGTTCTAATTTTGAAATTTAAAACACCAATGCCTTGAATCATCCAATGAGGACCTTAAAACAATACTCTACATATTCAAGAAAGGATCTTTCACCCCAGAATTCTTCCAATACTACATTGGCATCATGTTGAACATCCCATCAATGGCAGATACATACTTTTAAATATATAGGTTTTATATTTTTGTATCTACACCAATTTTCAAATAAATTGAATCGAAAATGATTTTAGTCAAACATAGTAAACCATAATGGGAACTTCATTTTGGGATGGAGGGAGCAAATTTTATACATGCTAGAGAGAAAATGAAAGCACCTCTTCAAAACGCTCTGCTTCATTGGCAGACTCTGCTTCGGTCACCACTGCAGGAGGTGGAGGTCCAATAAAGATTCCATTGTCTTCCTCCAACTCAGCCTCCCTTTAAAAGTATAACATGGAAAATTAGATATACTAGTTAATAAGCACAACAAGCCATTTATAGAACTTTTAGCAAGTGCATGTAGAGAGAATGGTCTTAAGCGAAACCCCAAATGCATTATGGCTAAAACTAAACACTTTAAGCCAATATAATGTTGTTATTAACACTCTTTGTTTATACTCGGTCCCTTTCTATATATTTTCATACGTTGAGCAAATCACACATTTTAAAAGTTGTATAGGGATGATAAGTTAATCAAAATGTTTAGTGCATTTTTCTTAAATCTCCTTATTAAATGTTAAGCATATAAATCAGCAAATGAAAAAATAATTAATGTGCATATATTTCATATAAAAAGAGAAAGACAAATGGTCAAAATGGTCTACATGGACCATAATGAAGCTCATATGAGGATTCGACAACAAGAAATCAACAATAATAATAGCCATTAGAAATAACCATCAGTGCTTGGTCCTCTCTCCATTTCACCAAGTTTGGGAAAAGGGAAAGTGACATCCAAATTAAGAGCAAGTGAATTTCTGTTGTTAATATTTAATATGTAAACAATGGATTATTTTGAAACACATAAACATCACCAAATATGGTGTGTTACGAATTGTTAGAATGTAAATAACTCTTCCTAGGCCACAACCACAAGCTTGAGCTTTTGGTTGAGTTGGTTCCTTGACATGGTATCGGAGCCTTGATGACCAAGAGGTCACGAGTTCGAAACTCACCGCCACCCAGTTTAAAAAAATTTAAGGTTTCACGTGCAAGGCTCGAAAAAGACTACGCCTGCACGTGAGGGGGCGTGTTAGAATATAAATAACTTTTCTTGGGCCACAACCACAAGCTTGATCTTTTGGTTGAATTGGTTCCTTGACATGGATTTGACACAAATATTTTGGGAGGGACCATAATGGGAGAATAGGAAGAGTATAGGGCTAAGAGGAAGGATCTTCATATGGTGTTTATTGACCTCGAGAAGGCATACGACAGGGTGCCGCAGAGGTCTTATGGAGGCATCTTGAGTCAAGAGGGGTTCATACATTCGTGCAGTCAAAGATATGTATTGTGGGGCAAGGACTAAAATAAAGACTGTCTGCGGTGACTTAGAGATGGGGTTAAACTAAGGGTCTACCCTTAGCCCATTCTTGTTCGCTCTAGTTGGGTAGGCGCTTTAGACTAAGTGGTGGTTTCTACAGTCCGCACTTGTGTGCGCTGTATGCTTTGTTGTCTGCTTTGTATGCTCTATGTTTTCTCTACTTTTATGTGTCTTCTATACTCTTATATTGCTTGTGCTACTTGAGTTGGGGGTCTCTTAGAAATAGCCTCCCTACTTTCGAGTAGGGGCAAGGTCTACATATAAACACCTTTCCCAGACCCTACTATTGTGGGATCCAACTGGGTTATTGTTGTATAAAGGGACATAGGAAGTACTAAAGATCACAAGTATATTATTACTAGTACTACTACTCAAGGTAGTAAAATTAGCTAGTCAACTAGTAGAAACATGTGACTATATAATTTCTAAAGAGATTTGTGATCCAGATTGCTTGAAAAATTGCAATATTGGCGAGATCGATTGGATCACCTCCTAGAGCTTTTACTATACATCTAAAAGCATTGTCTAAGCATTGTCTGAAGGAAAAAAAATCTCAAAAATTCAATACACTTGCGACTATAATAATTTTCTTTTTTTGAATAGACATGCAGGGTGGTGCACTTCCAGTAATGATAACTCTTAACGTGATAAATGAGAATGGTGCATTTTAGGTTCATAGTGGTGAACATTTACGAACAAAGCAGTGCATTTTCATGATGGCCGAAAAGTTTGACTTATTTACCATAATGCAATCACATTATTTTTGTTTTTCGTGATTTTTAACTTATTCAAAGCCCAACAACAACAGCACCACCCCAATGCTTCAAAGGCTCCAATCCATTGTGGGGTAAGAGGTTTAAATTGACCCCTATGTTTAAAACATGGAGCGGCTATTTCTAGATGATGTAAGGGAGGTCTGATTTTTCATTTATGCAAAACCCTTAGAGCTTAAATGTGATGGATCATATGCATTCTCATTTTTCCCATGGTTCATCCATTCTTTGGTCCTCCGGTGTACTTCTTTGCTATACTTCACTACATCCCACATGTTCTTACTTTGAAGGATAAGTCTATGCTAGCTAAGTTGCCTGACTTGGAGGAGGTTAGAGCTACAGCTTGGCACATTTGTCCTGATTTCCCCATGGTTGTGCAAGAGTTTTTCATTAGCCTGCCTATTCCTAAAGGAGTAGCAAGCTCTCAAGTTGACCCTTTGCCTAATATCAAAAACCAAAAACTTTTAGAGACTACACGCCTATTTGTCTCTTGCTTTTATAAGAAAGGTTCACAAGGAGCATGATTGTTTCATGAAAGGCAGGGATATCAATGACCAGGTGCTTCTTGTTCAAGAATTGGTTCATCAATAGACAACACAAAGGTAATAAGGTTGCTATTAAACTTGACATGACCAAGGCATTTGATAGTGTCCTAGGACTTCTTTGCTGTTACCCTTGAAGCCTCCTTCAAGCCTTTGGCTTTTCTCCTCATGTGGCGCATGTTATTATGAACAATCTCAAGGCCACTCATATATCTATTCTTGTTAATGGAGTTAGTTGTTGATAATTTAAAACCTTAAGTGGGATCAAGCAAGGGGACCCTATCCCTTTTGTTTTTCATTTAATCCATATGACAACCAATTTATTAAGTTAATATTTATCACTAATAGAACACGAGCAACAATCTGAATCGATTGAGTTTAGAAACATGCACATGGCATAAACCTCAGCTCGTCTTGTGCTTCTGTTAGTTTGGCAGCTGCGGCAAGTAATTCAGCAGATGGCATTGCCGGACCAATCATCCTGAACAGACATGACAATAGCAGATGTGGGGATAAAGTATCAGCATTTGTTTTTCATAAGAAAAAAACTCACCAAAAAGAATATTAAAGTGACTATTGCTCTCGATGTTGTGTAAAATATTATTGAATAGGCAGAATTATGAGAAGGCAGTATACATTAGAAAGGAATATGATTACCTCTTTTTTGGTCCAGATAGTTGTTCATTTGGCAGACATAAATTAGCATCATAAGTGGCAGCATCAACATTCGAAAAGCTCATGTCTGCATTATAGCTTTTCTGTTGATAATCAGAATCTGGTGATTTTGAATGCTTATCATTCTGCAATGCAGAATTATCATGATGTTGATTCCGAAGTTGTGTGTGGAAGTTAATTGTGGATCCTACTCGTTCCAACGTAGGACACGCCTTTGATGGTAGTAGAAAGACAAGATCACCTTTCTGATTAAGCTTTAAGGACAGGAACAGCTTTCTCAAATGCTTAACCAATAACCTTTCTGACAAACCACTTATGTCAACAGCTTGTCCATCATCAATCATTGTAAGAAGCTATGCAATCAAAAATTAGAACAAAATATCAGTTGTGAATTGTAGTATTCGTTTGAGACACTTGTGCTAACCCCTCAAATTTAAGAGCCGGTGTGAATGGACAACAGGATTTTGAAATTGGCTAATCAGCCACTAATGTCACTATGTCAGCAAGCTTGATTGTTTACTAAACATAGTAGGTGGATTGGACATGCCAATAATAACTGAAAATAGTTTCTGGAAACAAATCATACCATAACATTTCTAGAGCCATATTACAGTTAAGAAGAAGAAAACAAAGCATACCTGCTCCAACTCACCAGCTACACTAGGGAAGTCCTCCAAAATCCTGAGAACCACGTCATTGGGATCCTCCCTTGATCCGTCAGGATCTTCAGATTCGGATCCGGTGAGATCAGAGCCAGACTCGTCCGAATAAGAATACTCTTGCTTTGATTTCCGACTATTACTCTTACCCCTTCCATGCTTTCGCTTACTCCGGCTCTTTTTGTCTCTACATTTTCGTTTTCTGTCCTTACCCTCGTCTCTTTTAGAAGAAACCTTGCGCCTCTCATTGCCCCGCCGTTTCCTTCTACTTCTGTGCCTCTCAATTTCTGAATCAGATGTTTCGGATGAAGTGTGTGATGATGAAGGTGATGTGGGTGAATCTTCCTCTTGCCTGTGCTTCTTCTTTCTATTTGAATGGTCTCCCATGTATTCAGGGCCGGTCCTAAACCCACAAGGGCCCTGTGCAAAACCAAAATTGTGGCCTCATTGCACCTCATATGCACATAAATCTAAATTAATTTTATACAGAGTACTAATTACACTATGCTTGTACTAAAAAATCATTATGCTTCTTTCAATCATAAAATGAAGTAAAAAAAAAAACTAAGTAAAAGTTTACATTAAAAAAACATTCTCTTTGTATATTTACATATAAAATCATCTATAAAACTATTCATTTCTATTTGTTTTCAAAGCTTCACATTCAATACATATCAAAGCCAATTCAGAACCATATATGTAATAAAACTAAATTTAAAAATGTATTTAAAAATTCGAGAACCATTCAAGCATTTAGAAGTCAAAACCATAAAGGTTAAATTCATATAATGCTAGAACATTCAAGCAATTAGTGAATTTAAAAAAATGGAAAAGATTTGCTAAGAAAACTCTAGAACTTTTAATGCTATTCACAAATGCCTGAATTTCTATGTTATTCACACACTACAAATTTTAATGTTATTCACTCACGAAATTGTAAAAGTACGAAAAAAATCGAAGAAAATTAATTTGAAAATCTCTAGAAAATTGGGCAATTCTTAAAATTTATTTAAAAAATATGTATTTAAAATAAACTTCTAGCAAAATTTTACTACTTTTAATCATATAATCTTATGACTACATTTAAGGTTCTACAAAGATAAGAAGTACGGAGTAAGAGATGAAAAACAAAAAATCAAGAGAGGAAATTAAAGACAAAAAAGAAAATCTGGATGGTTGGATGCGAAGGCTCTAAATCGCAACAACTCAGCAGTATTAAGACTTCCACTCGAAATCTAAATCCCTTCTCAGTCTGTACCTCGAATCGAAGAAGAAGGGTTTTTATAGGGTTTGGGACCTGTAGCCTCCCTCGCCGGTACAGAAAGCCAAAGCCGCCGCATCAAACCACCGGTCGCGATCTAGCTCGCCTTCTGTTCTAACCGTTGAGAAATAAGCCAGAATTTTGGAAATAGTATAAGATAAATAAATATATGGGTTTTGAAATGTGAAAAGAATTTTTTTGAAGATATTTAAAATTATAATTTAATTAGTAATAAGGACCGGCAATGAGGTGACAATGGTAGTCAATGATGGAAAATAATCAATGGTTGTGAAAGATATCAAACTCTCGTATTGATATCTCCCAATTTCGAGAGATATCAAAACTTTCTATTTGAATGATTTATGATATCTGGAGATATCGAATTCGATATCTTTTTTAATATCACTAAACACCCAAAAACAATTCTGATATCTAGAGATATCAAAAGTCATATCTTGTTTGATCACTAAATACACCCTTAGATTGGATATTTCTATTTAGGATGTTTAGAACATCAACAATGACGAGACAAAAATGGAATGTCACACGGTGGCATGAAATATTTTAACCAATCAAAAGTAGTCCAATCAGCGTGTGGTAAGTGAATAGAGTGGCAAGCTCTACATATTTCTTTATTATTTTGAATAAAAGCGCAAAATTTTTATTCACCGCATCAATATCCTCATTTACACAGCCAATAATAAATACATCAAGCAAAAAACAATCATATAAAATCTACTACAAACAGAGGCGGACCCACGTTGAGTCCCACGGGGTCTCGGGACCCCACAGACTAGGATCCTATATATATTAGGTACTCTGATATTATTAGTATATAAATTTCAAAAACCAGAATGAAACTGAATAGCGAAGCAGTGCAGTGGAGGCGCGGCTTGATTTTTGCGAAGTGAACTAGGGTTCGATTATCCTCTCCTTATTTTCGTTCTTTTTTTGAGCTCAATTTTTTTCTTCAAGTACTCTCAATTTTTTCTTCTAAGTACTCTCAATTTTTCTTCGCGTACTTTACAAAAACACTAGTGTTAACCCCGTGCTTCGCACAGGCTCGTATATACTCTAAATTTTTCAGATTCTATATATATAATTTTAGTTGTTTTAGTTTTCTAATAGTGACAAAATATATTTTAAATTGGTAAAATATATATTGATATGTTAATTTAAAAACAAACAAATTCTACAAAATTAATGGTCATTTAATTAAGTACTAATAAAAATAGTTTCAATTAATAAAATATTTTAATAAAAAGTGGATTAATAATTACATAATGGTACATTATTAAAGAATGTATATGTGTGATAATGTCACTTGTCAATTGTCAGTTATCACCCTTTAATTGAACCAATTTTGTTCTATTTACTTTGTTAAAAAATATATGTAGAAATAAAATAAATAATGTAATAAGATAAATTTTTTGAAACAAAGTATTTAATTAATAAATATGCATATGTGATTAAATTTATATAATCATTTTTTGAAAAGTAATAAACTATAATAAGTTGTTCAAAGTATTTAATTAATAAATATGCATATATATATATATATATGTATGTATGTATGTATGTATGTATGTATGTATGTATGTGTGTGTGTGTGTATATATATATATATATATATATATATATATATATATATATATATATATTATGGAGTATATTTTACAATGGTGAAATATATATTTATAGAATTATTAAAAAATGAAAAAGATTTATACAAATGTATTCAAAGATCTTTTAAAAAATCTAAATGGGAAATGCACATATCCACCTCATTAGTGGATGCACATGTGGCATGCCACATGTCAACACTACAACAATAGAACTCTATTTTACATATATTTACATATTACATATATATAGGATTATTATTGTCATATATTTATTATATTTATTTAGGCAGTATTTTTTTGTATTAATACATATTGCTACATTAGAATTTCAATTTAAATGAATACTCGTGGTATTAAATAATTATTAAAGTTTTTTCAATTTGACAATCAAAATATCTAAATGCACGTGTTATTTAAAGTTGTTTAGTTTAATTCTTTTATGAGTGCTTTCAAAATTTAGTGGAAATCAAAAATGAAATGAGAACCTCCAATCTACTAAAATCACATTCATCCTCATACCTTAGTAATAAACAAACAATACAATGTTGATCGCATTCCCTTGTTACAAGAAAACCTAAAAAATATATTTCATAGTATTAATTTATTTTGAATGTAAAACATTAAAATTCAAACCTACACTCTTTGTGGTTATTTACAATACTGTGGGTTTAGAATATATTAATGCATGCAAAGAGTTTACAATTTTTATTGCGTTTTTACAAGTATTTTCTTTAAAAAATACCTAAAAAAAACTATTTTTTATTTTATTTATATTCTTTTTACAATTTACGTCCATTTTTAAAGTGTGATACTGAAGAGTTATGGATATGTCTAAATCTTTTATTCTAATTCGAGGCTTTTGACAAAAAAATCATTATAATAGTAGATTTTTTATAGTGTGAGAATAATTACGTAGTATAAACATATGTTCACAATTTAATAAACGGGACCCCATGTTTCCCGATTCCTGGATCCGCCTCTGACTACAAATATACACACTTAAGATTGTGGTTTATGAAAGTCTTCGTATGAAAGGCAGCCATCTATTTCTTTATTTTATTTATACATTTGCCTTTCTTTTAGTTGAAATGAGCATTGTGTTACATGTAAATGTACATATTATATAAATATAATGAGTACTTCGTATTATGTAACTTTCAAACAAAGATATACATTTATTCTTTAATGTACATGTTTTGAATATATATACTAACATAAATAAGTATTCAAAATGAGTATTATATTACACTTAAAATGAATATTAGCACGAATGTAAAAAA